>CM060958.1:92221470-92566470 GCA_030765055.1 Mantis religiosa
TTACATTTCAGTGGGATACTTCAGCAAACATGGAAAAAAGAAAAGCCAGATCTAGAAACTAAATTAGCTGAAATCATTAACGAATTTTCAACAGATTATCGATCAACTAAATCTTGTTTTACGGGACATAGAATGAGTTTTTCATTTGAAAGGCTTTGTTTTTAGTAATACGGCCGTAGATGAATAAATATGTAATAAAATTCCTGCTTTGGCATTTTGTCAAGTAAAAGTCTTCATATGTTTAAGAAATTAATTTTATTATTTGGATATTATTCTACATTCGATCACGAAATGTTGCAATCCGCGTTATAATTGCTTGGTGTTTTGACAATGTGCCTATTTAAATAATGAGATCAGCCAGAGACAATCCAATATGTACTATATAAGAATTTGTATGTTGTACATAATGATCTAAATAGATCTCCATTTACGAATGCCTTATAAGTCATTTCTTTCTCTTGGCAACCGGTTTCAATGCCTCTCTACTGTTTCTTATCTATGACTTGTTTGGATGCCGGGAGAAGGTCGGTCGCAACCTGCATAGGGAACGGCGAGCGGTACGACTTCCCAGCACTGCTTATTAGTAATCTTCGGGGCTGTAAGAGAGGATTAAGTTTAAGACCATACGTACTTTTTTTTAACACAATTCACGTGGAGATAAATAAAAGACTCATTTTAAGTTAAAAAAATCGCAACATTGGGTCGCGGATTACGCTCACAAGCAAGTACCTCGATCCACACACACAAAACTTTGCTTTCAAACAGGTTCAGCTCTCGTTATTTCCGCGAGAGATAAGGAGAGAAGGGTAGAGATAATCCCTCCTACAAACGAATCCCCTCCCTTCCTTAATGGACTAGTTAACTGCCAATCAGTGTACACTCAAGTTTACGTAAAAACCTACAGCCAGTTAATGTTTCTGAAACAAGGCTCGAGTGCGCTTAGCTGCACCGTACACCTAGCGCTAATAGAAAGGGCAGCCCAAAAAGTTCGTGCACTTAGCCACTGCCGAGATATTCCTTGTTATGAGTTTGAAATTTGCAACACCAAAACTCTTCTCAAACGGGAAGTCATTCATTTTTTTCATCTCTAAACATACGAGGGTTGTTCAATAAAGAATGATCACAATTTTTTTCACAACGTACCTCTACTCATCCTCATTATTTTGATGGTCCTTCTCAAAATAGTCTCCCCTGAATGCGATGCACTTCTCCCAGCGTTTCTGTCAGTTTTCAAATACATTCTAGAAACCATTTTTTGAAATATCCTTCAAAATCGCCTAAAAGCCTTCACCACTGCTTCTGATTAAGGATAATGCCTCCCACGAAGGCGTTTCTTCAACTTAGGGAATAGAAAAAGTCACTGGGGCTAAATCCGCACTATAGAGAGGGTGAGGGACGCACTTCACGTTGATTTTTGCAAGATATTCAGCAACAACTTTGGCAATATGCGGCCGCGCATTTTCATGGTGCAGCATCCAGCCTGCTTCACGGAAATGTGGTCTTTTGCGCCTGATATGTACTTGCAATGTTTTCAGGACATCCCTGTAGTATTGTCTAGTTACTGATGTGTGTGCAGGTAAAACATGCTCATAAACCATTCCATTAATATAAAAAATTAGATGACCACAACTTTCCCAGCAGAAGCAAGCACTTTTGCCTTTTTGGGGGTTGGTGATGAAGGAGATTTCCACACCGAGCTTTGCTGTTTGCTCTGCATCAAAATGATGTAGCCAGGTCTCATCAGCAGTGATTACGTTTGAAAGCAACTCCGAATCTTCCTCTAACATCAACTTCAACTGTAAGTAGACCTGCATACGAATGTCCTTTTGTTCGGAAATCAAGTCTTGGAACCCATTGCGCACAAACACGTCTCATGTGTAATATTTCTGTCACCAACGTGTGGGTGGCGACCAATGAAATGTCCAGTATTTGAGAAAGTGATCTTAAGGTAATTCGTCGATCCTCCCTCACAATGGCAGCAGCAGTGTTGATGTTTTCTTGCGTAAGAGCAGTCACTGGAGCACCGGGTTCAACTACCTTTGTAATTGATTGTCTCCCCTCTTTAAACATTTTCAACCACCTTATAGCTGTGCTGTAGGGAAGAATAGACCCTGCATAGGCCTCCTGTAACGTTATATTGGCCTCAATTGAAGATTTGTTGAGACGAAAGCAGAATTTCGAAGCCGCATATTGTTCCTCGCGCGTTGCCTCCATTGCAGCGGTAGGCGATACTGAACGTGTTTGAACTTGCCTAGTTCCCAAAGGCGGGAATCCAGGAGTACCAACAATGAAACTACTACGGCGTGTTTGTTTCACATTAAGCTAATAGAATATAATAATATTGAATTTTAGTGCGAGAAATTATGACTGCAAAAAATTATGATCGTTCATTATTGAACAGCCCTCGTACAAAACCAACCGAATTAAAAAGTTACCGCACACCGACCAGATCTGAAAAGAGTTCACTATCGCTGAAAGCATTCTTTATTGTCTGCATATGCACTAAAATCATTTCTGTGTATGACATTCTTAATTAACAGAAAGTAGGCAGAAGAATTTGTTAATGAAAATGTCAGTGAAACGCACTTCACTCTTAACAATGTACAATAAACTTTCATTTGACAGTGCGCTACAGGATGCTGTACATATACCGATGCTCATCTGTTTAAGAAGCACAGTGCTATGTTACGGTTATTGACTTTTGCACGGACACGAAAAAATGACTATAGGAGAAAACTTTGTTGAAAGGCATGAGTATTTAAAAGTAAAAGGAAATGGTTAACAACAAAAGAAAACAAATTAAAATAATCGTTGATCTACATCTTTCGTGCTAATTTTGGTCTACATCTTACAGTTGTACAGAGTTCATCCAGAACGAGGACTTCGCAGGCTGTTAAGACGCACATTTCGGGTCACCCGTTGGTACAGACACGAAGTTCACATTTGGGATACAGAGACGCAGCTGGTCTAGAAATGATGTGGCGGTGTATCCTCCGGGTGGAAGGATTACGGGATCCACCACCGCCGCGATGTCGGGCATGTCCAACGCCAAACTGGGGACCTAATTGAATAATCCCCACACACGGCTTGCGAGCTAATCCCACACCAAACCGATAATGCTCCAGCCGGTGATGCTGTAATCTTCTCTCGTTATGGCACCAGCCTCGCAATGGACCGAAAACGCAGCACTTCTAGTCGATCCCTGTCGAGTCTCCATGGCTGCCATTTCTAACTGGATTAGACACTGCCGCTATCTCCGGGCATCGTTCCCCTTAAAATTGCCCTTTTTATTTCCCTCCTTCATAGCCGCAAGTGGTGCCCAATTAGCGCCCAATCATGAGAGCAAAATCACTTAGAAAGGCTTACTTCTCTATCTCCTTCAAGACAAACATTATCTTGTTGTTAATTTTATTGCAGGATTATGGAAAACAGTAGACTTTAAGTGACAGTCAAATGTTTTAAAACTGGTTGTCTAGGTGACGTCTTTGAAATTCCGTTGTCTTTGTATGTCCAAGAGGTAAAAAATGAAGGCATAAGGGAGTATGGGAATACAGTAGACTATGGGAGTACATTAAAACATTTGACTGTCGCTTTAAGTCTACTGTATTCTTATATTCTTACAATGAAATTAACCATAATATAATGCATATATTTAAGTAGATAGTGAATTATGTGTTTGTGCAGGAGTAGAGAACGTCATGTGACTAGCACACCCTTCTTTAAATTTTTCTGTCATGTAAAAATGTATTTTGTACGGTATGTAATGTTATTATTATGGATAGAGGCAATAGCCTAAGACATTCGAACGACTTTAAAGGAAATATGTTAGCTACTCAAAATGAATAACAATCATAATAGCGCGGATGTACAAAGGAGTTTATCAAAAGTTTGACAATTTCTATGGTCTTGCGATATAAGCAGGGAATGAACTAGAATTTGTATGTAGACAAAGCTACAACATTAAACAAAAGTTAGATGGTTTAAGATTACAAACATTTGTCCATCTGGCTTCTTCTTGGAAAATGGGAGGCCCAGGTTCAATTTCAGGTACGAACATAGGCACTTCCTTAAGCTGGAAGGTCTGTTACGGAATACACTCAGCCTTATGATTGTCGCTTGGGGTATCTGAAGAGCTCTTTGAGGGAAAATAGCACGTCAGGTAGAGAAGAACGCTCAAGACGTCCGCTGAGGGAGAGAGATGATTGACGCAGCGGTCAGGTAGATCTTGACCGGCATCCATATATTCTATTAATATTGAAATTATGGTATAAGTGTATTAAAGGGCAGAAAGGGGAATTAATGAATCTGTGTATGAAACGACAGAAAATAATTAAGAACACAGATAGTTGGAGGTTGGAATTGAAAAGAATGGTATTGAAGATAGGTATGGGAGATTTATGGAGAGCAGAGTAGTCAAATCATACTGGCTTTTGGATGGAAGTGAGAAACAGAGTAGGATACATAGATGGACAGGATATATGGGAAATTATAGAAGAAAAGAAATCTTTAAATTTTATCAGCAATTAAAGACAGAATGGGATAGGGAAAAATATATAGATCAATGTGACAAAACTGGAAGAGAAGGCATAGCATGGTCGAGAGTAGGAATAGTATATCTAAAATGCTTGAGAACTAATGAGGTAGGGATATGTGAATTTTGTGGAGATGAAGAGAGCACTGTTCATTACCTGATAGAATGTAAGGAGTTAACAAATTGCAGGAGAAAAATATGGGAAAAGAAATGTGACAGTGTAAGTAAGGAGATACTGGCATTACGCACGTTAACGGCGATGGGTGAAAAGAAAAATAGATGTATAGGAGAATTCTTATATAGGTTAAGAGAAAAGTGAATTAGGGTAAAAGAAGCGAAAGTCAAGTAGAGATGACACCAAGCTGAACAGGAGAACCAAAGTCATAGCCAGGGGACCTGAGTCAGCGAGTAAATCTTGGATCAGCAATTTCATGTACTTGTACAGGATGTACAGGATTAAGTTCATGTACGATGTTAAAGTAATTGTAGCGATACTGTAATGGAAACCGTACAAATAAATCTAAACCTAAATATAATGTATTAGAGCGTCTAGGTTTATGAAGGCCAGCAAGGACAACACGAGACAGTTGGAGAATTTAATGTCTTGTTGGCACGTAGGCCATAGTAGCTCAATGGTTTAGAGTGGCTGGACGGAGACCAGAAGATTCCTGGCTCAAAACCAGACTATGGCATTGAATCTTTCAGTTTGGCTCTACCCTTTCATAGTGCGTCCTACACACGGCTAGTGTGACAGAACAATTAATTTTCATTAATTGTAACTAATAGTGGTCCGAACTATAAAGCCCGGGCCTTAAAGCACTTACAGCATAGTAAGTTGCCATCAAGGCAGTTGTCTCATGTGTTTATGAAAACTCTTAGTGGTTTACCGGGAAGAACACGAGTCAGTTGGAAAATATAATGCCATGTTGGCACGTTGGCCATAGTAACTCAATGGTTTAGAGCGGCTGGAGGGAGATCAGAAGATCCGTGGTTCAAATCCCGTCTATGAAATTGAATTTTTCCGTCTGGCTCTACTCTTTCATAGCAATAGAATAACTTGGGAGGGTGATAATTTCCTTAGGTTGTTGATACTTCCACCATCACTCCCGATACTACATGTATTGAACTGCAAACTGTTCACCTGGTTATTTTGGTCAATTTGATCATCCCGACTCAATTACTGACTTCACTTTAAGTGCTAACAAGGTACCAGGTTAGTTCATAAAGGCTTTT
This sequence comes from Mantis religiosa, assembly GCA_030765055.1. Lineage (NCBI taxonomy): Eukaryota > Metazoa > Arthropoda > Insecta > Mantodea > Mantidae > Mantis > Mantis religiosa. The sequence goes on from CM060958.1 coordinate 92,227,235, forward strand.
GATCAAGGTATTCGATGGCGCTCTCTATATTTCCCCTTTCTTTCGCTCGCTCGCCAGTAGGTTGCTGTTGTAGTGTATTTTAACGCCAGCTTAATGCGCCCATTACCATCCTTTAATCTTCAGCCACCAAACTTCCATTTCCACGTAATACAGTCAGCCACGGTGGTATGGGTACCAATATACCGCAGTCTTGGTCGCCAGTGAAGCGTTCACTAGGTCGATATCGTTCACAGTTACGCTTACTGCACCCAGCATGTACAAACATCGTGACATTTCAGGCTGTCATTTACGCAATATGATAGATCAGCTGTCACAGTCACTTCACTCAAGTGACGCAGTTCAGCTGTTCATGTCACTTCGCTCATATGAAGTAGTTCAGTTGTCAGAAACACTTCATTCAATGGAAGTAGTATATGATTCAAATGCAAAGAGTTCTCGCCTGTAGCGAATCAGATGCATTAGAGCCTTCACCGTTGCCATCTCGTTACCCCATCTTTATATTTCCCTCTCTCTTGCACACTTGCAAGTGCCCGTGGCGCTAGGCGTAAGGAAACGCAAATTGAATTTTCCAAAGTTTTATAATAATGCAGTTGTTGAAATCACAACTGCAACATCAATATTTGTATATTACGCAAATGGTTTAAATATTTACTTTAATGGTAATTATAGTTTATGAATTACTTATCTTTCTAATCCAATGAAAATGCCAGCGGTGCATCCGTATAGCTGTGAATATTACTTACGTTAAGAGATAATTCGTCATTGTCATTGTCTTCAACGTCTGAGTACTGCAAATGTATGATGATAGGTTCAAAACCACATCACGTCCTATTTCTTCCCAAAAGTTCTGTTCTTTGTCAATTTCTTGGTGAGTAAGTCGTTCAACGTCAGCCAGTTTAAAAATATATCTGTTTGCAACATAATTTGAGGCCAAATTAACTCTATTGGATTGTTCTAGCAGTAGTAAGGTGAAAGTTGGATAGTGTCTTATTGATCCAGCTGAGACACTTTTTCACTTAAGAGTAACTGAATAATGCTGCTTTGAACTCTCTAGGTTAAAGAGAGATTACGAACCAATCATAAACAAAGATAATAAAGGCACCAGACACGTTCTGCCAGACCAGCAGAAAGTGTATTGTTTCCTCTCATCGAATATTTATTTATTTATTTATGCATATTTATTTTATCACGTCATGTCAAATGTTTACGTTTCAGTTCTGAGTAATTTCAAATATACGTTCACGCATACATGCCAACCAATAATGATATTCATTACAGAGCTTACGTCGCAATGCATTGTTATAATATAATGGTATCAACTTCATTTATTTGACCTAAAATATGGAGTTATTACGGTTATGCTAAATACGTAATTACGTATGCTAAATACGTTGCTCTCTCTTTCCTCGTGGATCAGTTTTTGAAAAATATGAATTTCTGTCTTAGCGCGAATAGTATTTATTAGAGATTGATTAGTTTGGCGCTCGTCACATACCACTTAGCGGGAATGCAATATGACAACACCGCAGTACTCCGATTGGTTGCTCACCTATCAGTGCTCAAATACAAACACCTTCCCATTTCAAACACATAATAGTTCAGTTGAAGCACCACTTCATATATATATGAAGTAGTTCATTTGTCGTGAGTGACTTCATTCACGAGAAGTAGTTCTATTCTCACCCGGAACTAGTATAGATAATTTGCTTTGTATGTGTATGTGCCCTATATAACATGCTGTATACATTCAAACGGAATGCCTTTGTGTTTGGATTCCGATACAAAGACATTCTTACCTGGAATTCGACCTATATATGCAGTGCAATGATTAGTGAACATGTTTCGATTTGTGCTGGAGGGCAGGAATTTCTAATTTCTATGCCACATATTTACAGTTAGTAGAGGAAGAATTAATTATATTAAGTCAAATTATATTACCTCGAAAATAATTCTAACCAGTCCAATTAAAATACTCCGAGTTCAAGGTCTTTTCATCAGAAGTGAAGTCTTTATCCAGACTAGTACGTGAATTATTACAGAAAATTTCTTTATTTGCTCCAAGGTTTGTTAAAGCGCCACATTTTCAATAAAACACTCTATATGGAAAATTTCTGTAGAGCTTTGATTTTCTCAAACATGGCTCTCCTTTTATTAAAATACCAAAAATTTTCGTTGTAAATTAAATCTGTGCTTTTAATTTACTATGAATGTGCTCATAAGTTCTCTTCATTCTAAAATACTTTTCTGTTACCGGAAAACTATAAGATCTCTAACTACATTAACATGCTAATACAGTATTAAAACAAAACAATAACAAAATTCATATCTAATTATTTTTGTAGGGTGAACCATTTCCAAGATATTCTTTTTCACTTGCCTGACTTTTCCAGTACTTATACCTTTTTAAATTTAAACTAATTATTCTTTTTCTTTCTCTTGGCCATACAAAGAGAACGGAATTTCAAAGACGTCACCTAGACAGCCAGTTTTGAAATATTTGACTATCACTTAAAGTCTACTGTATTCCCATATTCCCTTCTACCTTCATTTTTTATCTCCTGGACATACAAAGAGAACCGGATTTCAAAGACATCACCTAGACAACTAGTTTTAAAGCATTTTGCTATGACTTAAAGTGTACTGTATTTCTATATTCCCTTCTACCTTTATTTTTTATCTGCTGTACTTAAAAAGAGAGCGGAATTTCAAAGACGTCACCTAGACAACCGTTTTTAAAACATTTGACCATCACTTAAAGTCTACTGTATTCCCAATTCCCTTGTACCTTCATCGTTTAACTCCATGGGCACACAATTAGAAAGGAATTTTAAAGACGTCAGCTAGACAACCAGTTTTAAAACATTTGACCATCACTTAAAGTCTACTGTATTCCCATATTCCCTTGTACCTTCATCGTTTAACTCTATGGCCATACAATTAGAAAGGAATTTTAAATACGTCAACTAGACAACCAGTTTTAAAACATTTTACGATCACTTAAAGTCTACTGTGTTCCCTTGTACCTACAGTAAGGCAATGTTTATGTGGAATCAGATAGGTGAACCAGAGTTTTTACAGGAGTAGAGAAGTTCGTGTTCGTACAACATTTAATTTTTCTCCTCAGTCCTTTTCTTCCTCATACAAAGAATTCATAATTTCAATGACATTTTGAACCTTTTGGCCTCATTTCAGCTGAACAGTTACGAAGTATTACCATATTCAGAGAAACGAAATAAGCACCTTCTTTTAGATAATGTGTCTGTACACTTCGACAAAGATTGGCAGGATATTTGGAGTATCGCTGGTATGTCAGAACTTCATTCCACAGGAGTTCTTATACATTACAATAAAAGTACTCACATGAGACTGTCACTTTTAAGTACCCTTAGAACACAGTATTTTGGCCGAGTTTGACTCCACCACAAGGATAATTTTGGGTGAAGTGAGAGGAGACGGAGGGGGGTGTCTGTAGGTTTTTCGAAGTTTCCTACACTCCAGAGGAGTAGGCTGAAATAGACATCAGAACTTGCAAATTATCTACGTTCCAGAGGCACTTTACTAAAGGCAGATGACAAAAGTAAATTGATAAACGTCAAATGACTTTAATAATAGTGAGAAGTGAAAGTTATTGAACTCGGGTTTTTGTTCAGTGCCAGTTTGGTGAAGGTTGATCAACGTGGAGGGTTGATATCGGCGTGACAACAGCTGCTTTAAGTTAAACAGAGACGTGCTGCTGAATTGTCAAACATCGGGAACAATAGACTGGTGAATATGAACAATAGACAATAGACTGACAGCCAGATGGAAACCAAAGGACTCATTCAACACTTCAGCTGTCTGCATTAGCCACCACTGTCACACAGAGCTGCAGATGTGTCCCATTCACATGACACTCCCTATACACTCTTCTAAAACCCACACGTTAATCGAGATAGATACTTGATTTTAGGTATAAATAAGAATACAGTATCTTACCGATAGTCAAATTTTTTAATACTGGTTGTCTAGGTGACGGTCTATGAAACTATATTCTCTTTGTATGGCTAAGAGATAGAAAGTGAAGGTAGGCGGGAATATAGGAATACAGTAGACTTTAAGTGATAGTCAAATGTTTTAAAACTGGTTGTCTAGGTGACGTCTTTGTAATTCCATTCTCTTTGTATGTCAAAGAGATAAAAAAAATTAAGGTACAAGGGAACATGGGAATACAATACTCCAAGTGATAGATGTTTTTAAAATCCGGCTGCAAATTGACTGGTTTAAAACTTATTCCCTTTGCGTGGCCAAGAGGGAAAACATTGAAATCTTCTATTTCAGTACAAAAAAGAATCTGAAAATGCATTACAACAAGAAATATATCGGAAATGGTTATTTGCATAAACATTTGAGATCAGTTGACGATATTTCCTTCTGATGTTGACCTAATGCAACGCAAATGTCATTCAGAATGAAGACATCAGAAGCTGTACCAAAATACACATTTAATTTGTCATGGTGATATTTAAAACTGTGATGTTCACCTCTTTGGCATCGCGGTAGCGTATCAATAGTAGCCAGCTTTAATCTCCGGCAGGGTGATCACGTCTTCTCTCCGTTGTTATCCCATATCCTGAAAGATAAATGTCTGGTAACCCTAAGTTCTATATAGCCTGGGCTCATTTGAACAGCATCGTCCTAGATGACAACGTTGAAGGACGATAAAGAAAAGTAGCTTGTAATACAATCCAATAAATTTTTGCATGGTTTGCAGTAATGAAGACATTGCTGATGACGTGCACGTTGGTCGATAACCGTGAAAATCTGACAAAACGACACGACCTGGTTTCTGGAATGTTCTCGACTCTATTGGTCAAACTAGGGCACTCCAGGGAGTCCTCTGAGGAAAGTGGACGCAGAATCGTGCTCTAGAGCAGAAGCAAGGAAATCACAATAACGGCAGCAAAGAAGAGGAGAAGATTAGTTCAGTGTTACCGTGACTTCAGTGTTACCACACGAGCATAAACATAAGGCTTTGTTGTGACTGTCAGTCGGTGGAAAAGTCAGAAGTGTAACAATATTACAAACCACTAAAATCAAAATAAAATGATATTATGACAGTAAAAAACGTAGAAAAATGTTTTCAATAAATAAACCTATCAATCAGGTTCACTAGGAAAAAGGGCAATCATAGACGTAAGGCATACAATTTTAAACACATGAACAAATAGGTGGATAATTATACTTTTTAAATTTATATGGTATTAAAATATATAACATATATAACAATATATATAATTCTCTCTAATCTCACAAAACTGGTTCTTTGTAACAAAAAATTAAATTTTGGATAATTGGAATATGGGAATACAGTAGACTTAAAGCGATAGTAAAATGTTTTAAAACTGGTGGTATAGGTGACGTCTTTGAAATTCCGTTCTCGGTGTATGCCCAAGAGATAGAAAATGAAGGTACAAAGGAATATGGGAATAGAGTAGAGTTTAAGTGATAGTCGAATGTTTTAAAACTGGTTGTTTAGGTGACGTCTTTGAAATTCCGTTCTCTTTGTATTACCAAGAGATGAAAACTGAAGGTACAAGGGAATATGGGAATACAGTAGACTAAGTGATAGTCAGATATTTTAAAACTAGTTGTCTCGGCGACATCTTTGAAATTCCGTTATCTTTATATGTACAAGAGATAAAAAATGAAGGTACAAGCAAATATGGGAGTACATTAGATTTTATGTGATAGTCAAATGTTCTAAAACTAGTGGTCTAGATGATGTCTTGAAATTCCTCTGATTGTATGTCCAAGAGATAAAAAATGAAGGTATTAGGGCATATGGGAATATAGTAGTTTTCAGTGATAGTCAAATGTTTCAAAACTAGTTGTCTAGGTAACGTCTTTAAAATTCCGTTCTGTTTGTAGGACCAAGAGATCAAAAATGAAGATAAAAGGAAATATGGGAATACAGGAAACTGTAAGTGATAGCTAAATCTTTTAAAACGGCTTGTCTATGTGACGTCTTTGCAATTCCTTACAAGAGATAAAAAAGTGAATAATAAGTTCACATTTGACAAAAGGGATTCGTAATAGAAAGATCAAACATTTAGAGGCAATAGTTCAGAAAGTAGTCGACTCAAACAAACAAAAATTATTTGACATAAATTGACATGAAACAGTCAACTAGAGTGAAATTGTTATTTAGAGGTAAGGAAATGACAGTTGAATGTCCTCTCCGATCTGATAACCGTGTCGAAAGTGTTTTGGATGGTAATAAATAAGCGAAAGCGATCAGTGAACAAAGCAGAAGAAGGATTAGTTGCTGCTGTTTATTTTCTAGTGTCAGTACAAATACGTGCGTAATGTTTGTCAAATATTAACCCATTTATATCTAAAGAGAAATTCAGGAAGTTGATAAAAGTATTGGCCATTTTAGGAAAATTTGAAATTAATCTAAGCACAAACATAAGAATATTCAATTTTTTTTTCATGCTCAGAAGATGATACTGGAATTTGGAAATCCGGTCACTACGTGACCGAAAATATTTACCTGCTTTATCTGTATTAGGAATACCCAGCTGGCGAGGGGGAGGGGTTGAGAAAAGCTTAGTTACCTAGCAACAAGCAAGTAATACATGTTTCTTTACTCCAACTACAAAATAATTTTCATATTCTTTTTGGAGATATCTTTTATATTTTGTGAAGTTAATTAAATCTCGGCATGTCAGCCTGCTTTAAAATCCCAGCTGGATTATAATCTGTGCTTTAGATACCATTAGGTTTATAATTATCGTCCGTTTTCCTTTCAAAACTGTTGAAATAAGGGAAATGACATCTTTAGCAAAGATATTACGTTACTTTTACATCTAATACACGTAGCATTACATTTTTCAAATGTTTTATTTTATATTACATATTTACGCACTAGAGTAGCACTTTTAACGGCAGTGGAAGTTCCATCCAAGTTTTTAATACTAGAAATACATTTGCTTATTAAATTGGAGTAGCCATTTTCGATAGGTAAGTAACGCGTGTATTTACTAATTGCCTCTCCTGCTGGTGATGAGACTAATAACGCTCTCAACATCACACCCTTGCGATTAGTCGATAATAACAGCATTTGTTCGGCATGATCGATTCCCTGCAATCAACAGAACGTTATCACTGTTCTACATTATTAACGAAACAAAACTGTTGCCAGAGCAACCACTGTCAGGTAAATTACAACGGATAGACAAAGCACTGCGATTTCTTTTCAGGGCTACATTGTTTCTGTCAGAATCTCGTTCTTCTTAGCTGGTTTCGAATGTCTAGAGTGTTCAATAGATATAGAGATAAGTGTACGATACGACTTTTACGAAGCAAAAGAGTAATTTTATCTGTTTCAGTATTTCTGTTGAGGATTAAGCCCTTCAAAACGAATTGTCTTATAACTTAAGTCTGTATATCCTCAAAAGACCTATAACCCTAATCCCTTACCCTAAACGAAAAAGGTTAAGCAAATGTATTTCACCCAAAAAGCACACATCCTGTATTCCACATAAAAGGGATACATTAACAACAGGGATCTACGTAGGATAGCTGTCACTGACCTCCCTCTGAAACCAGGGAGTTACTGAGCTGTCCTCGAAGGGCGCCCGGTGCTTTCGTGGGGCTTTCCATAGGGCAAGACCTAGAGACTAACAAGCACCTCCCCCATCTGGTCCGAAAACACAAGATGGGATGGAAGTGGATATGCAACTTACGCGAGCCAACCCCAAACGGGAAGGCTACCGAACAACCACAGTGGGGCCGCCTGGTGATCTAGAACTCCTACTAGCTCTGCTGGCTAGTACGCGGGAATATATGGCTTCCCTCAACCCCGTCCGGTGACGTACCCGATATCCCACGGGTATCGGGTACCACTGCCCCATCGAGTCCAACCCAATCCGAACAACTCCCCTACGGGAGGGGCTCGTCAGTTCGGCCCGAGATTCGTCTAGTATCGTCAGAGGTACCACGAGTGCTAAGGGTCCGCAGCGCCCGCACCACGGCAGCCGAAGGGAACGGATCCCCCGCTACGGGGATAAAAAGGATACAACCTAAATTTCACACGAAAAAGACACACTTAGTATTTCAAATAAAAAGGATACATTCTGTATTTCACATCAAAAAAGATACATCCTGTATTTCACATAAAAAGGATGCATTCTGTATTTCACATTAAAGAAGATGCATGCTGTATTTCACACGAAAAATAAACCTTCTGTATTTCAAGTAAAAAGTATACATCCTGTATTCTACAGGCAAAAGATTCACGCTGTATTTTACACGAAAAAGACACACCCCTAGTATTTCTCGTAAAAATAGTACATCCTGTATTTCACAGGCAAAGAGATACAGCCTGTTTTTTTACACGAAAAAGACACAGTCCTGGTATTTCACATAAAAAGAATACATCCCGTATTTCACAGACAAAAGATACACTCTATATTTCACACGAAGAAAAGACACACTCCTAGTATTTCACATAAAAAGAGTACATCCTGTATTTCACAAGTGAAATGATGCAAGGTATTTCGCACGAAAAAGACACACTCCTAGTATTTCACATAAAAAGAGTACATCCTGTATTTCACAAGTGAAATGATGCAAGCTATTTCGCACGAAAAAGACGCACTCCTAGTATTTCACATACAAAGAGTACATCCTGTATTTTACAAGCAAAAAGATACACCCTGTATTTCGCACGAAAAAGACACACTGCTAATATTTTACATAAAAAGAATATTGTCCGCCTAGATAGCGTAGACGGTAGGGTGTCTGCCTCACGCTCAAGAGGTTCCGAGTTCGAATTTCGGTCAGCGTGAGTTAGCTGGATAAGGGTTTTCCGGTGTTTTCCCTTATCCTGATAGACGAGTGTTAGGTAACTCTAAGCTTCATGGACCCCGGAGTCATTTGAGCATCATCTCACTCATTTCATTCATCGTCTGATATGACTTAGCGTTGGAGGACCTAAATGACAAAAACGAAAATAAATAAATAAAATAGAATAAATAAAAGGAACACACCCTGTATTTTACAGGTAAAAGGATACACTGCGGTTATTTCACACAAAAAACACACACTCCTAGTACTATACATAAAACGAATACATCCTGTATTTCAAAGGCAAAAAGATACACCCTGTATCACATATCAAAAATGATACACATTCTGTATTCTCATTCTTTGCGTAAATGAATACTTTTGATAGTAAACAATGAAAGCTGTATAAAACGCAGTCATTATGACAGATGTTAGGTGATATCAGCACGAGGCAGGGATATCTCCCGCTACATAACCAAGCCGTTAGTTCGTGGTGGTATCGCCTTGATGCAGGAAGTGTCTGTCTGTCAGCAGACATGATATCCAGCTGACATGTTGATAAGCGCCGTATCACTGTGTGCGGTTAGCCGCATCTTCATTTATCTACATTTTGCACGAAAATAAAGCGACGGATGACGTACTCCATTAATACACAGCCGTGGTCAGCCACGCGTGAACACCACGGTCAAAGGAAGTAAAGTGTAAAACGTGCAACTCATATGCTCCTGCTTTTCATCTTGGGCAGCGTAAAACGTAAACAAAGCAATCTGATGGAACTACTGTATGATCACGTAAACATCCCTTTGCTACCTCGTGAATGGTAAAGGTTGTAAAAATGACCTTTTCTTACACATACATGACTTTCTCTGTTCCCTATAAATTCTTGTTTCTCTACTTACCTCAAGACAAATAATATGTTATTGTAGTTATAAGGGAATAGAGTAGACTTTAAGCAAGAAACAAATATTTTAAAACTGGTTGTCTAGATGGCGACTGGGATTGGGATTTCATTACGGAGGGGATTCGGTACGTAAGCCACCATGCTGGGTTCATTGTTCCTATGCGCCCAATTAGGGACATCCCCGGGAGGAAAGATGAGGTGAGGATACAGAGGGCGGCCGACCCAAGGAGCCACAACAGTACAGAAGGCAGGGTCTCTAAGTATACTTGAATAGAGACTTCCCTTTACCACAGACCAGGATAACGAACTTGTTCCGCTATAGCGGGACGCCAACGAGCCCAGCAGCCGAGACCTATTGGTCCAAGGCAGGCGATCCGAGCCCCAAAGGTACCTGGCTGGCGGAGACGAAATGGTCCCAGCAGAGCAGCTGAGACCGGCAACCGACCTACCGGAGGAGAAAGTTGTTTACCTCAGAGCATATCATCCTGCCATGCAACGTTGAGACTCCCGCTGACTCTTCTATCCTGAAAGAGACCACCAGATGACAGACGGTGTGAAGTGATAGTGGAGATGAAATGGAGGGACAGGAAATTGGGGCAATGCAATTAACCTACCCAGCATTCACCTAGCGACCCGAGAAAACCCCGAAAAAGCCCAGGAGTCGGGTAGGTCAGCCACAGGAGTCAAACCTGGGCCACAGACGAAACTGATTGAACCCTCCCGCTCGTTGGTTGTCTAGGTGACGTCCTTGAAATTCCTTTCTCCTTGTATGTGCAAGAGATAAAAAATAACGGTACAAGGGAATATATGAATACAGTAGAATTTAAGTGATAGTCAAATATTTTAAAACTTTTTGTCTAGGTGAAGTCTTTGTAATTCCGTTTTTTTTTTGTGTGTGTCCAAGAGATAAAAAAATGAAGATACAGGGAAATACAGGAATAGCGATAGGCAAATGTTTTAGAACTGGTTTTCTAGGTGACGCCTTTAAAAGTCCATTCTCCATGTGTGTCCAAGAGATTTAAGATGAAGGTACAAGGAAATATGGGACTTTAAGTCATAGTCAAATGTTTTAAAACTGGTTGTCTAGGTGACGACATAGAAATCCCGTTCTCTTTTTATGTCCAACAGATAATAAATGAAGGTGCAAGGTCATTTGGGAATACAGTAGACTTTAAGTGACAGTCAAATGTTTTAAAACTTGTTGTCTAGCTGACTAAATAGAAATTCCGATCTCTTTGTGTATCTAAGAGATACAAAATTAAGGCACATGGGAATATGGGAATACAGTAGATAGTGATAGTCAAATTTTTTAAATCTGGTTGTCTAGGTGACGTCTGTGAAACTCCGTTCTCTTTGTATATCCAAGAGATAAAAAATGAAGGCACGGGGATATATGGGGATACAGTAGACTTTAAGTGGTTTTCAAATGTTTTAAAGCTGGTTGTCTAGGTGATGACTTTGAAATTCCATTCTCTTTGTATGTCCAAGAGATAATAAATGAAGTTACAAGGTTACAGTGGACTTTAAGTGATAGTCAAATGTTTTAAAACGGGTTGTCTAGGTGATGTTTTTGGAACTCGTTGTCTTTGTATGGCTGAGCAATAAAAAAGTGAGTAGCGATTTTCCATTTCACTGATGCGAATGTACTATATAAGCTCGAGGATATCTGTCAGGTAATCCACACAAAGTGAAGACTGATCTCTGCTCTTACGATAAGGAAGTTACTGAGCCGTCACAAAAGGGTGCCCGGCGCATGCTCGGTTTTCCATAGGGCAAGACCTAGAGACTAACCATTTGGTCCTATAGGCACAAGACGGGATGGAAGTGGATACGCCACTTACGCGCGCCAACCCCAAAGAGGAAGGCTACCGAACAACCTCGGTAGGACCGCCTGGTGATCTAGCGTACTTTCTACTAGCTATGCAGTCTAGTACAAGGGAATATATGGCTTCCCTTAACCCCGTCCGAAAACGTACCCGATCTCTCCCGGGTTTCGGGAACCACTGTCCCCTCGCGTCCAAACCAATCCGAACAAATCACATTCAGGGAGGGCTGGAATGTTTGGCGCGAGGATCCTCTAGTAACGTCAGAGGTACCACGAGTACTAGGGCTCCGCAGCGCCCGTACCACGGCAGCTGAAGGGCATGTACTGACAAATTCAGACAAATAAGACGATGCTGAAACTAGTTTACCTCATAAAATTGTATTTGATATAACTTTTTTATGGAAGGGCTTATTTTTATTTGGTAGTATTACTCTGTCTATCTCTTCCAATTTACCAGTTATAAAATAGTCGTTCAGAATAATGAAGACTCCAGGACATTTCTAGAAAATGAAGTTACAATTTTCATTTCTAATAAAAATCTGTGAAATAAATGAAATTTTACTTGAAATTTTGAGAAAATGAAAAATGTTTAATAATGTCTCACGCAAAGGATGGCTTTCGGTGCGGAATTTCTGTTCAAATATTTTGCGAAGCATGCTTTGAACTTAAATAGTAAATTTGGCTGATTAATTTTACACACGCGCACATCTACAGTTATTTTGCTAAAAGGACTTCCTTTTGGATTAAGAAACCTTTATCTCGGTACTGCATTCAAAATATGTACGTTTATTTTCGGCCACGCTTGTATCTTAATCACATAGTTAGTCAAAACCATTTCATAAATTTTGAGAAAATCTAAACAAGGTGAAGTTTCCAAAAAGTGTGTTTTTTGGTGGACGTATCTGCGACCACTATATCACACTACCAAATCAATTACAAGAACAACTTTGAAACAACGAAGACTAAACACTACAAACGGCATGTCTGCACAAAGATATTGTTAAACATTTTCATAAACCTGTTACCATAGCGACACATGTGTCTAATGTCAACATTAGGCATCCTGAGAGGCCATTAGAGAAACAACGTTATGCACTAACGGCACATATGTCGCCTCACATGATGGGGCAAATGGTGATGTGAATTTGCTCCTTGTCCACAACAGAAATTGGGTTACATTTGCCTTCTGTGCATTCCCTCGCATTCCATCCTAATTTCATTTTAACGCTGAACAAAAACTTGGACCTTGCTGCAAGTGCACAGTGGTAATTGTTGAGATTCCCTTTACATAACATACAGCATTGTTACAGAAAATCGTGATCAGATTTTTAAAGGTGTTTATTTACACTTATTTTAACACTTTAGGTCATATCGAAACCTATGTACAATGTTTGAAACATGTGTTCTGTGGTCCCTTTAATTCAAATGAGCATTTTAAGAAATGACACCCGCGGTTGACTTTAGAAGATGTCTATTTTATAAACAAATTACTGTTAATTTAACAGTATCTATACCGTTGCTACTGCGAAGTCATTCTCTTATATTTTGGCCATGAAAATTTAATATCCCTTACGTAGACAACCAAACTTAAAACACTTGACTAATACTTAAGGTCTACTGTTTTACCTTGTTCCCTTGTACCTTCATTTTTTATCTCTTGGACATACAAAGAGAACGGAATTACAAAGGCGTCACCTAGACCTGCAGTTTTAAAATATTTGACTATCACTTAGCGTCTACAGTTTTTTTTTTTTTTTGTAATTTATGCCCTCCAACGTTGTCATATCGGACGGTGAATAAATTAGGTGAACTGATGCTCAAATGAGTCCAGGGTCCGTGGAGCTTAGAGTTACCCGTCATTCATCCTGAAGGATAAAGGAAAACCCTGGAAAAAACCTTATCCAGGTAACTCACCCTGACCGAAATTCGAACTCGGGACCTCTTGAACGTGAGGCAGAAGTGCTACCGTCTACGCTACCGAGGCGGACGAATACTGTATTCCCATAACCCTTGTACCTTCATTTTTTATCTCTTGGACATACAAAGAGAACGAATTTCAAAGTTCTCACCTAGACAACCAGTTTTAAAACATTTGACTATCACTTAAAGTCTACTGTATTCCCATATTCCATTGTGCCCTCTTTTTTGTTTTTAACTCTTGGATATATAAGGAGAACGGAATTTCATACATCATCTAGAAAACCTGTGTTAAAATATTTGACTATCTCTTACAGTCTACCGTATTCCCATATTCCCTTGTACCTTCATTTTTTACCTCTTGGATATACGAAGAGAACGAAATTTCAAAGACGTTACCTAGGCGAATAGTTTTAAAACATTTGACTATCACTTAACGTATACAGGTTGTTTCAAAACGACACCGAACGATTATAGCCGTTTCGTAGTTTATAACTTAACTAGTCCGAATTTCGATGTCTCTTAGATATAGTTTTATGCAGAAATTTGTAACTAGGCAGCGAAGGAACCATTGGTGTGCAAACCTCAAAAGTTGTTATTGGGACGTACCGGCCACGAAAACAAAAACATGACTCGTTGCTCTTTATCAGTGACCCTAGCGATCCTTTTAATGGTGCAAAGGGAAGCTACTTGTTAAAAAGTCGACTAATAACTCACACAGTTGCGAGGTTACTCTTCAGTGTAAAACTACACATTCCGTCCTAACAGGGAGGATTTTGCGCGTACTTAGATAGCAAATTCAAGCAATATGGAGCGCTATACGAACGCCGAAATGACGGATATGGTTTTGATGAATGGAAGAACTGAAGGGAGTTCAACGAACACATGATTAATTTAGTTTCATTCAGAATTTGAATTGTAAAAATAGTTACATCAATGATAATATTTATTTGTTTAACTTCAGAGCATTTTGTTATGATCTTAATTGTACAATACTTTCAACCACTTACTGTAAATATCAACAGCTTCCTTTTCAATTACAAATGCTTTATTTAGTATTATCAAACACGTGGAGTAAAATGCCTGTCTCATTGGATAAACCATTTAGTTTTGGTTAATTTATCTACATTTCTGTGATGTTTTCTGTTCTGGTTTTCATTTAATGCTTCCATCCTCAACCTCACTATCATTAACTTCCCTCTAAAAGATATAAGTTGCATATGTTCACAAGCTTATTTGCATTCATGGACTGCTATAACGTAATTTTGGAACATGTTAAACACTAATAAGCAATAATTAAGCAATAACTTCTTTATTAAGGTTTCATAAGCCAAAGTAATTCTTAATAGCAGCAAGCTACTGCGGAGTATGCCGGTATGTTCACAAACAGTTACAGAAAGCGGCACGGCGTGTGACCTATGCCTGCAAACTTCGACTGCGTGAGGCACGCGTCGTTGTTCCTGTCACTGCCTAATCCACACTTATTCTGGAGCATTTTTATGGGGCTCTATTGGCGGTAAAAGCTATCTATGTGTGTCACATAGAAGCTGAGCAACTGCGTCTATATGTTCGTTTGATATCGTTTTGAAACAGCCTGTACGGAGGAGTAGGTGTTTGTAAGAATAGTTTTTAGAAAATTGGGTAGAGAGGAACTTAAATAATAGGAAATAAGCCAAAGGAAATTTATCGTGCAAGAGAAAGTTAAGTCCATCGCCAGAGAATGTTGACACAATTATAAAATGCTGTGATTTAAAGTAACTGCGGAAAAGCTCATTAAGTTTATATAGAATAAAATGTCCTGAAATGTTATAGTTTTAGGTAGTCGCCTAGCCTTTACAGTATCTTAATTGGATAGACAGGTAGATAGACGTGAAAGGTTTGTATCTTTGTTCCATTAGCGATGGAGGGCAGTAGAGTTCAATGAAGTAAATGAGGTCATGCAGGGATAATACGTCATTTAATGCAGGTCCTGATCCATTACCACATAACTACAACTCTCGACCATTTTTTGTTCTGCTGCCTTTAATGCATTTTGCAGGGGGAAAAAAGAAGGGTCATTTCACCTCGACCACGTTCATTTGTCTAGCTGAATGAGGTGACAACAATGCTTTCAACAATGCCCACAGTCAGCAGCGCAGGATTACGTTCATATAGGGAGTTCTATGACTCTAATGAACTGTCACTTTTAACTGGCGAAACTACGGGAAATGCCTGTTTAGAGAACCCATGAATTGAAAAAGGCTCCTTCCCAAAAAATTTACATTATTATTCCTACTGAATGAAGTGTTTTGCAAAAATAACTACTTACGATGAATTCGTTATTACTCGTTTGACTTTACAATTACTTGCTCTTTTGTGAAGTAGGAGTACATTCTTCAATTTTTACCTCTTGGGTATACAAAGAGAACGGAATTTCAATGACGTTACCTGGACAACCAGTTTTAAAACATTTGACTATCACTTAAAGTCTACTGTATTCCCATATTCCCTTGTAACTTCATTTTTTATCTCTTGCACATACAAAGAGAACGGAATTTCAAAGTCCTCACCCAGACAATCAGTATTGAAACATTTGACTATCACTTAAAGTCTACTGTATTTCCATATTCCTACAATAAAATTAACAATAAGATGACGTTTAGGTTGAAGCATATAGAGGAAAATCCTCGTGTCATTATAATTTTGTTTCCTCTAAATCCGTCCATCTCTGGTACAGCGCCAGGAGGTCGGATCTGTCAGATGTAAGAGATATTTCTGAAGCTGAAAGGCACCTCTATATCCTTTGTTACCGTGGAACATGACTTTGTGGCTCCAATCTGAGTTACGGAGCCCGGGGCCCGTTCCTTGTCCAGTGAAACAGTCATGCATGCTCCCCAGGGGCCAGCCATTGCTTTGACCTACTTACTATACCCAAGATGCAAAGCCAACGAGCCGAGATAAGCAATACGACATCAATCTCTTTATAGCTAGCTTTTGCCTTCAAGACATCCCACCCCCCGTCGACCAGTTTTTTCAATACGGGTCGCATTTCTGCTCCATTCCCTTCGACATAAACCAAGAAACTCAAATGTGTATTTGTAAAGTCAAACTGCACAACTGATACAAAAGTTGTCATGGATTACACTCGCATGTATTTCTCTATTACCCTTCTGCAAAATATTACTAGGAATTGCCAGTTTTTCCTTCTACTCGCTAAAACAGATATATTGAGTGGAATTAAATAAGTGAAATCTATTACATAATTAATAATTAAAGAAAGAAGTTAGACTTGATTGGATTACGGCATGGAAGGCACTGCAACCAGGCTCCAATTGAGTCACCACCGCGAGCTAGGATGAAGCGAGAGGAGTCAGGGGAGGCCGTCCAAAGAAGCTATACTATTATACAGAGCAGGGTCCCTAGAGGATGATGTGAAATGATAATGGAGATGAAAGAGAGGGCGAGCAAATTTGGGAGATAGAGTTAACTTTCCCAGTGTTGGCTTTCACCTAGACGGCCCGAGTTCGATCACAGGCGACCACAATGTGAGATTTGTGGTAGACAACAGGGCGCTGGAGTGGGTTTCCTCCGGGTGCTCCGGTTACCCTACCATCATTCCACCAATTACTCCATAATTCATCTGTTCATCACCCCAGGTGTTGGGCCGACCCCACAACCCTGGTATCTCAGGTCCAATGCTTGGACTCCCTCGCTCTGAGGGAACCCACGCGACTCCTAGCACCAGTTTTGGCGAGGAAGGGAGGAAAAAACTAAAGGAATAACTAACTAAAGAATGATGGGGAAGAATGACGGACAGCGAAAGCGCGATCCTTCTTTCTTTCGCTCCCACCCTTTATCTTTTTTAAATATAACAATCACCAATGTTAAGTTATCTCGGACAATAAATGAAATGATGTTCAAATGAGTAGCACGTACACAGAGCTTAGAGTTACCAGCCATTCATCTTTTAGGATAAGAGAAAACCTCCAACGTTAAGTCATATCGGACGATGAATGAAATGATGTACAAATAAGTACAGGGTACATAGAGCTTAGAGTTACCAGACATTTGTCTCTCAGGATAAGGAAAAGCCTCCAACGTTAAGTCATATCGGACGATGAATGAAATGATGTTCAAATAAGTACAGGGTACATAGAGCTTAGAGTTACCAGACTTTCATCTTTCAAGATAAGGGAAAACCTCCAACGTTAAGTCATATCAGACGAGGAATGAAATGATGTTCAAATAAGTACAGGGTACATAGAGCTTAGAGATACCAGACATTCATCTTTCACGATAAGGGAAAACCTCCAACGTTAAGTCATATCAGACAAGGAATGAAATGATGTTCAAATAAGTACAGGGTACATAGAGCTTAGAGATACCAGACATTCATCTTTCACGATAAGGGAAAACCTCCAACGTTAAGTCATATCGGACATAAATGAAACGATGTTCAAATGAGTACAGGGTATATAGAGCTTCGAGTTCCCGACATCAGGATAAGGGAAAACGATGGAAAAAACCGTATTTTCCTGGCCGAGATTAGAACCCGCGCATTCTTGACACGCTTGCACCCAGCTACAGAGGTTAGTACTCTGATTCCGTCCTTTCTTGTGTTCAAGCAAACAGAGCGTAATTCTAAAGGTATCCATAGCAACCAGATTTGCAGCAATTGCCATCAGAATAATTATTGTATTTTCTGCTAAATTAATAAAGATTTTTGTACCTGAATCAAGAACCACAGGAATAACTCTTGACAGATCCGCCAAATATTGGTATCAGAAAATTGTTTACCTGTGCCACAAAGTGATTCCTTTTAAGTTTTACACAATACACTTTTCATTAGATGCGGATAATTTAAATTGAAAATACTAATTTTCCATACAATCCTTCAAAAGTGCATTTTTTCCACGATCTTCTCTTACCCGCTCGAGGCTCAAACATCAAAGGCATGTCAAAATATTCATTAAACAAATTAGTCAAGAAGATACTTCCTTTTTCGGACATGCTTTCATGTGTTAATTAAACTGTTTTCGTTTGTAAACGAGATGCTGTGGAACCTTTGATCTTGGATTTCAAAGGACTTGCGTTATTATAAAATTTAATGCCACAGCTTCAGTAGGTTCCTTAAGCTCTGAAGTGGCTCAAATAGCGCGCCGTTTGTACATCAAAATTGCAAAATTACATTCTTTATACATCCAATTTCTTTTTTAAAAAATATCTCTTTGGTACACTTGTTTCAAATGTATATTCGAATCTTCAACTGTTTTCAACATCTGGTTTACTATTGACAGTATACACGTGTTTACGAGTACTCGGCGAAATTTTACTTAATCTACAATATTTTTTTTATTTGTCCAGATTTATTGAACCCTATTTTACACAGTGGTATATTAGAGTTAGAGTTGATACATAAAATATACAAATTTAACAAAAATATTTTAAATACTAGAAGGAATAAATTATGTTTTAATCTGATGCATATTAATTTAAACTATTTAAGACGTTTAAACACTGAGTTTATAAACATCATGAAGTACTTATACTGTTGTGGCTTCATTAGCAAAGATGTGGGCGGAGCAGAAAATTCAGTTCCTAAAGAGTCTAGCTTCAATATTAATTGTAGTCTTTCTCTCCAGAAAATGGGACAACAGAAAAGGAGATGAACCACAGTTTGAAATTCTTGACCACACATGCACTCGGGGTTGGATGATAAGTGAAAGCGTGATAAGTATTCACCAAATTTACCATGTCCATTTAAAAATTGTGTCAAAACAAAATTTGGTACAAGAGTTTCACATTTTCCTCTGTCATATACACTAGGGAAAAATAATGTTTTTGTTAAACTTCCATTTGGAGTTGTTAGCCATTGTTGGTTCCATTCTTCAAGAATATGTTGATGTATTATTCTCCTTGCAGTAGAAATAGGACATAAAGAGTATGTCACAGGAAGATTGGATTCTGCAGCCTTCTTAGCCAAGCAATCAGCTCTCTCGTTACCTAAAATTCCACTGTGTCCTTTAACCCATCCCATGCAAATATGTCCTGGATGGTTTTGAAGCAAGGTTCTGATTTCATGTGCTAATAAATTTAAATTGTATTTATCATTAATTGCGAGAAGAGCTGATTGTGAATCACTAAGAATACGGGCACTGTTCCCATTAATAGTACACAATTTGATAGCTTCTTTAATTGTTAAGAGTTCCGACTGGAATACAGAACATTCAGGTGACAATTTAAACATGGACTGAGTTAGTTCCGTTTGGTTTTCGTAAACAACAAAAGCACATCCTACTGCAGATATATTATTTTCAAATTGGTAACACGAACCGTCTGTATATATGTAATAATCTATAATAATCATATTAATTTTTGTTTACAAAATGTAATTAAGTGCAGCAAAATGTGAAACTACTCTGAGTGTAAGATAATAGAGTAGAGACAGACTGAAAAATTCAATGCAATCACCGGGATTTAACCCACGGATCTTCTGGTTTCCGTCCAGCCGCTCTAAACCATTCAGCTACTATTGCCAACGTGCCAACATGACATTAAATTCTCCAACTGAGTCGTGTGTTTCCGTGGTTCAAATCCCGGGTATGGCATTGAATTTTTTAGTCTGGCTCTACCCTTTCATAAAGCGTCCTACACACGGCTAGTGTGAAAGAACAATTATTTTCCATTAATTGTGACTAATAGTGGTCCGAACTATAAAGCCCGGGCCTTAAAGTACTTACAGCATAGTAAGTCGCCATTAAGGTAGTTGTCTCATGTGTTTATGAGAACTTCTAGTGGTTTACCGGGAGAAACACGAGTCAGTTGGAGAATTTAATGTCATTTTGGCACTTTGGCTATAGTAGCTCAATGGTTTAGAGCGGCTGGTCGGAGACCAGAAGACCCATGGTTCAAATCCCGGCTATGGCATTCAGTTTTTCAGTCTAGCTCTACCCCTTCATAGTGCGTCCTACACGTGACTAGTGCGAAAGAACAATTAATTTCCATTAATTGTACCTAATAGTGGTCCGAACTATAAAGCCCGGGCCTTAAAGTACTTACAGCATAGTAAGTCGCCATTAAGGTAGTTGTCTCATCTGTTTATGAGAACTTCTAGTGGTTTACCGGGAGAAACACGAGTCAGTTGGAGTATTTAATGTCATTTTGGCACTTTGGCTATAGTAGCTCAATGGTTTAGAGCGGCTGGTCGGAGACCAGAAGATCCGTGGTTCAAATCCTGGCTATGGCATTGACTTTTTCAGTCTGGCTCTACTCTTTCATAGTGCGTCCTACACACGGCTAGTGTGAAACAAAAATTAATATCCATGTAAAATAAGAGTTTATAAACCTTTCAAAGCGGGTCAACATCAACTACTGATTATATAAAATGCATTATATAATGCGATCCATATATACCTGAACAAATTCAATAGGTCGTAACTTTTGAACCAATAATAGTACACACGTGCAACCTTGGGAGAATATTGTCACCTACTTATCGGAAGGCCCGGTCAGCTAGCAGCCGAGTGGGTGGCATGAGGCATTACGACCACGCCTACCCATTTATCTTGTAGCGCTAACGAGGGTATGGTTGGAAAAACATCGCTAGCCATCTCTTTCCCCTCCCCTGGAGTCTGGAACAGTCGGGATATTTCATCTAACCCGGCACCTTCTAGATAGGTCAGTTGGTCTTATATAATCGACGCGCCGGGCTGGAGAGAGTTCAGTTCTTTGCGAGCAGCCGTGAGGTGCGCCGAGTGAGTGAATGTACCGGAAGACTGTGTACGTGTATCAGAGGAGTTGTACGTAATTGTGAGTGTAGAGTGGACCTGTGACAGACGAACTGGCGAATTGTAATTGTGTGCGCTACGTAATTCTGTGTCATCGGCAAGTCTTCCAACTGTAATTCGGTGGAAATAAAGAACATTTTGAGTTTCTGCAATTGGATATTTAATTTCAAGAACCCACAAAGTCACAATATAATACACAATTGGGAGATTACATTACACTATTTACATCTCAGAGAAAATGTTGAAAGTGTCTTCCAACAGCATCTATACATATTTGCATTCGTCTCACGATATTCTCTGGAGTTCTACGGAGAGTATGCTCACCAATATTACTTACTTCGTTTCGAATGGATTCCTTGAGGACATTTGTTCGTGGCCTATTCTTGTACACTCTAATTATTAGATACCCCACAAGAAAAACTCCGGCGAAGTTAGGTCAGGGGATCCGGGGCAACACAGACCTTTTGAGATTATTCGATTATCAAATAAACTGGGTACAAGTTCCATGGCGTCATTAGATGTATGGCACGTTGCTACATCTTGCTGGAAATAACCTTCTCTCAATTCGATATTATCTCCGTAAAACTTCAGAGAATATGGTGAGACGAGTGCAAACATGTTTAGATGCTGGTAGAGGACAACTCCAACATTTTCTCTGAGATGTAAATAGTGTACTGTAATCTCCCAGTTGTGTATTATATTCTCTCAAAATTGTACGTGTGTCCTATTATTGGTTCAAAAGTTACGGCCTATTGAAGTGGTTTAGGTTTATTTGGATCGCACAGTATCTAACAAGTGATGAATTAATATAAATATAAATGCAAATATAAATATTTTAAAGAAATATTTAGAACAAGTCCTAAGAAAGAAGGAAATCTATACGTTATTATTAGTAAACATATGAACACCTTAAGTACTAAATTATGAATTTCGGCAACTAAAGTGTTACAAAAACTAAAGCACACTTTTCTGTTTTAAAATGGAAACAAACCTAATTAAATACAATATGATAAAACTATACTTACAAAGGCTTACTCCTCTATTTACATCGGATTGACACTGTCTTATTGTAGTTCCAAGGGGCTCAGTAGAATTTAAGTGATAGTCAAATGCTTTAAAACTGTTTGTCTCCGTGACGTCTTTGTAATTTCATTTTCTTTGTATGTCCAAAAAATAAAAACATGAAGGGATAAGAGAATATGGGAATACAGTAGACTAAGTGATAGTCAAATTTGAGTTTAATTTATGAGTCACTATGTTTACACTCAAACTTGACTTACTTGTTGTTGTATAATTGAAACGTTTTCAAAATCATTCGATCTCATCCTCAGCTCTTTGGTGACTAAGTGAACATCCCTCTTCTTCGACTACTACGGTGCTCCGATCCCTCTGTCATGTGGTGTTTGGGGCACTAGTTTTAATACTTCATTTAATGCCGGGATTTCAAAATTTATAACTTTATCACGGTTTTTGTCTATGAATATTTTTCCCGGCATTAAATGAAGTATTAAAACTTAGTGCCCCAAACACCAGATGGCAGAGTGATCGGAGCTCCGTAGTATTGAAAGAAGAGGTATGTTCATTTAGTCACCAAACAGCTGAGGATGAGCTCGAATTATCTTGAAAACGTTTCAATTATACAACAAGTAAGTGAAGTTTGAGTGTAAACATAGTGACTCATAAATCAAACTCAAATATGAAGAATACTTTACTGTTAATAATGCTTCTGCTTTTAATATTTATGACAGTCAAATGTTTTAAAACTGGTTGTCCAGGTAACGTATTTGAAATTCCGTTCTATTTGTACATCCAGGAGATAAAATATTAAGATGCAAGGAAATATAGGAATACAGTATACTTTAAGTGATAGTCAGGAGTTTTAAAACCGATTGTCTAGGTAACGTCTTTGTAATTCCGTTCTCTTTGTATATCTAAGAGATAGAAAATGAAGATACAACGCAATATGGGAATGCATTAGACTTTAAGTGATAGTCATATGTTTTAAATCTAGTTGTCTATGTGACGTCTTTGACATTCCGTTCTCTTTGTATGTCCAAGAGATAAAAGATGAAGGTACAAGGCAATTTGGGAATATCGTACAGTGTGGTTTAAATTATAGTCAAATGTTTTAAAGCCTGATATTTAGGCGATGTATACAAAATTCCATTTTTTGTGCATGACCAGGAGTTAAAAAAACGAAGGACGATTTCTAGTTTTAAAAGTAGAACTGTTGAAAAATTCCTACAACTGAAAAGAAATAATTCTAAAAACGTTTGTCCTTTCATGAATTCATAACGAAGATTTGCAAAAACAGTTTTTAGGCCACAAAACAGCTTATGTGCGTATGAGAAATTTTTAGTTACTTTTTATTTCCTCAAAGTATTTTTTAACAATTCAACCTGTGTTCATCACGCATAAAATATTTTGTCTAGAATTATGTAAGTATATCGTGTAAAGTCATCTTAAATCTGAACAACTAATGAATAAATTCTTATAGATAATGAAGACCTGGTAATCTCACAACAAATGTTTCTGTTGCGTTAGCCTCTACGATATATTCTTTGTTACCATTATGAGTTTTCTAATGCCATACGAGCGTCCTGCACCACTAATTATTCATTTCAAAGCCGTCACATTACAGGGGACCCTGGAAACATCTGACTATCGCTAAACGAAAGGCGCAAATAAGTAATTATGATTAACTGTGAATTAATAACTATTTGTATGTAGTTAATAGAAGACCGAGTAGGAAATTTATGGGAGTGTACAAAGTTTAATCAAAATTGCAGCCCTTTTTGAACAAAATAAAAAATTTAAATTATTTTTCCTTGGTTGGTTGTGGGTTCAATACGTCAAGGGTATTTGAACTCTGCTCATTTCGAAACGCGAGGTATATTTTGGCCGTACGTCTGTCCCTGGTGGTTTTCCCATTGTATATAGGATCTACAGGGAACTCTGAAGTCTCTAGTGTGCTTTATTTATATTGCCAATGTTTTAAATAACATTTGAATCAACATTACTTAGCGGACTTTTGGGGATTGGGAATTGGCCTGAACAATTTCGCTTTGCAACATTATAAATGTCAGAATAAAACACGTATTTCAACCTTTTGTAAAACTTCACTACGGTAATTAGACTCGACCTGGACTGGACTGGGCAAATTTATGGAGGGGATTTGGCATAGAGGTCCAAACTTCCTCTGTGGTACATTAGATTAGATTAGATGTTATTGTGCACATTCCAAACTTTAACAATTTACAACTTTAGGCTACATTTATCTGTCTTTACGTTGTTGCTACCTTGGCTTACATGACAACCTGGTCCTCTGCTCTGTCAGGTAGCCCTTAACCCCCATGCCTCCTTTTTACTTAATTAGTACCGGAACATATCATTCTGCCATGCAACGCCGAGCCCTCCGACACGTCTACCTAAAAGAGGAAACCAGATGAGATATTGGCGTGAAATAGTAATAGAGATAAAATGGAGTACACGAAATTTGGAGTATGTAATTAACCTACCCAGTATGCGTTAGACAACCGGGAAAACCCCCGGGAAAACCCATGGATAAGGTAGTTCAGCCACGGGAATCGAACCAAGTCCTTTCGAATGCAGCGCACAGCCGAAACCGCCTGTGCCAACTAGCTAGGTAGACTCCGTGATTAAAGTAGAATAAATAGGTGAAGAATTGAGTTCCACTAAAAATTTTATATTCCTATTTCACCTGAAATATCAATTTTGGAACACCTAGAAAATAAATTGCAAAACTTTTTGAATATAACCCGTAAGATATATTGCAATCATTTTATTACTGGAAAATCCTATTAAATAGCCAAAATTATATTGCACAGATAATGTAGATCTTGTTAAAACTATAACTTATGACTTTTTTTTTTTTTGTAAGTTATGTCCTCCAACGTTAAGTCATTTCGTACGAAGAATGGAATGGGTGAATTGATGCTATGCTCAAATGAGCCTAGGGTCCAAAGAGCTTAGAGTTACCTGACATTCGTCTTTCAGGATAAGGGAAAACCCTAGAAAAAACCTTATCCAGGTAACTCACCCTGACCGAGATTCGAACTCGGGACCTCTTGAACGTGAGGCAGACATGCTATCCCCACACTACCGAGGTGGACTTTTGCTTTTCTGGTGCACCGTCTCATCTCAATTTACTTGAACTTCCTAATGTTCTCCCTTCTCTCAAACAAAAAAGATACTCAATTTTTTAAATATTTTGATCAAGCAAAGATAATAAATTTCATAGCCCTCACATAGACAACCAGTTTTTCAAAATTTGTTTATCACTTAAGGTCTACTGTATTCCTATATTCCCTTGTACCTTCATTTTTTATCTCTTGGACATACAAAGAAAACGGAATTTGAAAGACGTGACTTAGACAACCAATTTTAAAATGTTTGACTATCACTTAAAGCCTATTGTATTCCCATATTCCCTCGTACCTTCATTCTTTATCTCTTGGACAAAAAAACGGAATTTGAAAGACGTCACTTAGACAACCAGTTTTATAATATTTGACTATCACTTAAAGTCTACTGTATTCTCTTGTAAGTAAATAAAATTAAAAATATGTTTATCTTGATGTAGACCGGGGAACAAGTGTTTGTACAAGAGCATAGAAAGGCATATGTGTTGTATACAGTGGACCCTGTGATACGAGACACCCGTAAAAAACACTGCATTAGTGTATTCATACATTACAATTCGATACAGTGTTCGAAAGCAGCATTTTGGTTGCCAGGAGGCGAAACAAACGAAAGTCTATAATGTGAGTAGTGCATAAAACAAAAACCTAACGCGGCATATTGTGTCTGCATACGTACCGCTTTTAGGAGAGGTAAACGCACCGTGTTCGATTAATTCGATGAGGTATTTTCGTTATCAAGCTGCCAATAGCATGGGGCTCATTTTAATTCGCAATTTCTCCCCGTACAAAAACACTCGGCCATGTTTCTGACAAAAGGGGAGAGTCTGCAGGTTTTATGAGGGCATTTCGGCCGTCTTACAAAGGAGACGTTCATATCGAAACAAAACAAAAGGAGAATGCAATATTTTCTGAATGCACAGAAAGCAATTTCACTTCGCAGATGTAATGAAGACCTCCAAACGAGGTCCCTTGTGTCTCCTTAAGACTATTTCTTCATCTCAGTACACAAATGTAATAACTACGCAATCTTCTTACCTACGTCCCACGTTCTGCAACTTTCTACAGAAGACTGGGATTGAAGTAGACAGCAAAGCACGACAATAAAAAACGGGACGGAGTATTTTAATGCAGTTAATGAGTTTTTACCAAGCAGAATGGTTCAGGAGGTTTGTCTGTGGTCCACGTTCGATTCCCGTGGTATATCTTCCTGACCCATGAGCTTTTTCGGGGTTTTCCCGAGTCGGCAGGCGAATGCTGGCTAGGTTAATTACAGCCTCCGAATTTCCTATCCCTCCATTTCATCTCCATTATCATTTCACACCATCTCTCATCTGGTAGTCCCCTTAAAGTGTCGGCGAGTGTCTCGGTGCTGCATGGCAGGATAATATGGTAAACCGTACCTCCTAAAGTTAGACGGTCTACGGTCTCTGGGATGGCCTAATAGGACGTTTCAGAACCGCGGTAGAGAGGATCAAATCCATGGCAAGGGAGGAACGCTGCCTCCGTGGTTGTTTCCAGCTGGCTAATACTTTTTCTATAACAGGATCCCATTACAGTGTGGAACTGGACACGCTACTTACGCGTATTGACTACGCAGGGAAGATTAAGATAGCTACAAAATAGGAATGAACATAAGGCGGGGCTAGGCGCGGCTGTTCTATCGCTACTAGCCAATGCGGTGCGTGCAACGTTGTACAGTTAAGCGCGCATCCTGGCTCGCATTGCCGAAGCAAGCAGCTAATTTCTTTGCTCGCTCTAAAGATACCAATTAAAGAATTATTTTGTTCTTCCCATGCTACAGAGCAAGGTTTTTTCTGAGGATTACAGTCCAAACCCCATGTTTGTAGTACACCTGGTTTTGGAGATATAAAAAGATAAGGTACCTGACTAGAAACAAAAGAATCATTAGCCGCCAATAAAGAAAAGTACACACGTGCTATGCTGCAGGTGCATTTTGTACCTTGCATTTAATAAAGTGGTGATCTTTTGAGTGCACACGTGCTTTTCATATCGCTTAGCAAACTTAGTACTAATGCGCCTAGTAGTTAACTGAAAAACAAGCCCTAAGAGTTTATAAGAAGGCTGCAAATATTTTTGTTAATGTGTATTCCTTTCTCAAACAGAAGTCAATTAAATACATTTTCGAAAGTACAAATTTCTCTCAGAGTCAGACATAATGTTACAAGCTTGCCACGTGAGTGCTCATTCTGTGACGAACATTGTTAAAGAAGGCAAACAGTTTACCAAATTAGCAGTAGTTTTCATATTTAGATCTCCAGGGTAATATCTGGCAGCCAAAAACATGTTACCAACTTAGACAATTTTCAAAAGTGTGTTTCACGTAGAACAATTTATGATTTATATGACAAGCGTGAATATCCAACTGCCAAAAGGCTGACCAGTTTAATGACAGGGAAAATACAATATACGGATTCTGTATCTCCTATGAATAATATTCAGAAATATCTTGGGTTCAAATATAGGAGAACCAAGGACGGTCCCAAATTTCTGCTTGAAAAAAGATATATTGTTAGTGCAAGACTAAAATTTCTGCGCACAATGCATAACATTAGTACAGGAGATACATAGTGTGAAAATGTTTCATAAATACACATGCATTTCTTCCGTATGTATTAAGTATTGTAATGAAATTGGCTTAAATTCATTATAGACAGCATACAAATATGGCATCATTAAAATAGAAACTATAATCACAAATCGTTGAAATGTCACTATTTTGTTTCACTGTAACAAAAATCTTATTTCGTGGAAAGCATCTATTGTCCAGCCGTTGTATCTCCGCCTCTAACGTTTTGCGACTGTAAAAGGTGGAAGAGGAAACCTAATAGTACCAACATACAGTAATGAGCAATTGAAAACATATCCTCAAAATTATCTTTAGAATGAAAATATAGGACTATATTAACTTTAAAACACTGAAATACAATTTACAATTTCATCATAATGCAAGATATTTATTACAACACCACTCTATTCGAATATTTCATTCACACCTTTCACACACACACTAACTGCATCTGTTGGTAGTACTGGGAGTCCACATCCGGTGTCGTAGTCAGGAAGTTAAAACTGTCTGCTAGCGCCAATCAGCATTGTCGCTGGTAGGCGTGGCTCCCGAACCCAACACCGTGTTGCCAGCTTAAATTTGTTTGAGCCACGTGACCTTGCGCTGGTGAACTTTCTTTGGTATATATTTCGTGCGTGAATTCCGATGTTTAGTGTGCGTAAGTCCTATTATTATCGCTATTATAATAATATGGCTACTGGTTCGTGAAATATGCAAATACGTGAAATATTTAAAATACGCATTGTTCCTCTGCTTGAAATTCCCGCTAAAGAACTGGCTGCTTCAGCCTGCTTCCCCCTCTCGAGAAATGTCAGAGCCGGAGATAGAACGGCCGAACAGTAACTTAAATCATTTTGTTTTGTGTGCAAATGAGCAAGAGATACCTATGCGAACTGTTCTCCAGTTCAAGGTTTTAAGGTTCAGATTATACGATAATCACTGTATATGTTCTCACACACATACTGAAATATTAAGCGAACTTCTCTGTCAATTTTGTATCACTGTAAATCTCAGCATCTGTATGATACCTGCTAGGTGGATTAGGTGAGACAAAGATAGATATAACTTTCATCCCTGTCGCCCGCTTACCGTGGAATTGGTAACGCAAAGACTGTAAGATCACCTTATTGGCTCAACCCATTTCATTCTTATTTTGTAGCTATACTACCAATAACCTCGTGAGGCCGCCGGTGATGTAGCACACCAAGGTACCTTCTCTGCCGGGTCTCCTCTCGCCTCATCCTTCCTCCCCGTGATGCCCCAGTTGTAGCATAAGTTAAATATATCAATACTCTCCGTAAGATTCTCTATTCTATCCTAATAAGCTTTCAATAAGTTTTTGCTTGTCTGGGTTACTGGTACTTACTAAAGGGCGAGTAAATTCATTAGACTTTAGTGTATCGTGTTGATAATTTTAGGGAGAATCTTCCGGTTTATTTACCTACTTACTTGGTTTGTTTGCTGCTTAAGCTGCGTGTCTGAAACCTGAACAAGAGACTCCCGGTGTATCGTTTTCTTTACGAGAGATAAATCAGTTTAAATGTCGCAACTCTCTGCGCGGCCGAAATTTAACTGCAAGTAGTTACAACAGATTTTCAGCTGTTTCGTGTAGAAAATTCTTAATTGTTAGGCGATCTCAGCTATTCAATCTTTAGTTTCGACGGCGAAATAAAATTTGAGTTGTCAGTTGTTTTTACTTCCTTATTATATTCCTCACAGAAATTTCTACACTGTTATTTCACGCATTGAGGCTTCTGAACACAACAAAAATATTTTCCAAAGAGTCAGCTTATCTTAATAAAGCACATCAGCTAAATGGAAAATTTTAGATTTAGATTAGAGACTCCCCCCCCCCCCAAAAAAAGAAATGCGACACGATTATTTAAAAATTACATTTCCTACGCCAAAATTTTGAAAGGCTGCTCCTACTTATGTGGATTGTTACCAGAAATTTAATACATTTAAAATATTTTGTAATAAATAGTATGTATATGTTGAATTTTCTGAGAAAAAACTCTGAAGGTCCCCTCAATCTTTTAACCTGTACACAACAGACAAACTCATTCTACAAAATATAGATCTTAATAAAGAAGATATTTTAGCAATACTTTCTGTGAACCATTTTTTCTTTTTCGTTTGAAGCTTTCAATAGTTATACGTTTTTGAAATAGGAAGTCCTAATTAATTCTTTTTTCTCTTGGACATATAAGGAGAACGGAATTTCAAAGACGTCACCTAGACAATCAGTTTTAAAACATTTGACTGTCACTTAAAAGTATACTGTATTCCCTTGTAACTACAGTGAAATCAAGTTATCAGGTAATGCTTATGTCGATAAACATGAAGTGCAATCATTGTTGAGTCATTTTTTCTTCCTGGACTTCTGTGATTACAGAATACGTTGCGATTTTGTTGCTAGTTACTTCGAAACTGTTGTTACAGCTGACCGACGAGTTGTTTGGGCATTGTTTATTATTCATCACACCTTGTGGTGTACTCCCATCTCGTGTACCTGTGATTTATGACGTATCTAGTACGTCAGCAGTGTTAGTCTCAACTCTGCCACACACATTCTTTACGTATCGCGGAACGTCTATAGCAGCAGAAAGTGAATCAACCGAGAAGCGTCATGATACATCACTAATGATAGGGATCAGGTCACCTCCAGGCGTCTGGACATGACCCACCCAGGGGCGGAAGACAAATTATTGTTAGGGGAGGGGGTGGCATTATTGTTGCCGTAATTATGGCGGGGCCCTGCCTCTCAGAAGATAGATCGCAACATGTCAGCTGCAATGCTGATAACTTACCTTGAGTGTGGTGTACATGTCTGTCCGCGATGAAACATCATCAGATTTCTTAAACCTTTCCATCTCCATTAGTCATCATTAAATATTCCATCTTCACCCGAAATGCATCATAGATTATGCATGACGTGCAGCAACATGCGCTAATTCCTGATTAGGGCTTCATCCCGTCAGCAAACGTTCCCCGTCTACCTTCTCGGGATGAGAAATAGGCCGACTACCACAGTGGTCTTTACTTCAGAGAATTGCAATTAAACAGCGACAATATGGCGAAAATTGTCAAACAATTTTATATATTACACTCATATGACTATCTCTACCCTTCTACACTAATTCCTGTATCTACTTCAAGATAAACGTATTGCAGTTACAAGAAATGCTTTGGACTTTTAAGTGATAGTCAAATGTTTTAAAACTGCTTGTGTAGCTGACGTCCTTGAAATTCCGTTTTCTTTGTATGTTCAAGAAATAAATAATGAAGGTATAAGCAAATATGGGATTACAGTAGACTTTAAGTGATAGTCAGATATTTTAAAACTAGTTGTCTAGGTGACGTCTTTGAAATTCCGTTCTCTTTGTATGTTCAAAAGATGAAAATTGAAGGTACAAGGGAATATGGATTTTTATTTATTTATTTATTTATTTATTTATTTATTTATTTATTTATTTATTTATTTATTTATTTATTTATTTATTTATTTATTTATTTATTTATTTATTTATTTATTTATTTATTTATTTATTTATTTATATATATTTATTTATTTATTTATTTATTTATTTATTTATTTATTTATTTATTTATTTATTTATTTATTTATTTATTTATTTATTTATTTATTTATTATTTTTGGAATTAACATCCTCCAACATTTAGTCATATTGGACGATGAATGAAGTGGGTGAAATGATGCTCAATGCGTCCGGGGTCCATAGAGCTTAGAGTTACCCGACATTCGTCTATTAGTATAACGGAAAACCCCGGGAAAAACCTTATCCAGGTAACTCACCCTGACCAAGATTCGAACTCGGGACCTCTTGAACGTCAGGCAGACATGCTACCATCTACGCTACCGAGGCGGGCAGGAAATATGGAAATACGGTATACTTTAAGTGACAGATGTTTTAAAGCTAGTTGTCTAGGTGTAATCTTTGAACTTGCGTTCTCTTTGAACGTCCAAGAGAAGGGACAAGGGAATATGGGAATACAGTAGACTTTAAGTGATAGATGTTTTAAAGCTAGGTTTCTAGGTGATGTCTTTGAAATTACGTTCTCATTGAACGTCCAAGAGAAGGGACAAGGGAATATGGGAATACAAGTAGACTTTATGTAGTAGTCAAATGGCAATTCAATAAAACCGGTAGCACCGCACCTTCTGCACCAAATTTGATAAGGAGACCTATGAGCAAAATCGGGCCTACTTCACGCCAATATAAACCGGGAGCCTCAGAACCAGTATATATTGATATATATCAGAAGGGAACACAAGACACCTGCCTGATCAGAAGAGAATACAAGACCGACCTTCATGTGAACAAAATATGATTATTTGAAAGTTCAAACAAATTAAAAGGAAAGTTTCAGAAATGGTACCATTTAAATAAATTGAAATAGGTCATTGGAGGTTGCTGAACTTAAATACCCTTTTATTTTGCTGTTGAGTACGGCTTAGTATGTCGTGGTTTCGGATGGAATTCAATCAATACAGCGTTTGGCAGAGCAACAAAGGCACGGCATGTTCTAGCAAGTTGTCGTGGAAACGGAAAGCTACTAAGTCAGCTGCGCGCCATTGTCTCTATCAAGTATTGTTGTGTCATATTCAGCGGCATAGCCTATGATTTGTACCAATGTTGACAGTTGACACTCTGCTTCCGCTACAATGGTTCGGGGGAGGGATCCTGATGAAGAGCGTCCTCATCTCGTCGTTTGTTACGTCGATTTATGGTTCGCAAATCCGCTACACAGCGATTTCACTATGACGCCATGACGGACGGATGTCGTTTTCATGACGTGTGCGCAAACCGTTTCTCTTTTGTTGGTGCTCGTTGCCCCGTGAAAACGCACGGGGGCGATTAACATGCGAGCAGGCCGTTCGAATTCCATTGGTTGTGAGCGCGCGTGGATCGTCGACAATCATTGAATATCTGCCATTGTTGTACTTTATCGTGTCAAAGAGGAATCTAATATACTGCACTCACATGACTTTCTCCAGCCACTTGCAAACAGTTATTCCTCTGTCTACTTCAAGATAAACGCTATCTTATTGTAGTTACAAGAGTATAAAGTAGACTTTAAGTGATAGTCAAATGTATTGTAATGGTTGTCTAGGTGACACCTTTGAAATTCCATTCTCTTTGTATATCCAAGAGATAAAAATGAAGGTACAAGGGGATATGGGAATACAGTAGACTTTAAGTGACAGACAAAAGTTTTAAAACCGGTTGTCTAAGTGACGTCTTTGAAATTCCATTCTCTTTGTATTGTTGCGTGTATAGGTTGAGCAAGATCTGGAAATTACTATAATCATTGTTATTTAACATCCATTTATATCAGTGACCTAACTTTATTTAATTCATTGCTGTTGTTGATATCAAAGCATACTATATTATGTAATAACCTCAGACAGTAAGATCGACGCTGTTTCATAAATATCTTGGAACACATTTTATAACAGCATATCTATTGTGTCAATATCTCATGTTAGTCTAGCGACTGCCACAGTCAATTAACCAGTTTTATCGTAGGAACTTAAAGACATAAAAATTTCTTCTGTATATTGTGAAGATTCTTTTCTATGTACATGTGATAAAATGTTATTTCTCAGTATGAAGACTTGTTATATTAATTATTAAGTGAAAACAGATAACACTCATAAGGGTTATTCCACTGGTATTTATAAATTCTTATGCGAGATAACAATGGAAATATGCTTTGTATTTTTTTCTCTGAAAATCCCTAGTTCGACAACACGCTGTATACTTTCTTATTATACTTTATATACACCCGACATGTGTCTTATTTAATATCTACTGTTCTGTCAACCTACCAGACACAATTTTTGTTAATTAATCTAGTGCAGATGTAATTAAATGCTTCTGTGTATTTTTGTAACAGCTTGGCTAAACAATCGATCCACTGCATTCATGCTCAGAAATTCTAATAGTTTAATTGTTAACAGCAATTACATATGTTTTAGTTCAACGCAGTGATATAATGTAATTCATGATGCTACTATAAGTAATATTTCTAATCTGTTTACTTTTGGTGACATATTTTCACGTTAAATATTTTTGTCATTTTGTACGTTACGAACTTAGTGGAACATCTTTGTATTTTCTTGATAAGTTTGCTTATGGTACTTCGCCATAAGTCAAGCATAAATTTTCATTTTTGCATATTTCAAAATGCTTAGCTATTTTTTTCTCTCTTTCTCCAAACCCAACCAATTGTTTAACATACTTCCATACATGTTCCACTAAAATTAATTTTATTCAACTGGTACCTTTTATTGTTTATACTGTATTTATTTTGTGTTGGATTTCATTTTTATCAATTCAATTGTAAAATTAGAAATACCTGGAGCATCTATTCATCTCGTTGGTCCCATAGCATTTACCAAACCCCTATCCTATACAAATGTGTTCGTATTCACCCATAATCATAAGTTGTTTTCTGTTGCTGCATAAAATGGACCAGCGTCGCAAGACACGGGGTGCCTGCGCCATGGTTGAGCTACCAGAAGGGAGCTACCTGAAGACGGACCCTCACAGCTGCTACTTCCCTGGGAAAGCAGCCCTTCCCAAATGATTTGTACTTCATCAGGAGTGGCTCATGCTGCCAATTTACCTGGAGAAAAGCAGTCAGCTCTTCCCAGATGAACTACTGCATTTCGATGAAAGGTTGAAGCTGTCATGTGTCTTGGGTAATCAGTGAAGCAACAGTACCGAGATGAACTCCGACACTGCGAGAGTGACTTAGGTAAACAATTTGCAAGTCACTCCTCCGTGTTTTCGTCAGCTCACTTGCAAGAACCTATACCAGTGACGCAGGAGGGAATATAGGAATACAGTGGACTTTAAGTGACAATCATATGCTTTAAAACTGGTTGTCTAGGAGACGTCTTTGAAATTCTGTTCTCGTTGTATGTCCAAGAGATAAAAAATGAAAGTACAAGGGAATATGGGAATTCAGTAGACTTTAGGTGATAGTTAAATATTTTTAGACTGGTTGGTAGTTGATGGCTTTCAAATTTGAATGGTCATAGGTAAGTGGTTTCACATTTAACAATTGGCTACTGTAGTTCACTGTCATTACTTTTGTTTCCCCACCTCCGAACAGCAACGCTTCGAAAAAAAATTGGCAGATATTTCGTCTCCATGGAAACCGAAGCCTTAATTTGACGCAGTAACCGCAGAATATATTGAATTTTTCAAAAGCGGAGTATTTTGGGTGGGAATTAGATCCTCTGATTAAATATTATGGGTTCCTAGGCACACGCGTGTCGCTTCATTTACCCGACTTCACCAATTTGTGCCGAGTTAATTAACTCGGTTAATCGCCATCAGGTGGCGTGGCCGGCCCGCTAATCAAGAGACAAACTTTTTTTTAATCTCTCTCACATGCACAGTGCATTCGTTTAAGAGGCGCGCCAGATTAATTGCGTGCCTAGCTGTGTTTGTTATCGAACATCAGAATTATATT
The DNA here is from genome assembly GCA_030765055.1 of Mantis religiosa. NCBI lineage: Eukaryota > Metazoa > Arthropoda > Insecta > Mantodea > Mantidae > Mantis > Mantis religiosa. The sequence continues at coordinate 92,262,732 of CM060958.1, forward strand.
ATAGCATGTGCACCATATTGTGGTTCCACCAGAAAATGTGATTATATTGTTGAGGGCAAATCCCGGCATTGCCGATTACCCACCCTTCGGATATTTGGTTTTAATACTGGAGCCTTTGAGGGCCATGAATTTAAAAATGCATTCCATGTTGGATTAAAATATAATAATAAACTGTATGGGTATATTATAGGTTTAAGGTATTTTCATAACAAATGAAATACATATCATGCATTTTCTGGAAATATCCTCAGAAGTTCTCTTCAAACTTAATGACTTTTGTATAACTGATAAACTGTAAGAAATAGACCAAATCTTGCTATTCATAAATTTAGAAATTGTTCAAACAATTTAAGCTAAATACACATTTTGGTACACATTCTTTAACACATTAATTCTCAAATACTGCTTTTCTAAAATTAGAAGTCATAGATACTTTTACCTCTTAGACATGCAAGGGGAAGGGAACTTCATGGACGTCGCATACACGAATAGTTTTAAAACATTTCACTATCACCTATAGTCTACTGTATTCCCATATTCCATTGTACCCTCATTTCTTATCTCTTGGACATACAAAGAGAATGGAGTTTCAAAGTCGTCACCAGTTTTAAAACATTTGACTATCGCTTAAAGTCTACTGTATTCCCTTATTCCCTTGTACCTTCATTTCTGATGGTTTGGACATACAAAGGGAATGGAGTTTCAAAGTCGTCACCAGTTTTAAAACATTTGACTATCGCTTAAAGTCTACTGTATTCCCTTATTCCCTTATACCCTCATTTCTTATCTCTTGGACATACAAAGAGAATGGAGTTTCAAAGTCGTCACCTAGACAACCAGTTTTAAAACATTTGACTATCACTTAAAATCTACTGTATTCCCATATTCCATTGTACCCTCATTTCTTATCTCTTGGACTTACAAAGAGAATGGAGTTTCAAAGTCGTCACCAGTTTTAAAACATTTGACTATCGCTTAAAGTCTACTGTATTCCCTTATTCCCTTATACCCTCATTTCTTATCTCTTGGACATACAAAGAGAATGGAGTTTCAAAGTCGTCACCTAGACAACCAGTTTTAAAACATTTGACTATCACTTAAAATCTACTGTATTCCCATATTCCATTGTACCCTCATTTCTTATCTCTTGGACATACAAAGAGAATGGAGTTTCAAAGTCGTCACCTAGACAACCAGTTTTAAAACATTTGACTATCACTTCAAATCTACTGTATTCCCATATTCCATTGTACCCTCATTTCTTATCTCTTGGACATACAAAGAGAATGGAGTTTCAAAGTCGTCAACTAGACAACTAAACACATCTGACTATCACTTAAGGGTTCCCGCAGGGGAGGGAATCCGTCCCCTTCAGCCGCTGTGGTCCCTTAGTACTTCTGGTACCTCTGACGTTACTAGAGGAACCTTGGGCTGAACTGCCGAGCCCTCCCGTCGGGGAGTTGTTCGGATTGGGTTGGACTCTAGGGGTCAGTGTGTCTCCGACATCCGCGGGAGATCGGGTACTCCGGTCAAGCCTCGGCCGCCCGGAAGGGGTAGAGGGTTGCCTCAGAAGTCCCGGGTACTGGCCTGCTTAGCTAATAGGTGTGCTAGATCTCCAGGCGGCCCCCCGAGGTTTTCGGTAGGCTTCCCTGCGGGATTGACGGGCCTACTTGGCTTATCCACTTCCACCCCGTCTTGACATTGTTGTCGATAGGTCGGGGTTTTTAGCAAACCAGGTATTGCCCTAGGAAAGAGCCCCGGAGTAGTTCATCACTCCCAGCTTGAAGGAGGCTAGGATCTTCGAAGCTTTGGGTAGACTCTCTGTAGAAAAAAATCACTTAAGGTATACTATATTTAAATATTCCCTGGCGCCTTCATTTTTATCTCATGGGTGTACAAAGAGAAAGAATTTCAAAGACGTCACATAGACAACCAGTTTTAAAACATTTGACTATCACTTAAAGTCTACTGTATTCCCATATTTCCTTGTGTCTTTATTTTTTATTTCTTGGACATACATAGAGAACGTAGTTTCAAAGACGTCACTTAAAAAACCAGTTTTAAAACATTTTACTATCACGTAATATCTACTATATCCCCATATATTTTTGTACCTTCATTTTTTATCTCTTGGACATACAACAGAACGGAATTACAAAGACGTCACCTAGAAAACCAGTTTTAAAACATCTGACTATCACTTAAAGTCTACTTTATTCCAATATTCACTTGTTACATTACTGATTGTGCGTACAAAATCATTTCCAAATAGTCTTACAGAATATTGGCGCAGATTCATTTCCTCAGCAAACCATAGAAAATAATTATTTAATCTCTTCTACCATTTATGTCACTTTACGCACTCTAGGTATTATTTTGTAATAGTATATTTTTAACAGCTTTAAGCTTTATTTCAGCAATTTCAGAAAGGTTTGACTCAGAATAGAGCACATAAGGAAATATGCCTTGGAAGAAATGATTATTTGTATGTCTGCAAATATATTCTAATCTCGGGCAGGGCAACAAGGACTTTTTCTGTTGTTTTCCCTTCTCTTGAAGGATGAATGATAACTCTAAGATCCGTCGCGTTTTTTCGAAGATCGCCCGCTTGATCCGGTTCGAAGCGCTGATCTGTTGGCTTAGTTGCGACTGAGGCGATATTATCTTGGGGTCCGCTTCGACGAGTATCTGAATAATTGCTAATTACTATGGGGTGGGTGCAGTGTTTGAAGGTGGAATTGGGTTTTTCTTCAGGATCCCTGTGAAATAACAGTCTTCTAACTCTTTTGTGTCGACGTTCCGAGCTACCCGGATGTCTGCAGGTTCTCCGTAAGTTACGTGCCACTCGTGGAATTTAAATATATTTGCTGGAAGTTTTAAAATATTTAACTTAAAAGGAAATTATACTTGATATCGTCGGAGGTACCTCTCGCTTCACTGGATGGGAATTCCTTAGCACCGGTTAATGCAGCTGTGGGTTACCATCAGACATCGGATCCCGTACACCTTAGCAATCAATGTACACGCACAGGTACTATACAACGTCAGGCGTGACGTCAACAAACATCAACGTCAACAAGTATACCGAAGCGCTGTGTGTGTACAGTCCGGTACGGATACAAAGTGTAAGCTACGTGACAACACGCCATCCTCCTCATTGCTTTCGATGCGGGAATTACAATGAACAACCATGTTCATTCGTAAATTGTCGAATGTGAATTTTCTGTGCCTCTCACCGAAACCATATAAAATATTGGTAGAAAGTTCGTACAACGTCACATGACGTTAATGGTACATATGCGTAGACAAATCATTTTCATATGTTTTGTCCGAGACTTAATTTATTTCTTATATTACGCAGGATTGAAAATCCGGTATTATTGTGTTGAATACTGGACAATTTATTTTTTGTTGGTTTGGTAGTAGGTGCATTCTCTATATTGTTAATTTTTGCAAACACTTCCTCGACTGGTTTTAGACAGCTTGAAAGTACATTCTTCAAGCCGTTTAATGGTTGAGGCGGTCCGGCCCGTACCGAACCACGTCGAGCTCTCCCTTGTGCTCAACGCCTCACAATTAGGGATCGGTGGCGTGAGGAGGTTAAGGATATGGAGATTATAATCATTTCGAGGTGGCTTGTAGCTCATGCATGAGAAATCATCTGTACTCTTTGTGCTAACTCTCACTGGAGAGATTGTTAAATATTGCATTTTGTCTCTGTGCATGACGCGGAAGTATAGTTAGGCGGCGCCGAATACGCGACCGTCTCATGTAGAACTCAGGACCGAAGTGTTCTTAATGGCAAAACCTACTTTCCGCTATCACCTTGAATTACCCCCCCCCCTCTAGGTATTTTTCGGAGTTTGCAAAATCACATGAACAAATATCAATTTTCTATTGGCTCTTAACTATCCCCACTTGAGATCAGTGTTCAGAAATTCCAGTTTCGGACCTAGCATCAGAGACGCTTTCTCTAATGGTCCGCGTGCAAACATTTGTGCGAAGGCATGTGCTCTGCGCGTCGATCAAAATCTTATAGCCTGTTGTCAGAAGCACGCATGGGATTTTAACAATGGGTTGGTTTCCGACTGAAAGGCGTCAAATTTTCCTTGAGGGCAAAAAAGAGAGTAGAGTAGATTTGTTTGTTTACAGTGATTGCAAAGGGAGTATACTGACCTTCGTTTGTGTCAATGTCTTTCTGATATCAGGTAATATGTCGTCTCAGTGTTCCTAGGTGACAGGGGCTGCGTCATGGTTGTTGATAATACCCAAAACTTTTGATTTCTAAAATGGAGATAGTCCAATAATTGTTGTGAAAGTAATTATGCTACTAACATAATATGTCAAACACATTGTACTCCCTGGAAGACAGATCTACCTGCGTGTCGAGCAATAGTTGTAATGAAACTAAAGCCACGCGTTGCAAAAGCCAGTATCCCTACGTGTTGTGCCCGGGACTGACGTCAGTAGTTATATACTGCGAGACTCCTAAACTTCATATCCGTTTAAACGTGTATGGAATCCGATGTCTGGTTATCACTTGTTCGTGCCCGAGAACTCACCAAACTGCCATGATGCTGCCCCAACACTCACTTTTCTACCACTCAGGAGAAAAGGTAAATTCCTTTCTTTCGCTATAAAAACGCAAGGCGAATCATCTTTATGGCATACACTAGTGACAGAGTTGAAGGAACTTGTCTTGTTACTTGTATCGAAACCTAGCAGACACTGCTTAGTAAATACGCCTAATAAGTATCTAGGGCCATACCATTTCATAATTATATTCAAGGACTTTCGCGTTACACATTTTCAAATATATTAATATAAAATTCATAGATGTTTGCACTTTTCTAATAAATAATTGTTACTAATTCCTAAATCAATATCTAGTAGTTTATTTTTATATAACAATGGTCAGCAGGAGACATCGCTGCAGCTCTATGGACCATGGCCTCATGAACTACTTCTTACTCACCGTACGATGTGACCTAATACGACGATTGGCTGAAAAGTCACGGGTCTCACATAGGGATGTCGCCACTGGACCAGTTTCACGGATAGCATCATATAGTATAACTCTAGACTAGTTTCTTTCTATAGTTGCAGGTCAATAACTTGTTTAGTTTTTTTAATGACAGCATTTTAAACAAGAGGAGTGTAGAGGTTTCATGGAAATAGGAGATTTGGAAAAATGAGCAGTAATTAAATACTTCCATTTGAAAGGCTTACACCTGAATAAATCAAAGACGAAATGGACAGTACATTGAGAGACTCTGTCCCTTCATATACAATGATTAAAAGGTGGGTTGTAGAGTTTAAAATGGGCCGTACGAGCACTAGTGATGAGCCTCCCTCTGGACGTCCTGTAGAAGTCATAACTCCAGAGATTATAGAAAAAATCCATTTTTAGTACTGGAAGAATGCAGATTAAGGTTGTTTGAGACAGCAGAGGCTATAAAAATATCAAAAGAACATGTAGGCAGTATTTCAAGGAATGTTTTGAGTTTTCACAAGGTCTGTGTCGCGTATGTTGACACCAGATCAAAAGTAGCAAAGTAAAACTGTTTCTGTTAATAATTTGAACCTCTACCGTAAAACCACGAGTGAATTTTTGAGACGGCTTATTACCATGGATGAAACCTGGATACATCACTACACTCCAGAAAGTAAATCATAGTCAAAACAGGGGGATTGGGGACTGGAATTTCATTACGGAGGGGATTCGGTAAGTAGGCCACTATGTTGGGCCCATTCTTCCTATGCCCCCAAGTGGGGGCACCCCCGGGAGGAAGGATGAGGCGAAGGAGACAGAGGGTGGCTGATCTAAGGAGCCACGACAGTACAGAGTGCAGGGTCCTACAGTTTACTTGGATAGAGACTTCCCCTGACAGGTCAGGACAACGAACTCGCTCCCCTATAGCGGGACGGCAACGAGCCCAGCAGTCGAGCCCTAATGGTCCCAGGGAGTTGAACCAAGCCCCGAAGGTCCCTGGCTGGGGGGTCCCAAAATGGCCCCAGCAGAAGAGTGGAGACCGGCAACCGACCTACCGGAGGAGGAAGTAGGTTTCCTCAGAGCATATCATCCTGCCATGCACCGCCGAGACACCCGCCGACACTTCTACCCTGAAAGAGACCACCAGATGAGAGGCGATATTAAATGATAATGGAGATGAAATGGAGGGACAGGAAATTCGGGGGATGTAATTAACCTACCCAGTATTCGCCTAGCGACCCGGAAAACCCCTGAAAAAAATCCAGGGAATCGAACGCGGGCCTCCCGAATGCGGGCCACAGACGAAACCACCTGAGCTATCCCGCTCGGTATCAAAACAGTGGATTGCGTCAGGTGAACCAACTCCAAAAAAAGGTAAAGTCAATTTTGTCAGCTGACAAGGTTATTGCGAGCGTTTTCCGAGATGCACAGGTAATTATTTCTATTGACTACTTAGTAAAGGTCAAAAGAATCACTGGTGACTACTACGCAAGCTTACTGCAACGTTTGAGTGACGAGGTTAAAAGGAAAAGACCTCATTTGGCAAGAAAAGGTTTTGTATCTTCAGCAAAACACTCCGGCTGATCGTTCAATCTTGCAACGGGAAAAATGTGTTAATTAATGTTCGAATTACTTGAACATCCACCCTATTCAACAAATCTAGCAGCTAGTGACTACCACCTGTACCCGAAACTCAAAAAACCTCTTGAAGATCGAAGATTTGACAGCAACGAGGAGATCATTGATGCTATTTTGAGGACCATGATAAATCGTACTACAGAGATAGTTTAATTAAATCAGAACACCGATATGACAGGTGAATGATGCTAAAACATTCTCTACTCATGTACAGACACTTATTGCTCTATCTACTTCGAGTTAAATATTATCTTAGTTTTTAATCTAGTTCCTACTTGACAAAGGTGCAAATGTAAACATTCGGAGAAAATTCAAGACATACATTTCATTCGTCATTAGAGTAGCTTAAACATACGCTATGGTAAGGGCCAAGTTTGAGGAAACCAAACTTAACCGACTTTTCGTGGAAAGCGCCAGAAGCGGCTATCATCGATTAACCGCACGTAGTGGGCCAAGCACTAAATATTCACCCGCCCTGGAGAGCTTATAAGGTTCTTAAACAACACTCGAACTCGGCGGTGAAGGAGTCAGTTCTACATCTAGGCACTTCACTCAAGGAAAGCACTTGGCAACTCATTGAATAAGATGCCGAGAGAGGCGCTTCAGAATGTGGCGAGCTATGGAAAGAAACGTAAGTACTTCTCTGCAATCGATCCTCCAGTTTTGGCCATCCTTCATTAACTAACTGTACATATAGCTTTGTTACTTAAGGTATCATAAGCAAAACTGGTCAATTTTATAAAGTTTTGTTAAGAATATTTGTTGAAGACGGGCCACAGAAAGCCATACTCTTCAAGATAAATATTACATTACTGTTAATACAATGATGGAATATGGGAATACAGTAGAAACTAAGGGACTGTCAAATGCTTTAAAACTGGTTGTCTAGGCGACGTCTTTGAAATTTCGTTCAATTTGTATGTCCAGGAGATAAAAGGTGAAGGTACAAGGGAATATGGGAATACAGTAGACTTTAGATGACAGTCAAATGTTTTAAAAATGGTTGTCTAGGTGACGACATTGAAGTTCCGTTCTCTTTGTATTTTTTTTTTTTTTTTTTTTTTTTAATTTACGTCCCCCCAAATGTTAAGTTGTATCGGACGGTGAATGAATTTGGTGAAATGATACTCAAATGAGTCCAGGATCCATGGAGCTTTGAGTTACCCGACATTCGTCTTGAAGGATAAGGGAAAAACCCGGAAAAAACCCTATGTTAGGTAACTCACCCTGACCGAGGTTCGAACTCGGGACCTCTTGAACGTGAGGCAGACATGCTACCATCTACGCTATCGAGGCGGGCGTTGCCTTTGTATGTCCAAGAGATAAAAATGAAGTCATAAGGGAATATGGGAACACACTAGATTTAAGTGATAGTCAAATGTTTTAAAACTGGTAGTCTAGGTGACGTCTTTGAAATTCCGTTCGATTTGTATGTCCCAGAGTTAAAAGATTGAAGGCACAAGATAATATAGGAACACATAAAACTTTAAGTTTTAGTCAAATGTTTTAAAACTGGTTGTCTAGGTATCAGTCTTTGAATTTCCGTTCTCCGTGAATGTGAGAGATAAAAAATGAAGGTACAAGAGAATATAGGAATACAATAGACTTTAAGTGATAATCAAATGTTTTAAAACTGGTTGTCCAGGTGACGTCTTTGAAATTCCGTTCGATTTGTATATCCAGGAGATAAAAGGTGAAGGTACAATGGAATATGGGAATACAGTAGACTTTAGATGTCAGTAAAATGTTTCAAAACTGGTTGTCTAGGTAACGTCTTGGATATTCTGTTCCCTTTGCATATCCAAGAGATAAAAGAATAAAGGTAAAAGAGAATATAGGAACAAAGAAGACTTTAAGTGTTAGTCAAATGTTTTAAAGTTGGTTGTCCAGGTGAGGTCTTTGAAATTCTGTTCGATTTGTATCTCCAGGAGATAAACGGTGAAGTTACAAGGGAATATGGGAATACAATAGAGTTTAAGTGATAGTCAAATATTTTAAAACTGGTAGTGGTTGTCAAGGTGAGGTTTTTGAAATTCCGTTCTTCTTTTAAGTTAAAGAGATAAAAGAATAAAGGTACAAGAGAATATAGGAGCAGAGAAGACTTTAAGTGTTAGTCAAATGTTTTAAAATTGGTTGTCCAGGTGACGTCTTTGAAATTCCGTTCTACTTGTATATCCAGGAGATAAAAGGTGAAGGTACAAGGGAATATCGGAATAAAATAGGGTTTAAGTGATAGTCAAATGTTTTAAAACTGGTTACGGTTGTCTAGGTGACGTCTTTGAAATTCCGTTCTCTTTTTAAGTTCAAGAGATAAAAGGTGAATGTACAAGGGAATATGGGAATACAGTAGACTTTAAGTGATAGTCAAATGTTGTAAAACTGTTTGTCTAGGTGACGTCTTTCAAATTCCGTTCTCTTTTTAAGTTCAAGAGATAAACGGTGAAGGCACAAGGGAATATGGGAATAAAGTAAACTTTAAGTGATAGTCAAATGTTTTAAAACTTGTTGTCCAAGTGACGTCTTTGAAATTCCGTTCTCTTTGCATGGCCAAGGGTTAAAGATATGTGAAGAATGGCTTCCCAGTTGAGAAAAGTTTAAGTATTGTGACTTTGTGAGTTCGTAGAATTAAAAGTCCAAGTTGCAGAAATTCAAATTTTTCTTTATTTCCGTAGAAATACAGTTTCGACAATCCGCACAATAGCAGAATTACGTCACATACACAATTACAATCTTCCAAGGTCGTTGACCAAAAACAAACAGCGTTCACTGTTGCACACCTCTGTTACAATTCCGATTTCAACTATTGCTCTGTTTACGACTGTCACTTGGCGAGTTGCGACTTCCTCAAACACCTCCAGTGATAATTCCAGACTGTTCCAAATCAAACAGAAAACCGAACACTCTCCATCATTAAAGATGTCCCTGGAATGTTCCATTTATTCAACTTTATCTGTTTAGGCATGCCTTTTATCTCCGTGCTATCTTTATCTGCTTAGGCCAGCTGTTTATCTCCACTCGGCACTATCCGTCCTCTCTCCGTGCCGAACCTTTTGTGTACGTCGCCGCATCCGCGACAGTATGCTGCACGATCCTTTTCTATTTATAATTTTTCCTTGACACAAGTTCATTAGGTATGCAATTTACAAGACAAAGGTACTAAGGAACCTATCGAGTAGGTTTCGTGGTGGTTTGCAATAATGCACCACATTCATCATTCCATTTCTCTTGAGATGGCTATCTCATATTCGATAATCCCTCTCTCTGTGGGGCGCCGTGCTCATATTAGCTTTTGAATTACTGCTAGTCATATCACAGTGAGGAGCATCCGTTTTGTATTCAAATCAACTGAAAACTGCATAACGTACACAAAATTTGGTACAGGGGGCTTTAAAATTTCATAGCAGAACGAAAAGCGTTCCTAACGCACTTGTATCAATAGTTTTAATGTCTATAAGAGAACGTGGACAGTTTAATTGTCAAATATTTGTTTATTCGTTACACCGCAAGATACAAACTTCATGGACTACGCTTGGATAAGTAATGTTTCGTGTGATAGCATTAATAAATGAAGCTTCTATATTAATAGTAAATATTGGTGGGATGCATTTACTGCACTTGATAAAAGGTTCTTTAAAAAGGCTTATGCTTCTATGGAATGCACGATCATGCACAGTAATATATGTAGAACCTGTTTCGTTACATGTTTCCGTATACACGATGTTCATTTCATTCGTTATTTCCCGCCCTCCGATTGAGGAAGAATGACGTCATCTTTGACTGCTGAGTTTATCTTAAAATCATAGTACCTTCTATGGAGAAGAAGCGGTAACTTCTGCGGAATAGTAGGCAAATTACAGCGCTCTCAGTGTGGCTGCTGTAGTAACTAATATAACCAGCTTCCTCTGGACATGAACACAGAGCACTACGTCTTCATGGTTCAATGCTACTGTCGTACCGGCATTAAAATTGGTGCGACATATGAATATAATTTAAACCACTGCACACAGGAGTTTATACAACTCAATCCAGCATTCATACAAGTCCCTCGGAGCGTAATGTTGTCAAAATTGTCCCGGTACCGTCAAACTGACATACTTTTGTTTGTAACATAAACGTATTACGTTTTATCAGTATACGATATGAACTTTTTGTCATTCTCACGCTTAATTTAACTGTTTATTAATGCTGGTACCCTTATGTCTTTAAAAACCAATAGGTGCATCAAACATTTCCAGGATATAGGATCAGCTACACGCAAAAAGATGGACAATGGCCGCTATAAAGTGACTTGTACCAATCTAGAAGCAATAAATAATGTTATGACAGAAAGGCCTCAAGCATACCTTCTCGCAATACAGACAGTGTTTAAGGGGAAAAGGGAACGGATATATAAGAAAAGAGACATATAACACTATGTACTACATATATTTTCTTGTTTAGACTTGGATAAAAGCTTTGCACATATTGTAACACTAATTTATTTTTCATTCCTAGAACATGTTCTGCTAATTTTTTGTTTTGTAATGAAGTTAAATTGTGAGGAAACTGTGGGTGATAGAAAAGAATTGAGATCAAATTGAAATATTTCTATTTTATGTGACAGGCTTATAATATGCATGTACGTCTACTCTAACAGAAAAACAGGTGTTCATTGTAGAATAAGTGTTCATCGACTTATCATTTCGTACTTTCTTTATGGTATACATTAATGGCTACATAATTAGCTTTATAGTGCATTGAATTGCATTGCAATATATAGTATTTTTAAAAACAGTTATCGTATCGACGCACCAGGCGAAATTACGCACCTTTATATTACGTGGGCAGACACAACTCTCAAATATTATATTTACCTGCCGGTAGACGGAGGCCTCAAAGAAGCTGCCAACACATCTAATACGATCGCAAGCCGCTAGGGGAATCGTATATAAACTCGCTCCATCAGCGATGCTATAGATGAGCCATATTTTACGCGGTAAAATTACAGATAAAAGTGAACACCCTGTATAGGAATACAGTAGACTTCAAGTGGTGGTCAAATGTTTCAGAACTGGTTGTCTAGGTGACGTCTTTGAAATTCCGTTCTCTTTGTACGTCCATGAGATAAAAGATGAAGGTGCAAGGAATTATGGGAATATAGTAGACTTTAACTGATGGTTAAATGTTTTAAACCCGGTTGTCTAGGTGACGTCTTTAAAATACCATTTTCTTTGTACCTCCAGGAGATAAAAGAATGAAAGTACAAGGAATTATGGGAATATAGTAGACTTTAACTGATGGTTAAATGTTTTAAAACCGGTTGTCTAGGTGACGTCTTTAAAATTCCGTTTTCTTTGTATGTCCAGGAGTTAAAAAATTAAGGTACAAGGGGATATGGGAATACAATAGACTTAAGTGATAGTCAAATGTTTTAGAACTAGTTGTCTAGGTGTCGGCTATGAAGTACTTGTACAAATGGTTTTACCTATTACGCATCCTTGAAGGATAATTTGAGTGACATTCAAATTTTAAAACGCAGTTGCTAAGGGAACAGTTTTAAATTCGATTGCCTGTCCTTCACAAGACAAAAGACAAAAAACTGCGCAGTGTGTGCACTGCCGTGGGTGTTTTTACGGCTGACGAAAGAAGTGCCGCGCTCACCCACTCCTGGTTATTGCAAAAAACAAATTGGAAGCAGAAGATAAAGAAGGGAGGTTTGCCTAATGATGGTTGGGAAGCACGCGTAGTAAACGTTTTGTTGTGTGTTTGAGTTCGAATACAGTTCAGTGCTCAGAGCTTTTCAGGGAGTGGCCAAACAAATAAGCAGACAAACAAATTAAGACAGAAGAAGCAGCCAGCGAGCGAGCCAAAATGAATAGACATACAAAGAGGTAGGGTCTTTGGGGAGAAGAAGCAACCCCAATAAGAAGAACCAACCCCTCTTCTTGCTTACTTTCTTGGCAGTGACGAACAGGTCTAAGGCGTTTAATATTTGCTTCCTCTCTCCACGCTTTTCTTTCTTTTTATCCCATTCCTTCATGAGAAAGGACATTTTTTACAGTCTGAGGCTTACAATTTCTTAGTTTCTCTCCTCGTTCTCTTTGATCGTTGAACATTTACTTTTCTTTCATTCATTCGCCTCTTATTTTTCTGTGCCTTGTTTTTAAGCGTTATTTTGCGTCTTTTCTGCATCTTGAAGTGTTTTTTCTCTGCCTTTTTCCTTTTGTATTATAGCTCCATTTTAATTATCTTAGTGTTTTTCATTCTTCATATTTTTTCAGCTCGTATATTTCATTACCATCGAGACCGTAATGCTCATACATTATACTTTTAATTTAATTTTTGTTGTTTCATTCTTTATCCAAAGTTATTGCTTCTTTAAGCTCTTTTTTCGCCCATTTTTTCTATCTTTGACCTAGGTTCTTGATCATTTGTCAACAAACACACAATGTTCACACCTCTTAATATATTAGGTGACAAATTAAATGTACGGGATATGTCCTTAAAATAAGGTCCCCAAGGCGCTGGAGTAGTGAGGAACGCTATTACGTGAGATCCGGCAACACTGACGTGTACCTTGGTTTCACCCCTTCAAATCCCCACCACAGCGAACTCGTTGCAACCATTAGTCTTGGCTGGGCAGCCGTTTGCGATGGAGCTTCCTATCACTTCCGCCGCCAAGTGCGAGTTGCGTACAGTGATCCGTTTTTTTTTTTTTTTTTTTTTTTGAGTGCTAAGGGCACTACCCCCAGTGAAATTCATAGTCAGTTATGCGGAGTCTATGGGCCACAGTGTATGGACGTCAAAAACGTGAGAAAGTGGATCAGAAGGTTCAAAGACAGATGTACAGACTGAATTGTAAGGAGTTCTACCTATTAGTGGTATACCCTGTAACTGTCGTGTTATTTCATTATTCATTTTCTTGTCGTGCTCACGGAAAGAGAAACTGAATTTCAAAACAATCACGCATCGATGCACTTCTGAAACAACTGACAGTAATTTCAGACTACTGTAAAAGGATAAAACAGAACATGGCTACTCCTACATCCGACAGTAAACACATGAATAACTGAATTCAAATGGGATGAAGTTTGTCCTTGAGCACTGCTAGGTGACCACCCAATCGGAGTCCTGCGGTGTTGTCGTATTGCATTCCCTCTAAATGGTGTGTGACGTGCGCCAAACTAATCAATCTCTAATAAATACTATTCGCGCTAAGAAAAAACATTCAGATTTTGCCAAAACTGATGAATGAAGAAGGGGAGAGTAATGTATGTAACATAACCTCAAAAAACCACATTTTAACCCAAATACTTTCCCTAATACCAATAGTTAAAGTACTATTATTGTGTATCAATTCATCGCAACGTAAGCATTGTAATGGATATCATTATTGGTTGGAAGATATGCGTGTTCCTATATTTTTAATTACTCCGAACTGATACCTAAACGTTTGGCAAGACGTGATAAAGGAATTACTTTGAATAAGCCAAGGTGTTTGTTAAATTCGAGCGAACAAATAATACACTTCCTGCTGGCTTGTAGAATGGTGCATCGGCAGAACGTCACTTGTCTCACTATATGTTTGTTTATGAATCGTGCGTAATCTCTATTTACTCTAGAAAGTTTAACGCAGTATTATTCAGTTGTACTTCCGTTTGAACCCAGGGAAAGTGTACCAGCTGGATCAGCTTGTAATTGAAATGAGACACGAGGTATTATAAACCACCTTCCCGCCTTACTTCTGCCAGAAGAATCCAATTGAGTTAATGTGGACTCAAATTATGTTGCAAACAGAAATAATACTTTTAAAGTGACCGACGTTGAACGACTTGTTCACCAAGAAATTGACAAGGAACGCAACAAAACTGAGAAAACTGCGTGAGACATCAGATAAACTACAAGAACACTGTTTTTAGAAAGAAATAACACTTAACGAGATTTTGGAACCTATCATCATAAATTTACAGTATTCAGACGTTGAAGACAATGACAATGACGAATTATCTCTTAACGTAAGTAACATTCATATCCATACGGATGCGCCGCTGTATTTTCGTTGGATTAGTAAAATAAGTAATTCATAAACTATAATTATTTTTTATAATATATATATTTAAAACATGTGCGTAATATACGAATATCCATGTTACACTTGTGATTTCAACAGCTGTAATATTATAAAGCTTTGGAAAATCCAGTTCGCATTCCCTTACGTCTAGCGTCAAGAATACTCGCATGTGTGCGAGAGAGAGAGAGAGAGAGAGAGAGAGAGAGAGAGAGAGAGAGAGAGAGAGAGAGAGAGAGAGAGAGAGAGAGAAATATAAAAAGAGTGGGGGTAACGAGGTGGCAATGCTGAAGGCTCTAACGCATCCATTCGCTACTAGCTATAACTCTTCCCAACTGACACATAAAGTAGGTTTGAATTTTAATTGTTGCAAAAATCAGCAGGTAATGCGGGGTAGAATTTATAGTTTTATAAACTATTTTCGTCAGTTTGCTTCATATTTCTTTTCAATCTTTCAGGGACATACACCACTATAATTTAAAAGGTAAGTGTTAAAATAGCATTTGAAAGGAAAAAACAGCGTGGCATTTAATTGTAGATTTTTTAGATTAAAATGTCAATCATCAGAAGAAGAAAATTGATGCAAACTGCATGGCGTGGAAAAGTTTAAAATATTTAATCTTATCCACTTCTCTTTCACCCCAGGCAAATATTTCCTACGTATTTCATGTTTTTCCTCACAATCTTTACTATTTAAGTTTTGCATTGTTTGTTGTTATTCTTGTTCGCTGTCCGATTATGGTATAATGGTCTTGTTTCAGTAGCCGTACTTCCAGAACGTCCCTGGTATAATCTGTCTCAACCTAGTTTGATCTCGCTGTAAACACCTGGGTGGGAAGAGAGACAGAGATAGAGATATTCGGACAGAAAATGGTTAAGCTGTTGATTGGTTTAACGAAGTTAATGTGCATTTTATTTTATTTTTAACGTACGATAAATCCCTCCTTTAAGTACAGTACTGTAAGTAGTTTTCTGATCACTGCTCTGTGCGAGCTAATTTCGGAGAGAGAAAAGTATGCAAATGTTTCGTTTGTTATAAACGTAAGTCTCACATTTTATCTTTCTGCTTCACATACCACATAGATGTGTTCTGTATACAGATTAGACATAAGATAGGTGAAATTATACACATCTTTAATTTATTATGTTAAATTAAGCTGCATTTTATTTAACAATTACTAAAGAATACTTGCATTGCTATACCAAGCAGCTGTCTCACAACGAGGTCTGTATCGAGTTGAATGCTGATTAAGATGCTATTGCTTATAGTGTGGAGTAGATTTTGATATTTAACACTGTGTTTCCTGTACATCTCGCGTACTCACAAGCACAAGATCACTTTTCTATATGCAATTTAAAATCAGTAAGCCTTTCATCATGTAGCAGGCCGGTGCTTCAGCCGAAACAAAACACAATCGAGGCAAACCTTTGAAAAGTGGCGAGAGGCGAATAATAGCGCATTGTACCGCGGTGCTTAAAGAAAGAAACCCGGAATCGTGTATAAAACGATGAGAAAGAAACTGATGATCTCCTTGGTATTTCCACAAGTAGTGTGCATAATAATAGAATGGAATAGCAAGCATTCGAAACTCTAAGAACACCGGGAAAATCCCGTAAATGCTAACAGCGCGTGGAGAAATACGACGATTTTACGAAAAGTGTTATACGCAGTAACGTTGATGATTATTTTTTTCAGAAATGAGCCGCCGACTCTAAATAAGGTTTTTATTGCGGTAAATTCTGACACAGACTTGCCAAATTTTTCACGAAGTACTCTTCATCGGTTGTTGATAGATATTGGATTAAAATTTCAAAAGCGAGAGCGGAAATCAGTAGTAGTAGACACAGAAGTTATTGTGATATGTAGACGTAAATATCTATGCCAAATCAAAAGTTTTCGTAGGAATCCGATTAAAGGCAACCATTAAGTTACTACATGGTTCTATTAATATTCCAACTCATAGATTTAATAAATTAATGTACCACCCAATTCTATTTAATGTCTAGAGGTTATCGCCGGTATATATACTGCTAGTGTTGCAAAACTTATGTACGTGCATGTAGCGTTTTACACGTGGCCAGTTGAGCCAGCTCCGTCTTGTTGTTTATAACAGGATTAAACTATTATATGTTTCAACTGGGAAGCTGCTTGTCCTTAAGCACTAGTAGGTGAGCAACCAATCGCAGTCCTGCGGTGTTGTCGTACTGCATTCTCCTTAAGTGGTGTCTGCCGAGCGGCAAACTAATCAATCTCTAATAAATACTATTCGCGCTAATACAAAACTTCAGAGTTTGCAAAAGCTGATCCTTGAGGGAGGAGAGAGTAATGACATAACCGTAAAAACCCATACTTGTAGCACAAATAATTTTCTTAATACAAATAAATAAAATAAGTCACCATTATATTATAACACTGCATTGTGACGTCAGCACTGTAATGAATAGCATTATTGGTTGGCATGTATGCGTGAAGGTATATTTGAAATTACTCAGAACTTAAACGAAAACATTTGACATGACGTGGTAAAAGAAATATGTACTTTAAATAAGCCATTGTGTTTGTTAAATTCGACGCGAGGAAACAATACACTTCCTGCTAGTCTGGCATAACATGTCTGGTCGCATTATATGTTTGTTTATGAATGGTTCGTAATCTCTAATTACTCTAGAGAGTTCAAAGTAGCATTAATCAGTTACTCGTCCATGAAAAAGTGTATTAGTTGGATCAATGAGATACGATCCATCTTCCCCCTTACTACTGCCAGAACAATCCAATAGAGTTAGTGTAGCCTCCAATTATGTTGGAAACAAAATTAATATATTTAAACTGACTGATGTTGAACGACTTATTCACAAATAACTTGAGAAGGAACACAACAAGACTGGGAAAACTGCATGAGACTTAAGATACTTAAACTACAAAAGACGACTTTTGGTAAGAAATAAGCACGTAACGAGATTTTGGAGCCTATCATCATAAATTTGAAGTACTCAGACGATGAAGACAATGACAATGACGAATTATCTCTTAACGTAACTAACATTCACAGCAATACGGATGCGCCACTGGTGTTTTCGTTGGATTAGAAAATAAGTAATTCATAAACTATAATTAACTTTAAACTAAATAGTTAAAACATTTGTGTAATATACGAATATTCATGTTGCAATTGTGATTTCAACAACTGCATTATTATAAAACTTTGGAAAATTCAGATTGCGTTCCCTTATGTCTGGCGCCACCAACACTCGCAAGTGAGAGAGAGAGAGAGGGGGGGATATAAAAAGAGTCGGGATAACGAGGTGGCAACGGTGAAGGCTGTAAAGCATCTGATTGGCTACAGGCGAGAACTCTTTCCATTTGAAACACATAATAGCGTGAGACAAGAGTATAATAGCGGCGATTCCGGTAGGCGAGCCGTCACATGCGCAAAGCTGTATGCGCGGTGTTGTTTGTTACAGGCGAGTTAAGCACTGTACGGGACCAAGCTCTGGGTGGTTGCGTGATGCGAGGAAGTCAGTTAATGAGGACGTGAGGCAATGCTTGACTAAACAGAAATTATCACTTGAGATTATTATTGTTCCTTTCTTTATAGATGTACGCCTACACAGGTTATACCCTCAGCTCAAAAATTTGCAGTGCTTTTGTCATTCTTTATCGTGTCTAATATGGTATAAAAGTCTTGTTACCTAGGTTACTGTCTTATTGTCAGGCGAAACTCCAGATACGATAGCTTTTGTTTTAATAGTTGAACAAGTGACAGAGTGAACTGTAAATATTTTTTCCCTGGCTATAAAAAGGTGCCAGCGCTGTAAAAGAACAATACAGAGATACTTTTTCTCCCTATAAAACAAATATACAGTTTTATTTATTCAAGCTCTAGGTTTTACGGTGGTAATTTATGCTGTTTGACCTTGGCGTTCACTTTATCGACGAGGCGTATTGCGTATTTTATTCCCCAGTGCGAGCCGGAATTATCGGGATAATAGTTTCTTTGGGTGGCATTATGGAGATAGGCAGCATACCACGCCTCCAGTCGCGGAAACATGGTCCATCGGTGTGCCGGGGGAATACCACGGCATTAGCACGCTCGGTTAATCACTCTGCCCATTACCGGCAACGTTAATGAAATGACGGCTGGGGTCACGTGGTCTCCACGCCCCAGGGGACCTCTCTATCGGTGCATCCTAAACTTATTATCTACCTGTTTACACTTATTTCCACTGCCACTTAAGTGGAGGTGTTGAAATTGCGCTCCAATAAAAAAGGTACACGTGCGCGTGTTTAAACTTTAAAAAATTGTAATGTTTGTCAAAGACGCTCTCATGTCAGCGGCAGTGGTACGCCGCAGTTCTGTTCCTTAGGATACAAACCTACCGGTAAATCTACCGACGCATAGAGCCGGATTTGAATCTATGACCTTGGGACTTTTTTTTAATTTACGTCCTCCGAAATTAAGTCACATCGGACGATGAATGCAATTGGTGAAATGATACATTAGCCCAGGGTCCATAGAGCCTAGAGCTACCCAACATTCGTCTTTCAGGATAAGGAAGAACCCCGCAAAACCTTATCTAGGTAACACACCCTGATCGAGATTTCAACTCGGGATCTCTTGAACGTGAGGCAGACACGCTGCCACCATGCCAAGAGGCGGGCGGGGCCTTGGCATAACTAGCTTCAAAGCTCACAACTTGAATCAAATAACATTTTCGTAGCATCAATTGCAACAGATATTTATACTGTTGTTTAGAATTTTTAAATATTCAACATATTTACTTTCTCCTAAACTTTTTTACGCTAAATAGAGATAGTTTTGCAGCCCAACGATAAATATAATACGCATAACTCACCACAAATGCACCAATTCAAACTTTCAGTATCAAACGAAGACAGAATTTTTAGCCGAAAGGTCTGTGATGTATGTGAAAGCCTTCACAAATATTACTATTACATTTAATATCTACACAATTTGTAAGACATTATTATTGTAAAATGATTTACTTCAAAGATATTCTTTGTTACTTTTTTTTAATCCTTCAACACTTACACTTTTCTTGAATCGTTATTGGTCTTTTTTATCAGTTTCCCCTGTAAAGAGAAACTAATTTCAATGTCGTCACCAAGACCACCAGTTTTAAAGCACTTGACTATCACTTAATGTCTACTGCATTCCCATATTCCCTTGCACCTTCATCTTTTATCTCTTGGACATACAAAGAGAACGGAGTTTCAAAGACATCACCTAGAAAACCTGTTTTAAAATATTTGACTATCACTTAATATCCACTGTATTCCCATATTCCCTTGTACCTTCTTTTTATTTCTTAGAGATTCAAAGAGAACGGAATTACAAAGTCGTCACCTAGACAACCAGTTTAAAAAATTCACTATCACTTAAAATCTACTGTATTCCTATATTCCCTTGTACCTTTATTTTTTTTTCTCCTAGACATACAAAGAGAACAGAATTTCAAAGACGTTACCCAGACAACTAGTTTTAAAACATTTGAGTATCACTTAAGGTCTACTGTATTCCCATATTCCCTTGTAACTTCATTTTTTGATCTCTTGGTCATAAAAGGAGAACGGAATATCATATCCGTCAGCTAGAAAACTAGTTTTGAAACACTTGACTGTCACTTAGTCTACTGTGTTCCCTTGTAGCTGAAATAACGCAATGTTTATGTTGACAGAGATAGAAGAATGTCTTTGTTAGTAGGGTTTTTCGTATATGTTTGAATATTTTCAGATTCTTGGAGGCCTGTACATAAAATAGGGACGCGTGTGACATTTTGATTCCCTCTGTGGGTATAGACAAGGTTTTCTTTACTGCCGACATGTTTGGTATGCGGGTTTGATTTATATGTATTTACTCATGTGGCGAAGTTAAACATTCTCAGTCCCTCTCGGGACCTCCGAGTCATTCATAACTGTCATCGCCAAGTTACTCGTGGTCTGTCTCGGTATTGGGGTCGCGTGTCTATTTTGTGGGGAAAACAAATGGTGTCTTCTTATCTCTCCAGGGGCCCTGCGTACTGTGTCAATGCAGATCTTCAAACTTTAACGCACAAGTTGCTTTTTATCTACTGTAAACTTTGTATAAAAAAAGTCGCTAATTCTAAAACTCTAGGTATTTGCGAACTTAATTTAATTTTTAGAACTGATGCATTATTTAAAAAAAAGTACAGGAGAAATAGCCATGCCGTTCTTGTCTGTATCCAAAGCAACCTGGTTTCAAACTCAGGCGACCGCTTTTTTATTTGTGAGGGACCAAACAATGAAAGAATGGCGGATGAGAGTGAGAAAGCTCAGTCGTTTTTCCCGTGTTTACCTGGTATTTAAAAACATACTGAATATCTGTGATTTAGAGAGGTTGGTTAGTTGGTATCTATCGTTAAACAGTTGGTACTGAAGCCATTTACAGTCTGGCACTCCAGTATTTTGATGTTATGTTGGTACGTTGACTAAAGTTTGTACAGCAGAGTAGGTGGTTTTCATCAATATCTTCTTTAAGTGTACAGAAAGGATATCTCACTATACCAATGCTGATTAAATGTTTATTGAGACAGTCATGGCCTGTTACAAGTTTAAAAGTTGTTACAGAGGATATTTTTTTTTGGTAGTGTAATGTTTCTACATAAATTTTCCCTTAGTTTTCCTTTTGTTTGTAATATATAACATTGTTTAACTTTTTGATTATATGTTGATATAATTATTCTTTTGATAGAGCGATAATTTAGTGACTAAAATGAATACGACTTAATTTTACCGCGTCTAGACGTATTGCGCAATGTTCTGCAATCCATTGAACTTTAGTTAAATTAATTTACTTTTTACAATTTTACGTCATTCTGCAATATTTTCTAGGTGTTACATCAGATATAGTGCGATCCATATAAACCTGAACCATTTCAATATACCATAACTTTTGAACTAATAATAGGACACACGTGCAACTTAGAAAATTATCGCGAAGCCGTTATCTACGATAGCGCGGCTATTGTACAGAAAGAGCCGGCAAATAAAGATAGCTGAGATTAAGGACTTGCCGGTACAGATAGGATTTCATGTTTGGACGGTTTTAGTGATATCTTGATGGACAAAGAAAAGTTGTTTTATTATTTGTTCCAGAAAAATCTCGAATTTATCAATGAGGTATTTAAGAAGGCGAGGACTCGCCAAAAGTCAGTCGCGAGAGTCGTAAGCAGTAATCAGCTGTAGAGTGTTGATTGTTATTGTCATCGACCTTGGTAGACTGTGTGTATGTGACGTAATGTTGTTACGTGAGAACCGAACAGTGTATTTCTACGGAAATAAAGAACATTCAAAATTTCGGCAAATTGGACTTTTAGTTCTACGAACCCACAAAGTCACAATATAATACACAATTGGGAGATTACATTACACTATTTACATCTCAGGGAATATGTTGGAAGTGTCCTCCACCAGCATCTATACATGTTTGCATGGGTAATCTCAAGACATTTCTGGAGTAGCTGGATGATATCGAACTGAGAGAAGGTTATTTCCAGCAAGATGGAGCAACAAGCCATACATCTAATGACATGGTGGAATTTGTAACCAGTTTCTTTGATAATAGAATAATGTCAAAAGATCTGTGCCCCCAGATCCCCTGAGATCATGCTGCGTAACATTAACCAACCAGGACTGTACAATGGAACGACAGAAAATTGTGATTAGTTATGTATTATTAGGATTAATTTTTGCAAAAATTAAAAGAGCGGTTTTGGTGCTTTAAAGTAAGTCATACCAAATCTACACAAACATATTAATACTACTATTAAAATTAAAAATACGCCTCGATAAATGGAATATTTTGTGTCGAGGACCCAGAAGGCCCCCATAGGAGAGAGATTTGACCTAAGAATATACTATTATGTGCTTCAAATGGGAAGAGTTCTCGACTGTAGCGAATCAGATGCGTTAGAGCCTTCAGCGTTGCCACCTCCTTACCCCACTCTTTTTGTATTTCCCTCTCTCTCGCACACTTGCGAGTGTTCGTGGCGCTAGACGTAAGAGAACAAAACTGAATTTTCCAAAGTTTTATAATAATGCAGTTGTTGAAATAACAATTACATCATGAATATTCGTAAACAACGCACACATTTTAAATATTTAGGTTAAAGTTAATTATAGTTTATGAATTACTTATTTTTGTAATCCAACGAAAATACCAGCGGTGCATCCGTATACCTTACTCACGTTAAGGATAATTCGTCATTGTCATTGTCCTGAACAACTGAGTACTGCAAATTTATGATGATAGCCTCCAAAATCTCATTACGTGCTATTTCTTTCCAAAAGTCGTCTTCTTCTAGTTTATCTGATGTCTCACGCCGTATTCTAAGGTTGTTAAGTTCCTTGTTAGTTTCTTCGTGAATAAGTCGTTCGTCAGTCAGATTAAAAGTATTATTTCTGTTAGCAACATAATTTGAGCCCACATTAACTCTATTGGACTGTTCTGGCAGTAGTAAGGGGGCGGGCGGTGGATCACGTCTCATTCATCCAGCTGATACACTTTTTCATGGAAGAGTTACTGAATAGTACTGCTTTGAACTCTCTAGAGTAAATAGAAATTACAAACAAGTCATAAAATAAGATACAACGTGACCAGACACGCTCTGACAGACTAGCAAAGAGTGTATCGTTTCCTCTCATCGAATTTAAGAAACTCCTTGGCTTATTCAAAGTACAAATTTCTTTTACCACGTCATGTCAAATGTTTACGTTTCAGTTCTGATTAATTTCAAATATACGTTCACTCATACATGCCAATCAATAATGATATTCATTATAGTGCTTACGTCACAATGCATTGTTATAATATAATGATATCTACTTTATTTATTTGTATTAGAAAAACTATTTGAGCTAAAAATATGGGGTTATTACGATTATGTTAGATATATTACTTTCTACCTTCCGCATGGATCAGTTTTTGCAAAGTCTGAATTTTTGTCTTAGCGCGAATAATATTTATTAGAGATTGATTACTTTGCCGCTCGTCACACACCACTTAGCGGCAATGCAATACGGTAACACTGCAGGACTTCGATTGGTTGCTCACCTAAAAGCGCTCAAGAAGAAACACCTTCCGATTTGCAACTCAATAAGACAGAGTAAACATGAAACATTCAATGCCGTGGCCAGGATTTGAACCACGGACCTCCTGGTTTCCGTCCAGTCACTCTAACTCATCGAGCTACCGTGGCCAACGTGCCGTTCTGACATTGTAGTTGTTTATTGGGAAATATACGAGTCAAATGGAGAATTTAATGCCAGGACGGCTCGTTGGCCAGGGTAGCTCAATGAGTTAGAGCGACTGGACGGAAACCAAGAGATCCGTGGTTTAAATCATAGCCATGTCATTGAATTTTTCATGTTGAGTCTATGTATCAAAAAAACCTTAGCCTATATACGACTAGTGTGAAGAATTCATTAATTTCCATAAATTAACCAAAATAATAAGAGTTAAATGATGAAGCCTGAGACTCAAGTACTTACTATAGTAGGTCGCCACAAATGGTGTGGACGCTTCGGTAGCGTGGTGGTATAGTGTCTGCCTCACGATCAAGAGGTTCCGAGTTCGACTCTCGGTCAGGGTGAGTTACCTGGATAAGGTTTTTTCCGGGATTTTCCCCTATCCTTAAAGACGAATGTCGGGTAACTGTGAGCTCTATGGACCCTGGGCTCATTTGATTAGCATTTCACACATTCCATTCATCGTCCGATATAGCTTAACGTTGGAGGACGTACATTGCAAAAAAAAAAAAAATGCATAAATACATACATAAATACATAAATAAATAAATAAATAAATAAATAAATAAATAAATAAATAAATAAATAAATAAATAAATAAATAAATAAATAAATAAATAAATAAATAAATAAATAAATAAATAAATAAATAAATAAATAAATAAATAAATAAATAAATAAATAAATAAATAAATAAATAAATAAATAAATAAATAAATAAATAAATAAATAAATAAATAAATAAATAAATAAATAAATAAATAATAAAAATTTAAAAAAACCGGCGTATCTCGGATGCGAGAGCCCCTTATGATCTCCGGGAAAATATACGAGTCAAATGGAGAATTTAATGTCAGGACGGCACTTTGTCCATGGTATCTCAATGGGTTAGAGCGACCGGATGGAAACCAGAGATCCGTGATTCAAATCCCGGCTATGGCTTGAATTTTTCATGTTGACTCTATCAAAAAACCTTAGCCTATATACGCTTAGTGTGAAGGAACGATTATTTTCCATCAATTAACTAAAATAATAAGAGTTAAATTATGTAGCCTGGGACTCAAGTACTTACGATAGTAAGTCACCACAGACGGTGTATCTCGGATGCGAGTGCCCTAACGGCCTACCGGAGAAATATACGAGTCAAATAGAGAATTTGACGGTACGTTGGCCATGGTAGCTCAATGGGTTAGAGTGACTGGACGGAAACCAGGAGACCAATGGTTGAAATCCCAGCCATAGCATTGAATGTTTCATATTGACTCTATCTATGAAAAAAAAAACAGCCTATGCACAGCTAGTGTGAAGAAATTATTAATTTCCATCAATTAACTAAAATCATAATAAGATATCCTGACTTGAAGACGGACACTACCCGCTGAGTCACCCACCACGGTACATAATCTATTTTCTATTTCTAGAACCGGAAATGCAACATGAGAATTACTTCACATCTGACCAAAACCAATCTGCCACAACGATTTTTTGTTATCATTTCTAAACATATACGCCACGGTCACGCCTCGTAGCATAAATCACATGTTATCTCCCATCCCACGTTTACCTTTAGCATCGCGATCGCATAAATATCGCGTCATAGTGGGGAAGCCCACGTCAGATAGTCTTTCATCTTTTTTGACGTGATAAAACATTTGAATACAAATGAAGCGCTTGCAGTTATATTAGATGACTGAGTAGAGATTCTTATGTGAATTTAGCACACGGTATTTTTTTCTTTACAGATGACTTGCTCGATTTTCTCACCTAAATCACGTAATCTGAAACAGGGAAAAAGTCTTCTTTCATTGGGATACGTAATTGGATTTAAGCTCCAATTCGATACGTATAGAATTCGGAAATAATCCCCCGTAGGTTCATCGGAGGCGGCTTTGGATTACCTCGCCGCTTTGTGTGTGTTTAAAAAGTACCCCGAAGGTCGTCTTTGATCTCTGGAGGTTCAGCACGAGTCAGACGAGGGAAAAACCTAAGCTGGGATTAAAACCCCCATGGTAACAAAATTGTATACGTCAAATAAATCCGGGAAACATAGCACATCACGTACGTGTAACGCCAAACATATTTTGGAAAAGAAATAGCAGTATTACGTCAAAAAATTATGCTTAGATTATGTAGCCTATTTTTGAAAATTAACTTATAATAACTTTCTATTTTCTAATACCTGCCAGCCTCTTTGGCGCAAGTGGCATGACTGCCTCACGTTCAACAGGTCCTTAGTTCTAATCCCAGTCACGATGGTACGACTTTTTCCGGGGTTCTAAATTATTCTGAAAGATTAATGTCTGGTAACTCTAAGCTCTATGTACCCTGTACTTATTTGAACATCATTTCATTCATCGTTCGATATGCTTAACTATGGACACTGTAAATTACAAAGGTGATTTATTTGATGTTTCGGAATTTTGCATTTTGTCAGAGGTAGTAACGATTTTGATTAAAAAGGAGCATTCTCGAGGCACATCTGGTTATTGTTTACACTATAGATGTTATTTGTAGCAGTGAAAGCCCAAGATAATTTTCACTTTAACGAAGAACTTGCAATTTATTATCTATAAAGAGGGGTAGTGTGCTACAATTGGAAACACTTTATCTGTAAAACGAGAAACGAGTTTACTTTCATAGCATTTATAATTTTATACAAACATCATACAGAGATAGGCAAATTATTGAAAAAAAAAAACTTGCAAATGTTAAAACAGTTGACTAATGTAAGAAACAACGGTTAACATTTTATCATGAAAAGCTGACTGCCAAGTATAAGAAAGACTAACAAATGAACTACTAGAAATGAGTTGTCAATTTTTTTGAGGATGAAGAAGTCAACTGTTTCTGTATCCTAGCAAAAGAGACTTTAACTACTGGAGTATTGTATCTGCTAATGACTCTTTCCATAGCAACAAAGAGAGGCATAAGTTGTGAATCGCCAAAAAACATAATGGGAGAAGCTTTTCTCAGTTACCGGCAAATGTGTATTAGCCAAGGCGTGGTATTTAGGCCGAAATTAACAGTAAAACACATCTCTAAACTAATAAAAGTAAACTAATTTTGGAAACACAGACTTCCTACGTTCTTAAGTCACATATAATCCATGACTCCTGTAAGTATTCCTTTACCACATCAAAATTTCTTACTCGCATCCTGAACGATATCTTTTACGCTCTGATTTACTATAATCAAACATTTCTCTGGCTTTTCTAGTTTTCAAAACATATTCGTGAAACATACCGAATGCAGCTCACGCAGGTATCTTCAGTTGTTTGTCCAGCTTGCTGTGTCTTACCTGAAACAAAATAGAAAAAGTTGACAAAAATCTTTTCAGTTGACCTCTTTAGTAGTAGTAGTAGTAGTAGTAGTAGTAGTAGTAGTAGTAGTAGTAGTAGTAGTAGTAGTAGTAGTAGTAGTAGCAGCAGCAGCAGCAGCAGCAGTAGTAGTAGTAGTAGTAGTAGTAATAGTGGTGGTGGTGGTAGTACTAGTAGTAGTAGTAAATATAGCAATAATAATATAAAATAATAATATATAATAACAGCAATAATAACAATAATAACAATAATAACAACAATAATAACAATAATAATAACAACAATAACAAAATTAATAATAATAATAATAGAAAAAGAAATAGAAATAGTAATAGTAATACTAATACTACTCCTACTACTACTACTACTACTAATAATAATAATAATAGTAATAATAATAGTAATTATTATTATTATTATTATTATTATTATTATTATTATTATTATTATTATTATTATTATTATTATTATTATTATTATTATTATTATTATTATTATTATTATTATTATTATTATTATTATTATTATTATTATTATTATTATTATTATTATTATTATTATTATTATTATTATTATTATTATTATTATTATTATTATTATTATTATTATTATTATTATTATTATTATTATTATTATTATTATTATTATTATTATTATTATTATTATTATTATTATTATTATTATTATAAATAAGCGAAGTAGTGAGACATATAGAGAGAACGGAATTTAACAACCGTCACACAGTCAATCAGTTTTTAAAAAAATGGACTATCACTTGGAGTCTACTGTATTCCCGTTTCCCTTGTACCTTCATGCATCTCTTGGACATACAAATAACCTAGAATTTCAAAGACGTCACATATGCAATCAGTTTTTAAACATTTGACTATCACTTAAAGTCTACTGTATTCCCATATTCCCTTGTATCTTCATTTTTTTAATTTTACGTCCTCGAACGTTAAGTCATATCGGACGGTGAATGAAATGGGTGAAATGATGTTCAAATGTGTCCAGGGTCAATGGAGCTTAGAGCTACCCGACATTCGTATTTAAGGATAAGGGATAACCCCGGAAGAAAACCTTATCCAGGTAACTCACCCGGACCGAGATTCAAACTCGGGACCTCTTGAACGCGAGGCAGACACTCTACCATCTACGCTACCGAGGCGGGCTTGTATGTTTATGATTTATCTCTTGAACATACAAACAGAACGGGATTACAAAGACATCACCTAGACAACCAGTTTTAAAACATTTGACTATCACTTAAAGTTTACTGTATTCCTATGTTACTAAAATAAGGTAGCGTTTATCTTGAAGTACATAGTGGAATAAGTGTTAGCATAAAAGTTATGATTATTTTCGCTCATCCTTTCCAAGTTTTCACCTTCCCTCCTGCAGGTTTTGACAAGCAGGTTTCCCTGTGCATACATAGGTACAAATGTCCTCATTTTACCATATTGTAAGCACTTAGACAATATTATTATTAAAATTAGGCAGACTTGAGCGTGAAACAACATGGAATACAAAGCAGCCGGTTCCGCTCACAGAGTTGGTCACGCAAGGCTACCTCGCCTGTTATAGCCCACTCTAATTGAAATCCCCGTCAGCACAAGACTTACACGATCAGGTACAAGGGCAGCACCAATCGATTTACAAACAAACACACACCTTGGGCGTGAAAGGCTGCTCCAATTTCCTCATAGGTCGAGAGCTATATTCTAGGACACGGAACCACCGGCTTTACATCCCTTCCCAAACTAGTCCATCTAAGGAGTTTTACGTATGAAAAGATTCCTCGTCCTTCGTGAGGATTGAATCGGTGACTTTGTGAAGCAGAAAGAGCCCCAAAGAGTTGGAGGAAAGGAAACGTTACCATATTGGGATGGTTGAGGTTGTTTCGCATGTGAGCCGCATTCGGGAGGGCCGGGTTTGATTCCCGTGGCCGCCCTACCAGTTTTAAAACTTTTGACTATCCATTAAGGACTGCTGTATATTTACATATTCCCTGGTACCTTCATTTTTTATCTCTTGGACATACAAATAGAACGGAATTACGATACAAAGACGTCACATAGAAAACCAGTTTTAAAATGTTTGACTATCACTTAAAGTCTACTGCATTGCTATATTCCCTTGTAACTTCATATTTTATCTCTTAGACATACTAAGAGAACGGAATTTCAAAGACCTCACCTAGACAACTAGTTTTAAAACATTTGACTATCACTTAAAGTCTACTGTATTCCCATATTCCCTTATACCTTCATTTTTAACCCTTGGACATAAAAAGAGAAAGGAATTTCAAAGACGTCACCTAGACAACCAGGTTTAAAACATTTGACTATCAATTAAAAGTCTACTGTATTCCCGTATTCCTTTGTATCTTCCTCTTTTATGTCTTGGACTTACAAAGAGAACGGAGCTTCAAAGACGTCACCTAGACAATCAGTTATAAAACATTTGACTATTACTTAAAGTCTACTATATTCCTATATTCCCTTGTACCTTCATTTCTTATCTATTGGGCATACAAGGAGAACGGAATTTCAAAGACGTCACCTAGACAATCAGTTATAAAACATTTGACTATGACTTAAAGTTTACTATATTCCTATATTCCCTTGTACCTTCATTTCTTATCTATTGGACTTACAAAGACACCAGAATTTCAAATACGTCATCTAGACAACCTGTTTTGAAACACTTGACTATCTCTTAAGGTCTACTGTATTCCTATGTTACTACAGTAAGAAGATGGTGGGTTTTCCTGGGTCACTAGGCGAATGTTCGGTAGGTTAGTTACATCCACCGAATTTGCTGTCACTTCATTTCATCTCCAATATCATTTCACACCATCTCTCATCTGCTGGTCTCTTTCAAGGTAGAAGTGTCTTCGGGAATCTCGGTGGTGCATGGCAGGCTGACATGCTCCTGAGAAAATTCTTCCTACTTCGGTTGGATGGTTTCCGGTATCCGGGCCGACTTAGAGGATCGTTTCCGGACCACGGCGTGAGTGATGCCAGCTGTATTGGCCTGCCGGGGAGATTCGAACTGATAAAGTGTACTAGTAATCTGGTAAACTGCTCTGTTCACTTTATTGGATCTTTGGGACGGCCCCCTCTGTGTTCTCTCGCCTCATCCTTTCCCCTGGGGCGCTCCACTAGAGGCATTGGCACAATACACCAAGACCGATGACATACTGATTCTTCTCTGTACCATAATCCAATGCAATCCAAAGGAAACTATTGGGATTCCACTTTGGCTTCCACAACTTTATCGACTACTCCTTGTGACGTGTTTGACGTATTTCCATTTGATTCCATTTGATTATAGAACCCTGCTGTGCCATATTATCAAAAGATTGTTTTCTTGGATTCATCTCTTTAAAATCATCTCGTAATAATATTCACAGAAATCCTCTTCGCATATTTCTTTTGGAGATCTCGAAGGTAACTACAAAATAAGAATGAACATAAGGCAGGGCTGGGCGTGGTTGTTCTACGGCTACTAGCCAAAGTGATACGCGAAACGCTGTACAGTTAAGTACGCATTCTGGCTCGGTTTGCCGATTCATGCGTCTAATTCCTCTGCACGTTCTAAAGAAACTAATTACATAATTATTTTTTTCCCATATTACAGAGCTACGAGGATTGTTCAATAAAGAATGATCACGATTGTTTCTGACAACGTACCTTTACTCATCCCTATAATTTTAATGGTACTTCTCAAAATAGTCTTCCCTGCATGCGATTCACTTGTCTCAGCGTTTCTGCCAGTCTTCAAAGACATGCTGGAAACCATATTTTGAGACGTCCTTCAATATTGCCTCCGCGTCCTTCATCATTGCTTCTGATGATGGATAATGCCTCCTACGAAGGCGTTTCTTTAAGTTAGGGAATAGAAAAAGACCACATGGGGCTAAATCCGGACTATAGGGAGGGTGAGAAATGTACTTGACATTGAGTTTTGTAAGGTATTCAGCAACAACATTGGCAATATGCGGCCGCGCATTATCCGTGTGCAGCATCCGGCCTGCTTAACAGAAATGTGGTCTTTTGCGCCTGATGTAGACTTGCAATGTTTTCAGGACATCCTGTAATGTTGTCCAGTTACTGATGTGTGTGCTGGTACAACGTGCTGATAAACCATTCCATGAATATCAAAGAATGAGATGACCACAGCTTTACCAGCAGAAGCTACCATTTTGCTTTATTGGAGGTTGGTGATGAAGGAGATTTCCACACTGAGCTTTGTTGTCTGCTCAGGATCAAAATGATGTAGCCGAGTTTCATCAGCAGTGATTACGTTTGAAAGAAACTCCGGATCTTCCTCTACCATTAACTTTAAATGCATGCAGACCTGCTTGCGAATATCCTTTTTTTCGGCAATCAACAGTCTTGGAACCCATCGTGGACAAACACGTCTCATGTGTAATGTTTCTGTCACCAACGTGTGGTTGGCACCCAGTGAAATGTTCAGTTTTTCAGAAAGTGATCTTAGGGTAATTCGTCGATCCTCTCTGACAATGGCAGTAGCAGTGTTGATTTTTTCTTCCATAAGTGCAGTAACTGGAGCACGGGTCCACCTTCCTTTGAAATTGATTGTCTCCCCTCTTTAAACATATTAAATCAACTTCGAGCTGTGCTGTTGGGAAGAAGAGACTCTCCATAGGCCTCATGTAACATTGTATAGGCCTTAACCAAAGTTTTGTTGAGACGAAAGGAGAATTACAAAGCTGCATATTGTTTCTCGCGTGTTACCTCTATTGCAGCTGTAGGTGATACTGAATATGTCTGAACTTGGCTGGTTGTCACAGGCGGGAATCAAGTATACCAACAATGAAGCTACTACGGCGTGTTTGTTTTACATTAAGCTAACAGAATATAATAAGAATGGTTTTTTTTTTTTTTTTGCGAAAAATTATGACCGTAAATAAATTATGATGATCCTTTATTGAACAGCCCTCGTATATTTTGTGAGGATTGCTGTCCAAAGCCCATATTTGTAGCACATCTGGTTTGGGAGATATGTAAAGATAAGGCGCCTGACTAGAAAGAAAAGGAATTCATCATTCCTCAAATGAAGATGAGATAGTCAACGTCAACGCGTACTTCGGAGACCTTGATGGAACCAATTTTTCCGACGGGATGAAAAATTTGGAACATCGCTGGACGAATTTGACAAGATTCAGCATTAAAACAAGAAGGATTTTTATAGCTAGGTGAAATACCATTTTAATCAATCAATGATTTTAAGTGCTACATTACAGTTGATTATTAATTAGGGCATACAAATAATTTTATTCGGATAATGTCCTATTCATGTATACCTACATGATCTTAGACAAATAACATTAAATGGAATTGAGTGTATCACATTTTACAATATAAATTTATTATAAATTTAGTACAAATTCACCAAGCATTTCATTTTCGTTTGCAAGCAATAAAAAAGTTTTAAAGCAGCTGAAAACGAAGAAAAATGGAAGGATAAATTCTGCGAAATTATAAAAAACTCCTGTTATTTTTATCACACCTCGAACAACCACCGACGTGAATGTTTAAAACAAAAGAGCATCGAGACATTGTGAGCCGAGCTGCCTTCAAGTGCAGTTGAATCAGAAATACCAAAAATCAATATTGGCTTGTGTTTTGAAAGTTACAAAAACGTTAGTTAAACAACCGTCCGGCTTTGATTGGATAAATACACCAGAGCCCGTGTTTCAATAAATGTGCGCTTGTTACGAAAAGCCGATAAAATGAAATGTTTAATGTGTTTTACATTAGAATAAACATTCACTCACTTGTTTCTCGTTTGCTACGAAACTGTTTCATCGAATGTAAAGGGGCGATAGACGTGCTCGCGCATGCTCAACAAATGCGCATCGTTTTTGAACTTCATTGGCCGCGATTCAACTTTTTCCCCCTCCCATGTAGCAAGCTGAAAATGAGATCAGTGGCAATTATGTGAATTGAACTTTTATATCGTTAGTCGTTTCTGTAATCTTCCCGGGCTTTAATTGCAGTTCTGGATAAGATTAATGTGGAGCAAAGGGCTTATCAGTCACTGAGGACTCGATTTTAATGCAGAGCGCATTCCTTAGAGAGGCGCTCCATCACTTTCTCTCGCCCAACTTACTGAATTATAACTCTTTTGCATTCTTTCTTTTACGTAACCTAAAATATATTTTCTGCTATGACTTAAATTAAGTAAATTTATTAAAAACATGGCTGGTGTTAAATGACAATTTCCATTAAAACGTGCATTTCTGCTGAAATATCGAAATTGAACACAGCACCTCCTCTACTTACCTTACGAAACAAAACAAAAAATGGGTAGAAAATGTCATGTTAAATTCCGATGATCAGGTCTTCCTTTTCTTACAGTCAAGTTTATTTAGTTAACTATTTAAATTTGGAAGGATTCTGTTTTTCTCTGCAGCTCAATCTGAGATAATTCTGTTAATATACTTCCAATCCATACTTGTTTGTACTTGTAACACTCTTTACTTTGAACTCCTTATACAAATAGCTCTAGATTGTGGAAATACTATCAAACATTTTCAAATTTTTAGTGGTATTAAAAAATGTGATACTCTCTTAAAACTATGTAGGTGTTAATTTATAGGAAGGGAACATGTAAACTCTCACGGATACAAAGTGGACATTCCGTATATAAGAACGGCTGGCACGATAACTTAGCGGCCGACTACCTAGAGAGTATCATGAAGCCAAGAGATGACTCCCAGGACCTAGAATAGCCGTGTTAAGAGGGAGGTACGTTAGTATCTTCGACGTCCTCCTGCTGAGGCGGACCGACTTCCCGGTATTAGTCCCAGTGATTTCCAGGGCGCACTCCGGCGTCTAAATCCCAGAAAGGCATCGGGACCTGATGGGTTAACACCTGTCATGCTCCGCCACCTTCCTTTCAAAGCTCTACTCTTTCTTAGTCGGGTTTTTAACATGCGTCTCGCCCTGGGCTACTTTCCGCGAGAGTGAAGGGAAACTCGGGTGATATGCATTTTGAAGCCCGGAAAGAATCCGATTCTCCCCGCCAGCTATCGCCCCATTAGTTTCCTTCAGTCCTCAAGAAAGTTTTCGAGAGGCTCTTTCTAGCCCGCTTGTCAACCCTATTGGGGGACATTCAAGCCATCCCTCCTCATCAGTTTGGTTTTCGTCCTGGGCACTCGACATTACAGCATTTGCGCTGTCTGGTGGAGGCCGCTGCCCTGGGTTTCCAGGATAGGGCATTTACCGCGGATGTTTCTCTGGATGTCGATAAGGCCTTCTCTACTACCTGGCATGCAGGTCTCCTACACAAACTTATCTCCCTGGGGCTTCCTTCACACATAATATACCTTCTACACTCTTTCATTAAACACAGATATTTTATTGTCACTGTGGCGGGAAAGCTATTCACCAGAAGAACCATTAGAGGCGGAGTCCCCGAAGGTTCTGTCTTATCCCCTCCGCTTTTTAGCCTTTATGTAGCCAAACTTCCTACACAGGTGCAAGTCAACATAGCTCAATATGCTGATGACGTGCTGCTTTATAACACATATAGACACGCAGAACCTTCAACCCAATACAGCGACACCTGAGCCTCATTCAAGATTGGTGCAGGCTTTGGCTAAGGTCCATTAACCCGGAGAAAAGCCAAACCATACTTTTCACCAAGCGCCGCTTTCCCGTCAACTTACTCTCTGTTAATTATTCTGGTCGAAGGATAGAGTGGCCACTCTCTCACCTATCTGGGTGTAAAGCTGGACAAGGGCGTAACTTTCCGGGGTCACATCCAGGAGTTAGCACATCGGACATGTGTGGCTTCAGCATTGTTATACCCCATGATGCGGTCAGGGATACCGACACCCCTAAAGTTGGTCTTTTTCAGGCTCGATTTTTCCTATAATGCTTTATGCATGCGAGATCTGGAGTATGGCCGCAAGATCCAAACTGCTACTGCTTCATCGTGTACAGAATAGATGTCTCATGGCTATCTATTCTGAATATAGCTGCTTTCCCGTGAAATACCTTCATAAAGCCTCATCTCTCCAGTATGTGGAAGATGTCATTAGGCGCCGAACCACAAAATTCTACGCGAGTTTGCCTTAACATCAGAGCGCCTTGGTTAGGTCTCTTGGGAACTATCAACCAACACTTCAAGTTCTACCGGCTTCCCCGTATGGCATGCGGGCATAACCGGTAACAATAAAGTTGACATTACAACTTCAAAATTATAACTACCTGAGAATTAGACTGGCAATCATTCTAAACTTAACTCTTCCTAAATATTCTCACACCAGCGGTGTACACAGGCGTTGCACCTGAGTCGGCAACCTTTGAGGAGCTACTGCTACCTCCCTTCTTTCATCCACCTAAACTAAACCCGCCACCTTACAAAAACCCCACATATCCTGTCAGTAAGTGGTTAAGTCCGTCTATGACAGGTACCAACTGCCGTGAACTTAGCGGGAAGGTCCGATGCTAGGGTCGTTCTTAGGAGCTTATACTAACATTGCCTGACAGATTTTAGCACAAACTTGGCGCGTAATGTGACACTATGCCACGGTGTACAAAGTGGCAGTAGCCACATGTAGTGACAATTACCTCCCTTTTGATCAATTTTACAAAAATTTACTACTGTTGCATGAATTACTATTGAAAAGTCACCGGTCTGCTATGACTTAAATTAAGTAAATTTATTAAAAACAAAAATTCAAAATCGATATAAAAGAAAATAGAATTTGAAATTCTTAGAATTTGAGAATTTAAAAATAATCTAATTCATTTCTCTCATAGGTTTTCTTCATCATTTTCTTTCATTTCATGTTATTGGACATGCAGAAATTACTTTATTACTGTTTCCTTGTCAATTTAACAAGAACAGGGCACTAGAATATGCTCCAGAAGGGACAGAATTTTTAGGTCGCGCCGTGTTCGAGTGTTTAGACCACTCGACTCTCACCAAAGCGGCCCAGGTTTGATTCCAGGCAAACGGAAAATGAGATTTATGGTGGACAACACGGAGCATGAGTCGGATATTCTCCCGGATCTCTGGTTTTCACCGCTAGCATTCCACCAAATACTCCATCATCAACTTCCCTATCAGCTTTTGCTTTTTTCTGGAGCCGGTTTTCCCTTTACAGTCCATTATTTAGACTGTATTTTTGTTTCGGGCGTATAATGGTGTATCCAAGTTTCATCTACAGTAATTAATCGGCACCAAAAATCAGATTTATTGCGCCTAAACTGCGCCAACAGAGCGTTGGAAATGTTCATTCGAACAAGTGTTTGGTCTAACGTGAGCAAACGCTGCACTCAACGCGCGGGCAGCATTCTCATGTCTAAATGTTGATTTAATAAGTGACAAACACGTTCTTTTGACATGTTTAGAGCGTCTGATATCTATCTAACTTTAATTCGGGGGACGTCTAGCATCATTTGGTAAACTTTGGCAGTTGCAGTTTTCAGACGTCCCGAACGTTCCTCGTCTCCCAAGCTATTACGGCCATGTTTAAATTCAGCTGCCCAAAAT
Organism: Mantis religiosa; assembly: GCA_030765055.1. Taxonomy (NCBI): domain Eukaryota; kingdom Metazoa; phylum Arthropoda; class Insecta; order Mantodea; family Mantidae; genus Mantis; species Mantis religiosa. Next base: position 92,299,550 of record CM060958.1, read on the forward strand.
TTCACTGTGGTCAATGATGGTGAAGAGTCCCCATACATAGAATCCAACTCATATTTGGTTTGCGTAGGCGTATTGTCTTTCAAAGACAAATATTTAATGACAGCTCGATACTCGATTTTGTCCATTTTCGTAGAATCACTCACATCAACTCACTCAAACGACTGTTACATAACAAATGGGCGTCCAAAATGGCCGAACCTTGGGCAGTAGCTGTCAACAGATGAACAACGAAATTTACTAATTTTTATTTACGAGTGCTGCCATCTTCATTTTGAGGTCGGAAACTTTTCAGACCACCCTTTTACAAGAAAGGAAGTTTTGGGTGAACAAACAGGATAATGGATAGATCGGTCCATTGCAATCCTGCAATTTCATGTCTTACATAGTAAAGACTTTCGAATGGTTTATGTATAGGATTTTGACTAATTCCTATACACGATTAACTAATCTATGAAATTGCCATTTAAACACACCAGGGGTACTGATTGCTAATGCTCTTAACACTCCAAAGTCGTGTAAAGCAAGAGGGAAAGTCGGACGGTTTTGCCATGAAGGGAATCGGAATACACTTTATTTGAGTAATAGAAAATTGAGAAAGAAATTTACTGTACCCATTTTTGAGAGGAAACCAAAATATGATTTCTTATTTTTTTGGAAAGAATCGGTCGGACTAATCCTAGGGTTGTTCAATAAAGAACGATCATAATTTTTTTTACGTTCATAATTTTTCGCACTAAAATTCAATGTTATTATATTCTGTTAGGTTAATGTGAAACAAACATGCCGTAGTAGTTTCACTGTTGGTACTCCTGGTTCCCGCCTGTGAGGATCAGGCAAATTCAGACATGTTCAGTATCGCCTACCACTGTAATGGAGGTAACACGCGAGGAACAAAATGCGGCTTTATAATTGTGCTTTCGTCTCAACAAATCTTCAGTTGAGGCCTATACAATGTTACAAGAGCCCAATGGACTGTCTATTCTTCCCTACAACACAGCTCGAAGGTGGTTTAAAATTTTTAAATAGGGGAGACAATCAGTTTCAAAGGGAGGTGGATCCGGTGCTCCAGTTAGTGCCCTTACGGAAGAAAACATCAACACAGCTGCTGCCATTGTGAGAGAGGATCGACAAATTACCTTAAGATCAGTTTCTGAAATACTGACCATTTCATTGGGTGCCATGTTGGTGACAAACATTACATATGAGACGTGTTTATGCGCGATGTATTTAAAGATTGTTGATTCCCGAACAAAAGTACATTCTCATGCAGGTCTGCATGCAGTTAAAGTTGATGTTAGAGGAAGATCCGGAGTTTCTTTCAAACGTAATCAGTGCTGATGAAACTTGGCTACAACATTTTGATCCTGAGAGCAAACAGAAAAGCTTAGTGTGGAAATCTCTTTCATCACCAACCCCCCCCCCCCCCCAAAAGCAAAGGTGGTCGCTTCTGCTGGGAAAGTTATGGTCATCTCATCAGCGCCCGCACCACGGCAGCTGAAGTGTACGGATCACCTTCCCTACGGGAACTACAGGGATGTCCTGAAAACATTGCAAGTATATATCAGGCGCAAAAGATAACATTTCCGTGAGGCAGGCTGGATGCTGCACCGCGATAATGCGCGGCTGCATATTGCTAATGTTGCGGAATATGTTGCAAAAATCAACGTTAATTGCATCCCTTACCCTCCCTATAGTTCGGATTTAGCCCCATGTGACTTTTTCTATTCCCTAACTTGAAGCAACGCCTTGGTTGGAGGCATTATCCATCAGAAGCAGTAGTGAAGGCTGCGGAAGCGATTTTGAAGGATCACTCAAAAATGGTTTCCAGCATGACTTTGAAAACCGGCAGAAACGCTGGGAGAAGTGCATCACATTCAGGGGAGATTATTTTGAGAAGGACCATCAAAATTTTGAGGATGAGTAAAGGTACCTTGTCAAAAAAATTGTTATCATTCTTTATTGAACAGCCCTCGTAGATGCTAAGGGAGCAACTAGTTCGCAGTCGCTTTGACTATTACTTAAACCAAACGAAACTGCTTAAGCAAAGGTATACAGAGATAATTTCTGTAAAGGTTTCTCCCCATTAGCATTATGTAGTAGTTATAATTGTAGCGTACTAGACAATCCCACAACTATCTGCTGGGTACTTGGTAAAATAAATAAATTATTACATTAATTTCGATACCCATACTGATTTAGTTGTTCTATACAAACCACGGGCATTTTAATTGGATGTCAAAGCCCAAAATTAGCGGTGCATTTATTGATTTAGGTACGTTTAAAAACGCGCAGCGATTTAATTAATTTCATTTACATGCTCCCCTCCCGTATTCTTAATTAAATTATTGTACAATAATCTAGAGGTTAAGGGTATATAACCACATTGTAAACCCCTGCTCGTAATCTAATGTCGAACGGAAAATCATGTCATACAGAAATATCAGAGGATGGTTTTGCTGATGCTCCACATCTGCCACAGGAATGTAATATGTTGTATCATATTTCGACCAAACTTGTTAAAATCTCTTTACTTATGGTTCTAAATTACACTGCGTTTTAAACACCATACATGTGAGAGCTGTTCAATAAAGAATGATCACAATTGTTTTTGACAACATGCCTTTACTCGTCCTCATCATTTTGATGGTCCTTCTCAAAATAATCTCCCCAAAATTCGACTCACTTGTGAAAAACGTTCCTGCCAGACATGCTGGAAGCCATTTTTGAGAGATCCTTCAAAATTGCCTCCACAGCCTTCACCACTGCTTCTGATGATGGATAATGCCTCCCACAAAGGCCTTTCTTCAAGTTAGGGAATAGGAAAATGTCACATGGGGCGATATCCGGACTATAGGGAGGGTGAGGGATGCACTTCACGTTGATTTTTGCATGATATTCAGCAACAACATTGGTAATATGCGGCCGCGCACTATCGTAGTGCAGCATCCAGCCTGCTTCACGGAAATGTTATCTTTTGCGCCTGATATATACTTGCAATGTTTTCAGGACATCCCTGTAGTTCCCGTAGGGAAGGTGATTCATGCGCTTCAGCTGCCGTAGTGCGGGCGCTGCGTACCCATAGCACTCGTGGTACCTCTGACGTTACTAGAGGAACCTCGGGCCGAATATTCGAGCCCCTCCCTCTGGGAGTTGTTCGGATTGGGTTGGTCTCGTGGGGGCAGTGGTTCCCGATGCCCGTGGGTGATCGGGTACGTCTCAGGGAAGCCATTAATATTCCCGTGTACTAGCCTGCAGAGCTAGCCGAAGGTGTGCTAGATCGCCAGGCGGTCCCACCGAGGTCATATCGGCAGCCTTCACCTTTTGGTGTTGGCACGCGTAAGTGGCGTATCCACTTCCATCCCGTCATGTGTCCTTGGACCAGATGGGGGGCATGTTAGTATCCCAGGTCTCGCAGTATGCAAAGCCCCACGGAGGATGCCGGGCGCCCTTTGGGACAGCTCGGATACTCCCTGGTTGTAAGAGGCCCGGGTCTTGGTCCTATGGGTTCAGGATTAATGGGAGTCGAACCTCTGGACTCAACTCAACATCCCTGTAGTAATATCCAGTTACTGATGTGTGTGCAGGTAAAACTTGCTGAGAAACCATTCCATGAATATCAAAGAATGGGATGACCATAACTTTCCCAGCAGAAGCAACCACTTTTTCTTTTTTGAGGATTGGTGATGAAGGAGATTTCCAGATCGTCAATGTTGTAGTTGTCAAGCTATGTTAATTGGATTCAATTTTCTTGACAATTAAAAGAGAAAAGGTTAGGAGGCATTACTTCTTCACCCATCCTCGTACTTTCAGGAAAATTTTGCAATGAAGTAAGTATTGTTGTCCGTATTAGCTTAGCCTTTGTCTGTATTTGTTCAATCCAAAGCCACATACTGAAGTAACCTACTATATTCTTTAATTTACTTTAATTTACTTTGCTCAGTACACGTGCAGTAAGGTCCTAATAAATTTAAATTTCATTGCAGTGTGAGACGAGGTCTGGCGGAGTGCAGAAAAAGAAATGCTGTCATATAAAAAAACAAACCTCACAGCCTTTATTTGTAATCAATGTAATTTGAGGTCATGTTGATATCTTACAGTTTTTATAACATATATCAGTTGCAGCAGCGGGGTTACACCCATTGTCTCCTCTTTGGTGACGCAAAAATAACAAATAGTAAACTGTATGCGAAAATGATTGATTCAGGCGCTGAAAGTACAGGGATTATGTTAAAAATATCGGCGAGCTTTTAAAAATGGCAGGGGAAAAATATTTGGCCGAAATGATTGACAGATGGCTATAAAACTTTCGAAAACCGAAAACCTTACACGTCACACACACACGCACACACAAACACACACACACACACACACACACTCCTTCCTGTAATGTACGTAACTGATAAGGTTTTTTAAATGCACCTGCAAATTAACTATAGGGACAGCATCAAAGGAAACAGGTGTACCCGCGCTTGCAAAAGCTTTCCGATGGACGGGGCAACGGGAACAAAATTCTATGATCGTTTACTTTAGCCTAGTGAAAGCAAAGGTCAAGTTTACCTGCTGATCAACACTGACGTTACCCTCCACCGACCACTGGAGGCAGATGACGAATTATCCTGCCTAGCAGTCTACCCAACAACAACAATGATGATGATGCTGCTGATGATGATGATGAAAGTTGATCAGGATGACTTGGGTCCTGGCATCCTGATCCCAAGGTTGCGAGTTCAGACCCGGTCTAGTTCGATGGTATCTACGTGAGGATAAAAGTGAAATGCATCATACCAGATTTACTGATATTTAAAGAACTCCTGACATGCCGGTGACGCTAATGTGATTTTGTATTTGACTGCCATTATCAAACAAAATGATTATTTTATTTATTTCGTTGGTCGTTAAGGCATTTGGTGTCAAGTCATTTGGTAACTTGGTGGCTATATTAAGTGTAGTAGTACATCCATATAATCTGTTCTTGAGAACTGTAACAAAGGAAATAATGTATTTATCTTCTGAACAAGATACACTTATTTTTAAATACCACACAGTTTAATATTATATTAATTATCGATAACCTATGAAAGATAGAAGTATTTCGTTCCAGATAAAACTACAAGTTTGAGTACTGGAAATGCAATCAAAAAGAAGAAAGGGAGATTAAAATGATTGAGGAATGTATGTCCGAGAGAGGTAGAGAGAGAGAAAATGACGTCAATAAGAAAAGGATAAAAAATACTTAAGTTGATACTGGAGAGTTGTATAAAAACCCCTACGTTTCATGTGTTGTAAAATTTGATTTTATATTCCATAGAAGCGCCGAACTCGCTGCTCAGATTTAAGGAAACTGAACCGTCCTGGCATAGCTAACTGATAATAAACCCGCCGCCTTACCTTAGGTCAGTCTTGCGTGCATCTGAATACAGCTCGGGTCTGTACCATGCATCCCTATGTATGTTGCTAAGTGTAGATAACTTCGGTGGTTTTAGATGTGTATAGAGGATTTGCTTGAGCGGATTAAATTGTTTTCTGTCGTCATTTATCTCTGCTCTAAATTACTCTCCCACCACCTTCAGAATATTGCCTTGGAATTATTAATCCGTTCTGACCAATTTGCCTGAAAGGAAAACCCAAAATAAAACCGTGTAAAGCGAGAAAAGAATTCATGAAAATGCTCTGCTAGAGGGCAGGATGGTGTGCGGGTTTTGTTCCTATTTTTATCTGGAAAGCAATGTAGCACCCTCAGGCGCTCTTTTCTCAAATTTAGGTTCCGTTCTTGGCTCGCTTGCTAACTGGGGGAAAGGGGGAACGGTTCAATCTGCTCCTGCAAGATGCTGAGGCGAATCATCCAGTCGGCCAAGTATTAAAAATGTACGTACACTTCCTCTAGGATCAATACAAATAACCACACTTCTCGACCATTTCTGGTTGCTATGCTAAATTAAAAAGATAGCCCGTCTTGAGGAATGTGATTTTTTTGCTGCGTTTCCAGGTCGGTGGGGAAAATAAAAAAAATCTTGGCCTAAAAAACCCTCAAAGAGGCTCTGTACTAATTTCCGTCCTCAAACGTTGTCATATTGGACGATGAATGAAATAATGTTGAAATAAGTACAGGGTACATAGACCTCAGAGTTACTATACATTCATCTTTCAGGGTAAGAGAAAACCTCCACCGGTAAATCATATCAAAATATGTAGGAAATGATGTCCAAATAAGTACAGCGTAGATAGAGCTCAGAGTTGCCAGAGATTCATCTTTCAGGATAAGAGAAAACCTCCAACGTTAAGTCATATCGAACGATGAATGAAATTATGTTCAAATGAGTACAGGGTACATAGAGCTTAAAGATACTAGACATTCATCTTTCAGGATAAGTGGAAAACTTCAACGTTAGGTCATATCGGACGATGAATGATATTATGTTCAAATGAGTACAGGGTACATAGAGCTTAAAGATACTATACATACATCTTTTATGATAAGGGAAAACCTTCAACGTTAGGTCATATCGGACGATGAATGAAATTATGTTCAGATGAGTACAGTTTACATAGAGCTTAAACTTACTAGACATTCATCTTTCACGATAAGGGAAAACCTTCAACGTTAGGTCATATCGGACGATGAATGAAATTATGTTCAAATGAGTACAGGGTACACAGAGCTTAAAGTTACTAGATATTCATCTTTCAGGATAAGGGAAAACCTTCAACGTTAGGTCATATCGGACGATGAATGAAATTATGTTCAAATGAGTACAAGGTGCATAGAGCTAAGAGTTACCAGACATTCATCTTCCAGGATAAGAGAAAGCCTCCAACGTTGTCCTATCGGACAATGAATGAAATGATGTTCAAATAGGTACAGGGTACATAGAGCTTAAAGTTACTAGATATTCATCTTTCAGGATAAGGAAAAACCTTCAACGTTAAGTCATATCGGACGATGAATGAAATTGTAAAAAGCTTATCTAAATAACTCACCGTGACTTAGATTTGAGCATGCGGCCTCTTTAATGCGTGGCACACACGTTCTCAAAGAGACCTTTGAGCAAACTTACACAATGTCACCCAAACAAAGAATGAGAGAATGAAAGGCACAACACTTAAAGCGCTGTCCATACATAAAGACACAATTTAACCTCACATCTGTAAGGATATTCCTCTGGAAGTGCTTTTGTAACCTGATTCCCACAGATAAATGGGAGAGTAAATAAATATGACTCCTTGGGTACCCCTTAAAGGAAAACAGCTGAAAGTTTACACCCAAGATTAAACTGTCCATTACTTTACCATAAATAACTGCACTATCTATATTTTACTGTTCACTGCAGCTACGCAATTATCTGAAAGTTTAATTGCGTTCCATACCAACCGAAAATGTAAATTAATTTGTATCTGCTACCTCATTGGAGTAATATTAATTACATACCGTCGATTGGCTTATGAATAAAATACATGTATATATTGGAACACGGAAACAGTTGAAAATACTGCGTACGATACACCAAGAAAATGTTGAAACGCACAGAAGAATGTGATATGTCACATACACATGACTTACAAAAGCTTATTCATGTAAATCGAGACATTTTTGTTAGCCTTTTCCGGGGTATTCTCGGCTATTCACTTGAATTTCCAAAGAAACATGCCTTTGTATGTTGTATTTCCAATTTATATGTAGAACATGGACTTCAAAAGAGGTCGCTTAGCAACTGGCCGTGTCGCCTTACCTAGTTAACAATAGATAAGATGTGAGAATATTTTGTTTTACAAATATAATATTTTGTAGCTTAAAACTTCACTTATAAGAAATGATAATTCTTATAAATTCTCCATTCTTTAGATGCAACTGCCTTATTTCCTAGTATTCCCACAGAAAAACTTTTAATTTATTTAAAAATTTAGTTGCATTCCATATATTTACATGAAGATTTAATAGTTGATTTTGTTAAACTTACTGAATTTTGTTTAGATCAAAATTTTTCACTTTTAGTGGTGAATTTTTTCAACAAACTTCTGGCTTAGCAATGGGTAATTCTCTTTCAACTTTTCTTTATGATCTTTTTGAGTTGTTTTGGAAATGCATGTCACTAAAGTATTCCCTTTGAATTTTAAAATCTGGTATAGATATGTTGATATTTCTGCTATTGTTCCTGATAAAAAAATACATGATTCTTTAAAATTACTAAATTTACAAGATAAACCTATAAATTTCACATTAGAAACTGAAACTGATAGTTTTCTTCCTTTTTTGGATTTTAAGATAATAAGATAATAATAAATTGGATTTTGGTATTTATAGGAAATCTACTCATATCGATAATTACATAAAAATAAACGTTTTAACCCTTTTCACATAAATTTGCTGTTTTTAATATTTTCATTTATAGATTAATAAATATACCCCTGAATAAAGATGAATTTAATAAAGAATATAAACATATTATAAACACTGCTTTAATTAATGGCTTTAATAAAGACTTTATACAAGAGAAGAATGAAAAATTTAAATATAAAAAAACTGTTAATGGTATTTCTATACCTAAAAAATAAAAGACGATCAGAATTTTAAAAAATTATTTACCATCCTTGGATTAATAAACATTTTCAAAAATTTTTATACAGTTTGGTATAACTTTAGATCCTCAAAATAAGAATAGTATTAAAAATGTATTGCATTTTTCTAAATAAGATAAAATTCCTAATAAAAAATCTGCTGTTTATCAGTTCATTTTTTTCGACTATAACCAAGTTTATATCGGAAAGACAAAACTTAATTTAGAAACCAGAACGAAAGAACATTTTCGTAACATTAAGTATAAACAGATTGATGAATCGGCCGTAGCAGATCATTTTGATCATTTAACCATGAAATAAATCCAGAAGTTAAATTATTAAAAGAATTAAATGGTCCGATGGATTTAATGGTTTGTGAAAAGATATTTATTTAAAAAACAAAACAAACATCGCCCAATGAATTTTGAAATACTGGCAGTCCCTTCTGTTTCTAAATTTGTTTTATTTTCAGATTTTGGTAGTACTAACAAGAACATATTAACATCTAGCGTTCGTAAGGATAACAACAGCTTGTTGTTTCCGGCTGAGGATGTGTAAAAGTTTTCCATGAAATCGCGATCCCGGACAATTTATAAGAAAAGTATAATCATTTCTTATAAGGTAAGTGAAGTTTTAAGTTACAAATTGTTATATTTGTATATATACATGCCTTTGTTTGCTGTATTTCCAATTCATATATAGAACATGGACTACCAAAGACGTCGCTTAGCAACCGGCCCTGTCGCCTTACCTAGTTAACAATAGATGAGATGTGAGAACCTTTTGTTTTTATTAGCAGGTGGGATTGTTGTACAACAATGATATTAGCTTTGCTGCAGGAGCTTGCCGCCGCTACTACTGCGAAGCCCCCAGGAGCAATGTCTCTTTGTTCCACTACGGCCGTTTTCTCAAGTTATGTTACCTCGCATGCCATGTGAGTTTAAAACAAAAATACGCCTCTCGCCTCTGCTCTGGGACACAGAAAAAAAAGCTACCATCTACATTTTAACTCGAAAACTTTTCCTCTCCTTCTCGCTCTCTCCCTTTTTCCTCCATTCGTCCAGTAACACCTTTTTTAGTATGTTAAGTTTGTTGAATTTCTCCAGGGTGTCACGTGACCGTGTGTTTCCACACAAAAAAGAAACAGAACAAACTCGTCGCTTCAAGTAAATTGCTTGCCTGTGAATGGAATTCCAACAGATTTAGCCAATGTAGCTGCGCTTTTGTTTTACAGCGTTCTTTGATGTTTTCTTTCAACTTAATTGTTGTTTTTTTCTGCTGCTTAGCAACAGACTGACACGACCACGACTACCTCAAAGCAACGCAGTTCTTTTGTGTATACTATGACCACTGCAAATGCACAAAGCGAAGGAACGGAATAGACGCGCAGAGACAGCTCAAAGAAGACTTCCCTCTGGTGGAACCGGGGCGAACATCTGCTTCCAAGAATGCTGCCATTTTACCTTTCCAAGAATTACTTTCAAACGTGCAGGGTTGGCACATGGGAGCCCAAGATTTGGTTCCCGTCGAACGCCCACTTTGACCTAGGGATTTTTCGTTGTTTTTCCTATCAGTAAGGAATGATCTATCGCGAATTCCCTTCCATAATTTTTCTAATACGATCCTAATTCTATCCTCGTCTCTGCAGCATGTGCCGCTCTGTGGTTTCTTTATTACATCCGTTCCTCCTGGTGTGGGTGATAATTGCAATAGATTTATTTAGGCCACAGTGTAATTCACACGTGTAGCTTGCAGAAGACTGAGAAAAGAATGCCATGTGAAACAAACTCCCGAATTTTCTGACTTCGACACTATGTATTTTACCCTAAGAGTTTACTATTAGACATCGTTTCCCGGGTTAGGTACTGGTAGGGTCTCAGCTCTGTGTGTTTGAGGGGAGAGGAGTTCGGTGAGAGGAAAAGTAACCTGGTGACGTGTGGCAATGCTTGCATAAACAGAAATTATCACTTTATAGTGTTATTTATGCCCCATTTCACTAACAGATGTTAAGACTTAACATGGGTTAACATTTCACCAATAAGTGTTAGTTAACACTCGTGTTAAATCTCTTGTTAAACTAACAAGTGAAATTTCTGTTGTTAAGTCCTTAACACTTGTAAATACTCCAGATGGCGGGCATGAACGCAGCTGTAGATATCAATTTGCCATATTTAAGACGGTCAAAATGGCATTCGTAATAGAGTATGACTTAAGAGGATAAATGACTTTGACGAGCTATCAGAAGAAAATTTTCTACAGAGGTATAGACTGTCGAAGCAAGTTGCTATGAACGTTACTGCGGAAGTACAAGAGAGGTTAGAACATGCAGCGAAAGGAATATGTCAATCTCGCCTTTGCTTCAAATATTAATAAGTTTGCTATTTTATAATTCACTGAATTATGTGGATAATACATTTTCCATCTCTCTTCTTGAAACGTTCAAGCCACTCGTCACTTGTCCTCCTTCGATCCTCGTTTTTAAATTTACGTAATACTGAGCTAGAACATGACTATCTCGACTTTGCTTCAAGCATCAATAGCTTTTCGATTTTATAATTCACTGAATTATGTTGATAATACACTGTCCACCTCACGCCTTGAAACGTTCAAGTCACTCGTCACTTGTCCTTCGTATCTCGTTTTAAATTTACGTAATAATGAAGAACGTCTACGATAGTGTTGTACCAGGAGTAACATTTCATTAAACAAAGAACTACCGGAGCTAGTAAATACACTATGCAAGCGCTACAACTGAAAATTTACGAAGCACTTTTATTCCGCTCTTTTTTCTTCTTTTTTTAAGCTACGTCCTCACTTTTTTCTAATTGTTGCTCTATTGTGCGGCGGAAGGCTACTTGTAACACGGGGTGAAATAAATAGCCGTCGTAAATTCAATCGGGGGCTGTATCTAACTGTAAGGGAACGGCGATCGATACCCCCGCGTGCTCTTTAGAACTTGCCATATCTTGTAATTTTACTGCATACTTTTAGCACAAAACTTTTAATGGCGTTTTAAAGACCCTAACAGAGAAAGGGGAAGATGAAGAGCTTTCAGCAACTGCCTTATGTACAAAAGGAAAGACTGATATGTTGCACTCACAGGCTTTATCTGACAATTCTTCAACATTATGTGCTTTCATATGGTTTCTCTACTCGTTCTTACACAAAACTGTAATAAACATTCATTGCTTTATCTACTTCAAGATAAACATTATTGCATTGTAATTTAATTGTTGTTACAAGGGAATACACTAGACTTTACATGATACTCACATGTTTTAATACTTGTTGTTTAGGTGACCTCTTTGAAATTCCGTTTTATTTTTATGAAAAGAAATAAAATGTAGGGTACAAGGAGATATTTAAATCAGTAGACTTATGCCCACTTTCACCAACAGATGTTAAAATCGACGCTAACAAATTTAAAGTAACAATTGCCACAAAGCTAAAACTAATGTTAAATTTCTTCCATTTCACCAACCTGTTTTCTTAAAATGTTAACAAACCTGTGTTAACGCCAAGAAACTTGTAAATATCACAGGTATAGAAGGCTATGGATGATTTTCTGAACGTACTCCGATGTGCTTTTGTTTTCATTTTCTTCTGCACAAATAGCGGATGAACAAAATCATAAATAAAGCCGTGAGACAAATTTCTCATCGACGGAGAAAGAATTGTTAATTGAAATGTTGACGAAATGTAAGGACATCGTGGAAAATAAGAGGACGGATGCAGTGAATGTAAAAGAGAAAGATGTCACGGGGAAAATATTGGAAACGAATTTAATTCAAATGCATGTGTCACTACTACAAGCTCCAAACAACTTGTCAGTATTACGTAGATTTAAAACGAGGTGCGAAGAACAAGTGCCTTAAACGTTTCAAGACGGGAGGTGGACAATGTATTATCCACATAATTCAGTGAATTATAACATCGCAAGGTTACTAATACTTGAAGTTAAGGCGAGATAGTCATATTCCTTTCGTTGCATGTTCTAACTCAGTATTACGTAAATTTAAAACGAGGAGCGAAGAAGGGCAAGTGACTTGAACGTTTCAAGACGGGAGGTGGACAATGTATTATCCACATAATTCAGTGAATTATAAAATCGCAAGATTACTAATACTTGAAGCTAAGGCGAGATAGTCATATTCCTTTCGTTGCATGTTCTAACTCAGTATTACGTAAATTTAAAGCCAGGAGCGAAGAAGGGCAAGTGACTTGAACGTTTCAAGATGGGAGGTGGACAGTGTATTATCCACATAATTCAGTGAATTATGAAATCGCAAGGTTATTGATACTTGAACCAAAGGTGAGATCGCCATATTCCTTTCGATGCATGTTCTAACCTCTCTTGTACTTCCGCAGTAACCTTCATATCAACATGTTTCAACAGTCTATACCTCCGTAAAACAATTTTCTTCGGATAGTTCCTCAAAATCATTTCTCCTCATAGGCCGTACTCTACTATGAGTGCCATTTAGACGGTCTTAAATATAGCAAATCAACATCAACAGGTGAGTTCATGCTCGCCATCTTGACTATTTACAATTGTTAAGGACTTAACATTAGAAATTCGGCTTGTTAGTTTAACATGAGATTTAACACGAGTGTTACGCTAACACTTGTTGGTGAAATGCAATTTTTGTTTTAGCTATTGCTAAACTCGTGTTAAGAACATTTGTTGGTGAAATCGGGCATTAAGGTTATAAAAATATTTTGAAACTGGTTGCTAAGGAGCGACTTACATATTCAATGTTCTAAAAAGATATCTGCAGCAGCGTCTGTTATAGGTATTCCTTATAACATTAGAACCTCCTGTGCATAAGAAATATTTGCTTTGTACTGAGTTACCCCAGTAGACTCTCAACTGTTTGAGAGAACAGTTCTTCCCAGAAAATTTTGGCAGGAAGCTGCCTTGAACATACAGTATTTTAGACCGTTAGGTCTATTTTGGGAAGTATATTTTGACATGGATTCAATGATTTAGATCAGGCAAAGACAATTATTTGAATGCAATGAATAAGCAATTATATAAGCGTGGCTGAAGTCATCTGGACGTTATGTATTAGAACTATTTGGCTTTTACGTGAATCAACAATGTCTATAGCTGCAATAAAATCGTGCTTCATCTGTTTATCGGAAACATAACTGAAGTGAGCAAACAAGTGAATGAGCGCATCACGCCTATCCATTGTTTTTACTGCAGCGTGCTGCACGGAAAGTTGAAGTCGTTTATGTCAGTTTCGTTTTCTTTCCAGGGAAGTTTAAACAACGTTTTGCCAACAACAGTTGTTCGTGCGAGGATCCTTCAGGGCAAATTGAACATTAACTAGCATTGCAATTACTCTTAAACAAAATTGCGTGAATCATGGGACGCTCTACAAAGGAGATAATAATGATCCTCGCAGCGAATTATAATCCCTGGAGTTTAGTACACCATCTGCTACGCGTGCACACCCTGGCGAAACTTTCTGAAAACTACAGACACCACCTTCAGTCTGTTGTTTGTTGTTGGTTTCTTCGCATTGTTCACTTGAGGCAACTCAACAGAAATGGTAAACTCTACAGCTTTGGACTAAGTTATGCTTCTGGGAAGCATGCTTACCAACTTTGTCCCCTTGCAGCCATCCAAACATGTTTAAGTTTTAAAAATAAGCTCTATAAACAAATTAGAAATTTTGCAACTTTTGGTGCCGTGACTGCATCATTATGCCATTTGCCTATCTCATTTTAATTTTTTCTATTTTATGTAGGATATAGCTTTTCCTAGATATTCCATTTCACTGACTTGAATGTTACAGATTTTATTTTGTTGTAAAGGTAACATCTTAACGGAACCAACAGATCATGAGCTTTTAGAAAATATCTCCTTGACAGTATCCGCTGAAGTATTAGAGGAATTTATAGCCTGCGACGAAAGAATTCAAGTTTTACGAGGGCTGTTAATAAAGAATGATCACATATTTTTGACAAGGTACATTTTACTCATCCTCATACTTTTGATGGCCCTTCTCAAAATAGTCTCTCTTGATTTCGATGCACTTTTTCCAGCATTTCTGCCAGTATTCAAAGACATGCTGGAAACCATTCTTTGAGAGATCCTTCAAAATCGACACCGCAGTCTTCACCACTGCTTCTGATGATGGATAATGCCTCCCACGAAGGCGTCTCTTCATGTTAGGGAATATAAAACAGTCACATTAGGCTAAATTTAGACTATAGGGAGGCTGAGGGATGCATTTCACGTAATTGTTGCAAGATATTCAGCAACACCACTGGCAATATGTGGCCACGCATTATCGTGGTGCAGCATCCAGCCTGCTTCACGGAAATGTTGTCTTTTGCGCCTGATATATCCTTGCAATGTTTTCGGGACATCCCTGTAGTATTGTCCAGTTACTGATGTGTGTGCAGGCGCAACATGCTGATAAACCATTCCATGAATATAAAATAACGAGATTACCCTAATTTCCCCAGCAGAAGCAACCATTTTTGCTTTTTTGGTGGTTGGCGATGAAGGAGATTTCCACACTGAGATTTGCTGTTTGCTCTCACAATCAAATTGATGTAACCAAGTTTCATCAGCAGTGATTATGTTTGAAAGAAACTCCGGATATTCCTCTAACATCAACTTTAACTGCTTGCAGACCTGCATGCGAATGTCCTTTTGTTCGGGAATCAACAGTCTTGGAACCCGTCACGCACAAACACGTCTGATGTATAAATGTTTCTGTCACCAACGTGTGGGTGGCACCCAATGAAATGTTCAGTATTTCAGAAAGTGATCTTAAGGTAATTCGTCAATCCTATCTCACAATGACAGCAGCACTGTTGATGTTTTCTTCCGTAGGAGTAGTAACTGGAGCACCGGGTCCACCTTCCTTTTAAATTGATTGTCTCCCCTCTTTAAACATTTTAAACCACCTTCGAGCTGTTCTGTAGGTAAGAAGAGACTGTCCATAGGCCTCCTGTAACATTGTATAGGCCTCAATTGAAGATTTGTTGAGACGAAAGCAGAATTTCAAAGCCACATATTGTTCCTCGCGTATTACCTCCATTGCAGCGGTGGGCGACACTGAACATGTCTGAATTTGCCTGGGGTCACAGGCGGGAACCAGGAGTACCATCAGTGAAACTACTACGGCATATTTGTTTCACATTAAGCTAACAGTATATAAAAATTGAATTATGACCGTAAAAAATTATGATCATTCTTTATTTAACAACCTTCGTATTTTAAGTTAAAGTAATTTGGTGTGAAAATTGAATAAAGGTAAGAAAAAGAGTTGCATAGTAAGGCCTGTTATGGATTTAAGATGTTGGTCTATCAGATATGCAAATTTTATTTTATATTATTACTTTTTGTAGTTGTAAAGGTATACTTCGCATTTCTTACCTAAGCTTAGTTACTCGCAGCGATTGTAGCAGTTCCATTTCTGTTTCCATAGTGACTAGCTTTAAAACCTTTGACTATCACTTAATTCTACTGTATTAATCTAGTACCCTATAGTTCTGGTTTCTGCCTCGCCTCAGCCGTATCCTGAAGTAAATACGCAACAGGCTGTAACCAAATCTCCAATACTGTTACTTGTATTTGAACTTGGGTTACGTCGGAACGATGCAAGCCGCCGACATGAACATAATAACCCGGCCGCGCATTACAGAAGCAAGTGAGTCATAAACGTCGCCATTGTTAATTCCCCTACCTCGGTAATGCACGGCATTGAAATGCGGGATAAAAAACATCGTAAAGGAATGTGTTTCCTGATGTATTGTTTTTACGGTGCGAGGCGGGAAACTCTGGCTTCCACTTTATGATCGGACGACCTAGTAATAAAGCTGGCCATTAGATGGCGCGCAGCGATAAGCCACATCCGGTACCAAAGGCACCAGTACCGTAAGAACCTTTCATGACAATACTAGGGACACCAAATCTGACACTTCAGAAGTCCCACAGCTTTGAATTTTTATACATTTAATTGATAATGAATGGGCTAAATAGCATTATATTCTGAAATAGTTATCAAAAATGTTGATATATATATATGAACGTTCTAACTTCACTTTTATATGTGACCAATTTTCTTAAGGATAATGTTTTGTTATGTACAAGAGCAATGTGAGAAGAAACTGGATTTTAGGGAATAGTCAAATTTTGTGGTCATAAAGGGAGAAAAAGCACAATTTCTTATACGAGAAAAGAATAACAATTTGAAAACTCTTAGGCGCTTTCGAGATATTATTTGGTAATGGTTTAACTCCATTGCACAGTAGAATAGGTTCATGTTAGTGAAGTGACAGTGGAGACTGGAAGTAGTTCAGTTCCTGATCTGAAAATGGGCATAGTGCACATTGCTGTATCGGCAGTTGAACTACTTCACATAAGTCACTCGATAATGGAACTGTTTCACCTTGGTGAAGTGAACAGTGATTCTAGTTCACATTAGAAAACTGGCAGTGGAACTGGTTCAAATCATTAAAGCGTTAGTGGAAATATTTCACATCCCTGAAGTGGCAGTGAAACAGTTCACATTATTGAAGTGACAGTTGAACTAGTTCAAATTGTTCAAGCGACTGAACTTTCAGTTGAAACTGAACTAGGTTACTCGACAGCTGGAAAAAGCTGGAAAGTCTTAATATTTTGGAATCGAAGCACTGCCCGCCTCGCTAGCGTAGATGGTAGCATGTCCGCCTCACGTTCAAGAGGTCCCGAGTTCGAATCTCGGTCAGGCTGAGTTACCTGGATAAGCTTTTTCCGGGGTTTTCCCTTATCCTGAAAGACGAATGTCGGGTAACTCTAAGCTCCATGGACCCCGGACGCATTGAGCATCATTTCACCCATTTCATTCATCGTCCGATAAGACTAAATTTTGGGGGACGTAAATTACAAACAAAACAAAAAATCGAAGCACTCAGATTCAGAAGCTCATAAGTCAATCTTTTTGAGAAGTCCTGTTAAACACACGATAATTACTCTGAATACCAGTTCTGCAATGGTGTTAAAAGATTCGCAGATCTTAAGATGTTAGGTCGAACATATTATGATCCTGGCATGCTGAATGGGCATCAATTTCAGAAATAAAAGTTGTTAAGTCAACCTTTTCGAGTTAGATGTTGTTAAGTCAAGTAATTGCCGCATTAGCCATTTGGTGGTGAAACTACACTGTGCAACCCAAGTTCTTTGATATCAGCTGTTGATACATTTTAGATTAGACATTAGACATTCCTTAAGTCCACTTTCACAAAGTTTATCTGTACTTGCCAATATCAGAGCACTGTTTCATGGCTGTTGACAGAATTTTTGGCAATACTGGGAAGAAGAAACGATCAATGGATAAAGTTTTAGTCCCTTTCACATGGGTGAAACTGATCAAAGATTCACTACCGAAGAAGCCCATTGACATTGTCCATATCAAACGTTCACTGACCGATAACGGGGAACATAATGGCACTCCAGTTGTTGAAGTTTTTGACTTCAAAGATGTCCTCGACCATGTCCTTGTAAGAAGTATTCCTGATTTCACTTTAATCCGCGGTATGTATATCCAAAGAGGATGTGGACCAGAAGTTCGTCACACAATGTGTTCCCCAGTCTCTTTCGAGAAATCTAGTGAGGTTACAAGCCTTACACAAGGCATCTGATAGTGCGAAAAACACGCCAGATAGGCTTCGGAAGATTAAGTAGGCAAAATATTACGACGTTCATTCATTGCTGGAACATGTCACTCTGCCAGAAGATACCAAATTTTATGATACAATGACAAAAGGAAGTGATGTTGATGGTGTAGTAGAGACAGAGTGATGTTTTGATGACAATGTTGTATGTCAATCTATGAAGTGTATACTGGATTAGTGCATAATAGAGATGTATTGGTGAAAATAAAGTAATAGTTTATCCATGTCTACATATTATAATATTGTATAATGGAAAAACTCTAACATTAAGAATCAGAAGCTGTTAAGTCAAGTGACTTAACAACTTTTCATCCATTTTAAATTAAAAGTTGTTAAGTCCTAATAAATTATCCTGTCACACATGCTACATATGTCAAACCGTGAGAAACACTTCAAAACTTTACTTTATACTTCCAAACGGACCCACCACATATAATTCTTTCGTTTTTATTACTATTTTAGAATTTAAAATTACTTTTTAAAACTTTGAGCAGCTCTATTGCACAATTTTGAAACAGTGACTTTACAACTTCTGCTTCTGACCTCTTCAATTGAAAAACTTATTTGCCAGCGATGATTTCATTTGGCTTGGTGAATGCTTTCATATCCATTAGAATTTAAAACGAGAGAAATTTGTAGCTCTGATTCTTCTTCTTGTTTACCATTTAGCTTCTCTGCGTGGAGGAATTGCACGTAAAATGGACGCCTGGAGTTACGAGGCGTGTCCGTATTTAACATAGAAAACATGTGTATTGTCAAGTAAGGTTACATTGATGGAAAAGCAGAGCTTACAGCTATTTGTTAACGTAATCACCATTGCGATCGATGCACTTTTGCATGCGCTGTGGCAGTTTTTGTATACCCTTGTCATAGCACTCTCCCGCCAAGTTGCGCAGGTAGCGCTTAAGCTCGTTTTTCAAATCATCGTCGGTCTGGAAATGTGCTCCACCCAGGCGTGCCTTCAACTCAGAAAACAGATGAAAATCACTAGGTGCTAAGTCTGGACTGTAGGGGGGATGGGTGAGGATGTCCCATCCGTTTATGGTCTTCGGTGAACTTTTTGGGGACCCACCTCACACACACCTTGCGATAATGCAAATGTTCGGTCAAAATCTTGTTAATCGTAGTCTTACTGATTTCAGAGATATGTTCGCACAGCTCACGAATAGTCACACACCGATCTTTAACCATTTCGTGCTCCACTTTTGCAATTTTTTTTTCGGCTGAAACCGAAGGCCGGCCAGAACATGGACGTCTGTACGTCAGTCTTTGAACTCTCTGACCCTTTTTCGTACGTTTTTGACGTCCATACACTGTGGCCCATAGACTTCGTATAACTGATGATGAATTTCTGTAGGGGTAGTGCCCTTGGCACTCAAAAAACGGATCACTGCACGCAACTTGCACTTGGTGGCGGAAGTGATAGGAAGCTCCATTGCAAACGGCTGCCCATCCAAGACTAATAGTTGCAACGGGTTCGTTGAGGTGGGGATTTAAAGGAGTGAAACCAGGCTACACAGCAGTGTTGCCGGATCTCGCGTAATAGCATTCCTGATGGCTTCAGCGCCTTGGATATTTTATATACGGACACGCCTCGTAGGTTGATTAGACCAGATTAAGGAGGCAGATTATATGAGAGAAAAATCTATGTAAAGAAAGAATGAATGGCGGGGAAAGCGGGAGAAAAGCCAATGAAATATCACTTTGTCCGCCAGTAACACCGCATGTTCCGCTTAAACACCCTGTATATTTATAGTGAGTAAAAGGGAAGACAAAAACTTCACAAAGAAATGAATAGAAATTTTCAGCAGTTATGAGGTGGTTTTTGTTTTTATTCAAGTATAGCTGCTGTAGTTTTGAATAAAGCATAAATATCAGGACCTTTTCACAAAGAACGGGTCACATTCTTGGCGTCTGATAAACAAACACACAACGATTCCGAATGAAACTCTTATCTCGGTGCACATAAAAGTACCCGAATGTGTGGGAGAGATTATTGCATGCTCCCTCCTCCCATAAACTGGTAGAAAACAAAGGTGGCCAAGAGGAAACTGGTCCGGAATAAACAGTGATGCCATTTCATTTCCTCCACGGTTTTGTTTTTAACTGCAGCAGTAGAAGTCCAGAGGGAATGAATATTGCACACAAAGGCTTACCTATACACAACTCTCGTTTCACCTTCTACTGATCAGAAAGAGAGCGCTGCTCGAATACCTAGGCGAGTTTATAGACGCACTTACGTCATAGGGCCATTTCACTTTCAAACGAAACATTTCTAATTTTTGTACACTCACCCTAATTGGAATTTTTTAAAATGCGTACTCATTCTGATTACAAAGCACAGTGTTCGTGTGAAATGATTATTGAATAAAGAATAAAGTCAAGTACCTTGCTTTGGTTACGTGTCTTTTTTGTTTTATCCTTTCCATGATAATGCATTTCGGATAAAACGCCGTAGTTGATAGGCAACTTGTTCACCAACCGTGTTTTGCGTTAGGTTTCAATTGTTTTAGCCTTTCTATGGTAATACGCTCCGTTAAAAACGCCTTTATATATAGGCAACTTCTTCACCACGTGTGATTTGCATTACGTTTTTGTTAGTTTTATGATTTTAATACTCTTCGGTAAAGGGGACCCAGAACGGCAATTTGGGAGGAAAAAATCACAAAATGAGTTATTGCCAAAATAATCTTCCTTGATATTTGTAGAAGCGAATAACGATATTTATTTTCCTTTTCAGCAGTTTTAAGTCTTTAAAAGGCTGCACAGTGTGCCACGCCCCTTATTAGCCATTTGTAACTATGTTCTCTCCTTGGTTGTAGCCTTATTGAAGCTATATTCCAAAGCACATCCTTATTAGGAAAGGAAGTCCTTGTTTCTTCTATGAATATTAATTTGTGCATCTGTTGTTAATTCTGCAATGCTTTGTTTAGTATGTTTTGAATTATTAATGCTGTTTTCAAGATGGGAAGAAGCAATAATTTTGGTGTAAGAGGTCGGCAAGGGAACCAGTATAAACAGTTTAAGTAATCCCGATTACATAATAAAAGAGTTACAACTCCTAAAATGGAAAAGGTGTAGTAACATATGACAATATATTGACTTCGTCAAACCCAACGCCCAAAACTAGCGATGAATGTGAAGTGGAAATTAGTTCTTCAACGAACATATTGGGTACTTCATTGTGTAATGTCAGTGATGACAATTTAATTAGGTAAATAATGATATTAGATCAACACGTTTTCAGTTAGTAAATATATAAACATTGTACAGTGCAAACTTGTAGAAAACGAAAAGTGTTATCATATCAGGTGACACCAAGAAAACAAAATGGATTATTAGCTAAATTATCAATCAGTTGCCAAAAGTTTAATAAAGAACATATATTTGAAACATCCAGAACAATTGAAAGTGGTGCTGAAGTAAATGTAAGGTTTGCTTATGACTTGAGAAACATTGGCAAGGGAATTGAGGCAGGTAAGACATTGGCTGCTGTTCTCAATTTACCAGCCGCCCTCCCCCGCCAAATTTAACATAATAATTAATAATACCATAGAGCAAGTGACCATGGAGTCTAGGAAGAAGATAAGGAGTGAAAAACAAAAGAAGAAGGATGCTGATGAAGAAAAAGATACAGAATACTAGGGAAATTCTGAGGTGTAGTTCCAACATAGCAAAACATTAATGCTGTTTTTCTCTTTCTATGGATATTTTAAATTTGGATGCGCTCATTTATAAAACTACTGCAGCTACAGGTCAATTTTTATAGCATTAAACAATACTTAAAATTTCTTTTAAAGTACTTGTAAAATATATATATATATATATATATATATATATATATATATATATATATATATGAAAATTGGAAATTTATAAAAATAAATCTAGAATATTTTAAGAAGTAAATTCAAGACATTTATTTACAAAAGCACGTATCCTTTATTAAAGCTCCAAAATAAATCTATTGTTTTTAATGAATTGTGAAATGTTTTAAAACACAAGTAAAAGTTTCAAATTGATGCATTTAGTTGTTCTTGAGCTAAGTGCACCAGAAAACTGATTTTAACATTGGTCAGATAGGCTGCTCCGGCTCCGGCTAAAAACCCGTGGTTGATAGGCAACTTGTTCACCTCATGTGCTCTGCGTTAACTCTTACGTTTGGAGCCAACTCTAGCTTCAGATTATTAATTGCAACCAATGAGTACTAAACCTACAATTTCGAATTGTTCAACAATTATTCAAGTACATTGTGAAGTAGTGATTTTATCCTTATAAAATCAAGTGACATGTTAGTAAGTGCAACGTTCAACAAAATGTAAACATCGTTTTGTGGCCATTAAGTTATTACAGGATTACAGAACTATTCTTAAAGAGCTCTGATTTATTATGGTTTATCCAATTATGCGATATCCTACGTATCTGGATACAATCCAGATAAACTGGAGTTTGTGATCACATGAAATTCCCAACTCATTCTCGTGCAAAGCGTTGCTACAAAGACTTGTTGTTTTGTGTATGTAGTTAATTCAAATCGAGATTAACATCACAAAATCGTTTTTAAGATCTATTTCCTATAAGTGCAATGGGAATATAGTATATTAATTATTATTAATACTATTATTAATACTATTATTATTAATACTATTATTACTATTAGCAGCAGCGGCGGCAGCGGCAGCAGCAGCACTACTAGTAGTAGTAGTAATAGTAGTAGTAGTAGTAGTAGTAGTAGTAGTAGTAGTAACAGTAGTAGTAATAGTAGTAGTAGTAACAGTAGTAGTAATAGTAGTAGTAGTAGTAGTAGTAGTAGTAGTAGTAGTAGTAGTAGTAGTAACAGTAGTAGTAATAGTAGTAGTAGTAGTAGTAACAGTAGTAGTAATAGTAGTAGTAGTAGTAGTAGTAGTAGTAGTAGTAACAGTAGTAGTAGTAGTAGTAGTAGTAGTAACAGTAGTAGTAATAGTAGTAGTAGTAGTAGTAATAGTAGTAGTAGTAGTAACAGTAGTAGTAACAGTAGTAGTAGTAGTAGTAGTAGTAGTAGTAGTAGTAGTAATAGTAGTAGTAGTAGTAGTAGTAACAGTAGTAGTAATAGTAGTAGTAGTAGTAACAGTAGTAGTAATAGTAGTAGTAGTAACAGTAGTAGTAGTAGTAGTAGTAGTAATAGTAGTAGTAGTAGTAGTAGTAGTAGTAGTAGTAATAGTAGTAGTAGTAGTAATAGTAGTAGTAGTAGTAACAGTAGTAGTAGTAATAGTAGTAGTAGTAGTAGTAACAGTAGTAGTAATAGTAGTAATAGTAGTAGTAGTAGTAGTAGTAGTAGTAGTAGTAGTAGTAGTAGTAGTAACAGTAGTAGTAATAGTAGTAGTAGTAACAGTAGTAGTAGTAGTAGTAGTAGTAATAGTAGTAGTAGTAGTAGTAGTAGTAATAGTAGTAGTAGTAGTAGTAATAGTAGTAGTAGTAGTAATAGTAGTAGTAGTAATAGTAGTAGTAGTAGTAGTAATAGTAGTAGTAGTAGTAGTAATAGTAGTAGTAGTAATAGTAGTAGTAGTAGTAGTAACAGTAGTAGTAATAGTAGTAGTAGTAGTAGTAGTAGTAGTAGTAGTAGTAGTAGTAGTAGTAGTAGTAGTAGTAGTAGTAGTAGTAGTAGTAGTAGTAGTAGTAGTAGTAGTAGTAGTAGTAGTAGTATACATCCTGTACAAATACATGAAAGTGCTGACCCTAAGATTTACTTGCTGACTCAGGTTCCCTGGCCATAAGCCTTTAGTTTTCCATAGCAGCTTGGTGTCATTTCTTCTTGACCTTCACTTCTTTTACTCTTATTCACTTTTCTCTTAACTTATACATGGTGTTCAAATTTATCTATGGTTTTTGCCACGCAAAATTTGACGTCATCATTAGCTTCGCTGATGGAGCATACGATTCCTCTAGCGACTTGCGATCGTACTTGATCTGCTGACAGCAGCTTTGAGGCCTCCCTCTACCAGCAGGTAATATATATATAATAAAGAAACTGATTTTTCTCTTTTGTCCTTTCTACAGTGCACATCATATAGAACAATGAACGAATAAATGCATGAGTGAATGAATGAAACGGGTGATATGATAATCAAATGAGTCCAGGGTTCCTAGAGCTCAGAGTTATCCAACATGCATCTTCGTAGAATAAGGGAACCCTTGGAATATGCCTTATCCAGGTAACTCATCTTTAGCGAGATTCGAACTCGCGACCTCTTAAGTGTGAGATACAAACGCTACCTCACACCACGGAGGCGGGAAAGAGACAGATTATTGATATTATATGTATAATATTTACTTATTATGTATATTACTTCTAAACTGGGACCGTCACTTTATAGCCTCAACTGTTTCTGATTTTGCGAGTAACAGATCCTTTATCTTGGAAATGTTTGACGCACTTATTGGTTTTAAAAGACATAAGGATACCAACATTAATAGACATTTTAATTAAGCGCGAGAACGACAAAATGTTTATATCGTATACTGATAAAACGTAAGACGTTTATGTTGCAAACAGAAGTATGTTAATTTGACGGTACCTGGACTCCTTTGCCAACATTACGCTCTGAGGGACTTGTCTGAATGCTGGGTAGCGTTGTATAAACTCCTCTATGCAGCGGTATAGATTGTATTTATATGTCACACCAATTTTAATGCCGGTACGGAAGTAAAATTCAACCTTGAAGACGCGGTGCTCTGAGTTCATATCCACCTTTAGAGTAGAAACGTGCTACTTTACATATGTCCTAGAATGATAATCATGATTACTGTAAAGAGGGGTGAAAGATGAGGTCGGTTTTATTAGTTATCAGCGCAATCACACTCAGGGCTTAGTAGTTACTGTTCCGCAAACATTACCGTTTCTTCTCCGTAGAGGACGCTATGATTTTAAAATAGACTCACAAGTCAACTATGACGTCATTCTTGCCTAATCGGAGGGCGGGAAATAACAAATAAAAATGAACACCGTGTATAAGAATTCTCCTATACATATATTTTTCTTTTCACCCGTCCCCATTAACATGCGTAACGCCACTACCTCTTTGCTCACACTGTCTCATTTCTTATCCCATATTTTTCTCCTGCAATTTATTAACACCTCACACTCTATCAGGTAATGACCAGTGATCTCTTCATCTCCACAAAATTCACATATCCCTACCTCGTTACTTTTCAATGCTTTTAGATATATTATTCCTACTCTCATCCATGCTATGCCTTCCCTTCCAGTTTTGTCACATTGATCTATATACGCGGGCTGTTCATTAAATTCTGATCATAGTTTTTTACGTTCATAATTGTTCGCACTAAAAATCTTACTGTATTCTGTTAGCTTAATGTGAAACACGCTGTAGTAGTTTCATTGTAGGCAGTCCTGGTTACCGTCTGTGAGAACATGTTCAGTACCACCTACCACTGCAATGGAGCTAACATGCGGGGAACAATATGTGGTTTTGAAATTCTGCTTTCGCCTCAACAAATATTCAGTTGAGGCCTATACAATGTTACAGTAGGCCTATAGAGAGTCGGATCTTCCCTACAGCACAGCTCGAAAGTGGTTTAAAATGTTTAAAGAGGGGAGATAATCAATCTCACAGGAAGGTGGACACGGTGCTCCAGTTACTGCTCTTACGGAAGAAAACATCAACACTGCTGCTGCCACCATTGTGAGAGAGCATTGGCGAATTACCTTAAGATCACTTTTCGAAATACTGAATATTTCGTTGGGTGCCACCCACACGTTGCTGACAGAACTATTACACATGAGACGTGTTTGTGAACGATGGGTTCTAAGACTGTTGATTCCAGAACAAAAGGACATGCGCATTCTGGTCTGTATGCAGTTAAGTTGATGTTATAGTAAGATCCAGAGTTTCTTCCAAACGTAATAACTGCTGATGAAACTTGGCTACATCTTTTTCATCCTGAGAGCAGACAGAAAAGCTCAGTGTGGAAATATCCTTCATGACCAACCCTCCAAAAAGCAAAAGTGGTTGCTTCTGCTGGGAAAGTTAGGGTCATCTCATTCTGTGATATTCATGGAATGGTTTATCAGCGTGTTGTACCTGCAGACACATCAGTAACTGGACAATACTACCGGGATGTCCTGAAAACATTGCAAGTCCATATCGGGCCCAAAAGACATTTCCGTGAAGCAGGCTGGATGCTGCACCATGATAAAGCGCGGCCGCATATTGCCAATGCTGTTGCTGAATATCTTGCAAAAATCAACGTGAAGTGCATCCCTCACCCTCCCTATTGTCCGAATTTAGCCCCATGTGACTTTTTTCTATTCCCTAACTTGAAGACACGTCTTCGTGGGAGGCATTATCCATCATTAGAAGCAGTGGTGAAGGCTGCGGAGGCTATTTTGAAGTATCTCTCAAAAATGATTTCCAGCATATGTTTGAAGACAATCAAAACCGCTGGGAAAAGTGCATTGTCTTCAGGGGAGACTATCTTGAGAAAGACCATGAAAATTATGAGCATAAGTAGAGGTACGTTGTCAAAAAATTATGATCGTTCTTTATTTAACAGCGCTCGTATGTTTCCCTACCCTATCCTGTCTTTAATTGCTCATAAAATTTCAAAGGTTTCTTTTCTTTTATACTTTCCCATATCTCCTGCCTATCTATGTCTTGTACTCTAGTTCTCACTTCCTTCCAAAACCCGTTATGATTTCACTCCTCTTTTCTCCATAAATCTCCCATGACTATTTTCGATACAGTTCTTCCCAATTCCGACCATCAACTATTTGTGTTCTTAATGCTTTTCTGTTGCTTCATGCACAGATTCAAATATTTCCATTTCTACCCTTTAATACACTTATACCAGAATTTCAATGTTCTTTTTATTATTATTATTCCCCTCCTTTTGGTATTACCCAACTCCAATGCCACTTCTTTTATCATCATCACCATCTTCATTATTATGATTAATATTATCTTAATACAAAATCCCAGTACACAAAAAATATATTTTAATATTATTCCAAAAACAGTCCTACCTATATATTATTATTAATTTATGTTATTAAAATGAATGCAATAATATAAACATGGACTTAGGCGCACATCCTGACAGTAAAACGACAGGCTTAAGCTTGTCACACGCGGGGATTACACTCAACAAATAACAACACAAAACGTGTGTTATTACCATTGTTTTACCAGCTAAATGGAAAGATTCACTCCAATGGAATAATAATGGAAGGTACAACTAATTTGGTACTTCGACACTCGAAATATTAAATTCCAATTTATTTCAAAGAAGGCAATTTTTAAGCTATGGTGAAGTTATGGAACAAAATTGTATAAAAATTATCATACAATTCTCACATGAGTCTCTCCATTCACTCTCTTGCTTATTCCTTTATCTACAGTCACTCCAAAAAGTATTAGTCAAATACGTGACTTTATGTTTAAGGAAGTATGAATAGTGGAAAATCATCAGAATAAAGTACAGTAGGGACACTGTTTTATTTATTGATTAGTGAAAAAGAGAATGCAATAAAGAAACACATAGTTATCTATTCACATTAACATAGTAAAACATTCAAAGGTAGATATATACAATATAGGATGCAAAATAAGTATACGTCTGCTTACATGAAAATAATGTAGAATGTTACGGTTAGTACTTAGTAGGCCCTCCATTCCTCTTTATAATCTCTTACAAACTCCTCGGCATGGATTTCACCAAATATTGTGTTTTTTCCACTGCAATTTTACACCATTCCTCCAGTACAGCGTTCTTTAGTTTCTTTATTTTATATATCTGGTGATTCTAATATTTTTGTGCAGTATACTCCACAAATTCTCTATTGGATTCATGTCTGGGGATTGCGATGGTGTCAGCATCCATGTGGAGTATTACACAACAACCATACACAGCCTTGCAGCTATAGCTGTGTGTTTTAGATCATTATCTTATGTGAAAATATAGGTAATCCTCAGAGAGATCCATATTATTCACACTTCTGGACAGTGTGCTTTTAGAATGTTTATACAAACCTTATGGTTCATAATTCCATAAAAAGCACAAATGCCCCAAACCATTTGTACTCATTCATCCCCAGACAAGTACTGACCGATCTCCTTGTTTAACCGAAGCTGTTATACTTTATTTTTTCCTCGAGCTCACAGTTCTTTCTTCTCCACACTATTTCTCACCCTTTTCACTTAAAGAGCTCAAATTGATTTTCGTCAGTAAATACAACGTTTTTCCAGAAATCTAACCCATCGTATTTATGTTATTTTGCAAAAGCAACTCGTTCCTTTCTGTTGATTTTACTGATGTATGGTTTTCAACGGGCTGTTCGGCCTCCATACTCGGCTTCATAAAGCATGTTTCTTATAGTTTGTGCTGAAACGGACTTTCCTGTGTGTGTTTGAACTGCAATAGCAAGTTTTAGAGTACATAGTTTATGATTTTTCTTGACTTCTGTAAGTAACTGTCATTTCTCCATCTCGGATAGACTACAGGACGACCGCTTCTTGATTTATTTTCTTAAGTTTTGTTCTGATCAAACCTGTATATAATATTCTCCACTGTACTGGTAGGTCTTCCAACGGCTTCTCTCATTTCTTGAAGAGGTTTTTCTTTTTTATATAACCAGATGCAAATTTCTCTCTGTCTACTTTTGTAGTTTCACGACGTTTTCGAACCGTATTACTTAAATAGCAGTCAACGGCTTTGAAAACAGAGATGGAACTGTCAACGACAGTGGATGGAACACAACTGCATAAGAAACGCGAAGGGGTGTGTATCAGCGTGGCATCATACCTAGGATCTTGTTTACTAGACGAATACTTGTTTGATATCAAATGGTACATGATTTTAAGTAACATAGCGCTGTTCACTAATTAAGCAATATATGAACCAAAATTGTGTTTTATTTTTCAATCTAGATATAACCCGATATAAAGAAATAGTTATTGTTCGTTTCTTATCTATATTTTAATGATTATCCTTGTTATATTCTATGTTCTATAATCAGACGAATACTCTTTGGAGTATCTATCCCTGATTCTACTTCGAGAGAAGTTTCTTTATGGTATACTTAGAATATGAATAAAACAAATATTTTAAGAACTGGTCACTGAGTGAAAGCCTTTAAATTTTGTTTCCCTCCCGATTGCAGCACATAAAGAAGCCTGGAAACGCGTATCTATAGTGAAACCTCCGTACAGAGATTTCGACATTGCTTCAGCTATAGTTATACGTAAACAAGAGAAAATCTAAAAAGAGAAGAATATCATCTGGATTGTTACACAATGAAATGAAAAGGTAAAACAAACGAAAGCGCACACAAAAACAAAAGCTGCGCGTTTCACAATCGGAACTACTAATTAACAATGAACGCGCGTGTCTATGGAGCTACGGTGGTGTGTCTCCAGGCAACCGCGTTTTGATCTTTTGTTATTTTCCCTATTACAGGGCATTAATTGGTTTTATCTCTTTGTTGTACAAAGAAAACTGACTTTCAAAGCCATCTCATAGCAACGAGATTATAAACAGATGACTATCTTTTCAAACCTACTATATATACATATTAAAAGTGTGCAATAAGAAAATAGTAAGCCAAGTGCAATAACCACAAATTTTGTCATAAAACTAGTAATACTTTTTATTTCATTAAAATTCCATTTCATGGCAAATTAAATGTAAATTTTGAATTTTAGGCACATGACCTCTGAAGTCTCCTTCATTCTGAATTATATTTCCATAGTTTAAAATCAGCGAAATATTATTAGACAGCTAATGTGCAATGAAATGCCTGTAGCTTTACTCGTTTCCAAGATATCCATTCTTGAAAGGGTGGAACCAGATTGAAAAATTCAATGTCATAGCCGGGATTTGAACCACGGATCTTCTGGTTTCCGTCCAGCCGCTCTAGCCATTTGAGCTACTACGGCCAACGTGCCAACATGACATTAAATTCTCCAACTGACTCTGTTTCTCCAGGTAAACCACTAGGAGTTTTCATAAACACATGAAACAACTACCTTAATGGCGACTTACCATGCTGTAAGTACATTAAGGCCCGGGCTTTATAGTTCGGACCACTATTATGTACAGTTAAGAAACACAAGTCAGTTGGAGAACTTAATGTCATGTTGACACGTTGGCCATAGTAGCTCAAATGGTTAGAGCGGCTGGACGGAAACCAGAAGACCCATGGTTCAAATCCCGGCCAAGCCATTGAATTTTTCATTCTGGCTCTACCCTTCCATAGTGCGTCCTGCACACGGCTAGTGTGAAAGAACAATTAATTTCCATATCCATTCTTATTTACACTATCCCCATACCTAAAACAAAATGCAATACTGGTATTATAAACTGTTTGGCAGGGTATGAAATAAGCCAAGAAAATACTTCATCTTCAGACTTGACTGGTATGAGGTTAAATCTCCTATATTTACTGATAGGCACCGATGCCTAACTCGCCATTTGTACATGCCTTCACATAGTATTTTCTAGGTATTAACTATGATTTCTCTACAGTACCTTTTCGTACCGTTTTCATGGTATTGCCTGTAGTTCTTCCACATTACCATATCGAATTGTTTTCAAGGTACTGCTTGTGGTACTTTACAGTACCAGTTTGTGCTGTTTTCAAGGTGCTTCCTGTGGAATTTTAAATTACATTTTCGTACTATTTTCAAGATATTGCCAGTGGTTTTTCAAAGAACTTTTACGCACCGTTTTTAAGGTTTTGCCTGTGGTCTTTCCCATTACTTTTTCTGAGTGCTTTCAAGGGTACTACTTCCGGTATTTTCGGTTGTCTGACAGTAAGTTAAAGCACTGTGTTTTAATTTATCTTGACTTCACTAACTTTTGTTTAAGTCAAGTCTTGGACAAGGTCAACCTAGATGTACAATGCCAGGTGTTTCATTGGCCGGTCCGTTCCATCATTTCGAGGCACACCGGAGGACAAGAAGGGTGCAATAAACACAGCAGCAGCAGCCGGATAATTACCTTGGCCTGCATAATTACACTCTAGCTTTGCAGTAACTCACTCTGCAATTGGCTGGACGGCCAACGCATAAACAACTACGTCACGCCGATAAACCTCTCCTCTTGTCGGGCCCTTAAAAATAAAAATAATAACACGCTTGGGGTGGGAATTGAATTACTGTTAACACGTACCTCTCATTAGCACATCGCTCAGGGCCTATACCTGTCCCTGGGGATCGCTGCTGTAAACGAGTTAATAGAGGGATACGCTATTTCATTTCTGTGAAGGCATTTTGGGTGAAAACGACATTCAAAACCTGACATTAACAATAAATTGCGTTTCTGTTAACATTCAAAAAGATAAGTTTCTTAGCTTCTACCTCTTTCTGTTTCCCTACATCAGCAACACTTCCTTTCCGCTTCACTTTCTTCTCGATCTCTCACTCTTTCTTCTCATTCCGTTCATTTTAAGCTTTATCTCCTCTACCATAGACAGGTACACCGGGTGTTTATTTTTAATTTATCTCTTAAACGTTCCTGGATGACGTCATCCCTGACTGATGACCTTTAAATTTCAACAATTTGAACATAGCGATCACATAGTTCGAATTTAGGAGCAAACTTCAGGACTGCACTTTGATTTCAGAAACTTTTCAACAAGCAGTACTTCGCAGCACAGTAAACTCCCTCGTCATTCACATTTCATTTCGAAGATATTGTGCAATCCACCTAAACCTGAATCATTCGAAGTTTTATGGAGATGATATCCAATTGAGAGAAGGTTATTTCCAGCAAGATGGCATAACGTACCACACATGTAATAACACCATGGAACCTGTAACCAGTTTCTTTGATAATCGAATAATCTCAAAAGGTCTGTGCCCCCCCCCCCCAGATCCCGTGACCTAACATTACCGGAGCTTTTCTTGTGGGTCATCTAAAACAGAGTGTACAAGAATAGGCCACGGACAACTGATGTTCTCAAGGAATACATTCGAACCGAAATAAATAATATTGCCGAGGATACTCTCCGTAAAACTTCAGAGAATATGGTGAGATGAGTACAAACATGTATAGATGCTGGTGGAGGACACTTTAAACATTTTCTTTAAGATGTAAATAATGTAATGTAGTCCCCCAATTGTGCATTATATTCTCACAAATTTTCACGTGTCTCCTATTATTGGTTAAAACGTTATAGCACATTGAAATGGTTCAGCTTTATATGGATCCAACGGAGCTGAACTATCGAGTTCAGAAGCCCTGTTTCTCCTCTATCTACTTCAAGATAAGCATGTTATTGCTAATTTTATTGTATTAATATGAGAATACAGTAGTTAAAGTGGTTGCCAAATGTTTTAAAACTGGTGGTCCAGGTGACGTCTTTGAAATTCAGTTCTACTTTTATGTCCCAGAGACAAAAATGAAAATACAAGGGAATATGGGAATAGAGTAGACTTAATGTCATAGTCAAATGTTTTAAAATTGGTTGTATAGGTGACGCCTTTGAAATTCAGTTCCACTTTTATTTCCAAGAGACAAAAAATGAAAATACAAGGGAATATGGGAATAGAGTACACTTTAAGTGATAGTCAAATGTTTTAAAACTGGTTATCTAGAGGACGTCTTTGAAATTCAGTTCTACTTTTATGTCCAAGAGACATAAAATAAAAATACAAGGGAATATGGGAATACGGTAGACTTTAAGTAATAGCTAAATGTTTTAAAACTGGTTGCCTAGGTGACGTCTTCGAAATTGCGTTCTCTTTGTATGACCAAGGGAGAAAAAGTGAAGGTACAAGGGAATATGGGAATACAATAGACTTTTAGTGATAGTCAGATGTTTTAAAACTGGTTATCTAGGAGACGTTTTTGAAATTCAGTTCTGTTTCTATGGTCAAGAGATAAGAGATGAATAGTTGCCTTCCATTTTAGAAAAGTATACGTAATGGAAAGTTCAAATAAATAACGGGGAATTTCTCGGAAAAGGCTCACTCTAACCATAATGAATTTTTAACACAGATGGTGTGTTTTAAGATGATCTACCTTTTGTGTACCAATACTCTGTCAAGCACTAACAGGTTACCGGTTATATAAGTGATTCAGAAAAAAGAGGACTGCAGGACATACCAGAAAATTTAAGTTACACATTCCTTTTTCCTCGAAAATATGTTAAACGAATGGTATTTTAATCAATTTGTTGAAGGTGTGTTTCACAAAATTAAAAATATACAGAACTCAGAAGATATTTGTGTTGCATTCGTGAAAAGAAATGAAGCTTACCATTTAAACAGTTTCATTTTTGAGTTACGATATTTTAAGGTACACTGGTTTTGTGATTTTATGAATGTTATTTAAGATTGTACCTTATTTTTCCCCATGACGTTACATGTATTTTTGGTGCGATGTATGTTGTTCCGCATCGCTTCAAAGAATTACGTTAACAGGATAATTGCTCACAGCAGCGACACCAATGTTTCCAAATAACAAACCATTAAATTCCACCGGACACTAAAAATAAAGCCAATAAACTTTTGTTTGCCATGGAAACGGCAGTGGAAAAAAGGAAACATCACCTACCGCGAGCTTCATCTGACTGGCTAACTTTTCAAAACAATTGAATACCTTTTAGACAAAAGTTGACACAGTCTCTATGTACCGTGACAGTCTGCCTGCTGTACAACAAAAGGAATTGATTTCAGGTTTTAGTGGAAGGAATTTAACATTTAAACAAGGTTTGAAGGCTTATTGTTCAGTATTTTGATGACCCGTAACACTCTTCGATCAAATATTTCTTCTGCATTTTAAGGATTCTTAATCTAATGATGCAATTTTGGATGTTATAAGTGCTTTTAAGAATATATCCAGGTTTCTGTGATTTTTCTCCAACGTGGTTGCAATTTTCTTAGCAGAATTAAGATTCTTCATCTGCTCTAAAGGAATGTGGACTGAATCTACCTGCTACTTTTGAGAATAACGCTCTTAAAGTGCAAATTTTATAGAACTGAAGAGCTCCCGAGTTCTAATCTTGGTCAGGATGATCAGGTGTTTTCTGTGATTTTCCCTTATACTGAAATGTGAATGCCTAGTAACCTTAAGCTGTGTGAATTTACATGCTAGCACGTTTCGTTAAAAGAAAACCCTCCCAAGTGTTAATTATTGTGGAGGTAGCATAAATTATTATTATTTCATTTTAACTTAAATAAAGCGGAAATAAAACACAAATGTACACGATGTTAATTTTTATCTGTGATTTTAAATACGATTCCCTTAGCGGCTTGCGATCATATTAGATGTGTTGACAGCAGCTTGAGGTCTCCCTCTACCGGCGGCAGGTAAATATTACAGAGGTGGATCTGGCCGCGTAATATAAAGGTGCGTAATTTCGCCTGGTGCGTAGATACGATTACTGTTTTTACAAAACTATATACTGCAATGCAATACACTACAAAGCTAATTATGGAGCCATGAAAGTATACCATGGAGAATATACGAAACGATAAGTCAAAGAACACTTATTTCATAATGAACATTTGTTTTTCTGTTATAGTAGACATATATGCATATTGTAAACCTGTCATATAAAATAGAAATATTTCAATTTGATCTCAATTGTTTTCTGTCACCCATAGTTTCCTCACAATGTAACTTCATTTACAAACCCGAAAATTAACAGAACATATTCTAGGAATAAAAAATAAACTAGTGTTACAATATGTACACATAGAAACCTTTTATCGAAGTCTACACAAGAAAATATCTCTAGTAGATAGTCTTATGTGTCCATTTTCTTATATTTCCTTTCTCTCTTCCCCTTAAACATTGTCTGTATTGCGAGAAGGTTTGCCTTTCTGTCATAACATCATTTATTGCTTCTAGATTGGGACTAGTCACTTTGCGAGTAACAGAATCTGTATCTTGGAAATGTTTGATGCACCTATTGATTTTAAAAGACATAGGATACCAACATAAATAGACATTTTAATTAAGCGTGGGAATGACAAAACGTTGCACCGTATACTAATAAAACGTAAGACGTTTATGTTGCAAACAAAAGTATGTCAATTTGACGTTACCTGGACACTTTTGACAACATTACGTTCCGAGGGACTTGTCTGAATGCTAGATAGTGTTGCATAAACTCCTCTAGGCACCGGTTTAAACTATATTTATGTGTCGCACCAATTTTTATGCTGGTAAGAAGGTATCATTCAACCATGAAGATGTGGTGGTCTGTGTTCATATCCAGGGGAAGCTGATTGTATTAGTTACTAGAGCAACCACACAGAGAACGCTGTAATTTTATTATTGTTCCGCAAACGTTACCGCTTCTTCTCCACAGAGGGCGCTATGATTTCAAGATAGACTTACCAGTCAACTATGACGTCATTCTTGCTCAATCAGAGGTGGGAAATAACGAATAAAAATAAACATCGTGTATTTCACAAGCGTTCTTAGAAAGTTTTGGTATCTTAGAAGCTCCAGTCCATCACAATGGACGTTATTCAGATGTGATACGGTTCATTATAAACAAATTTTTAGTTCCTGATAAATAGCAACAAACAACACAGAATCGATTTTCACTTCGAAATTCTTGTTTTTGTTTGTTAAATCATAGCCATCTATGTACCAGCATTCAGCCGGCTTTTGTTTTATACACCGCACTGCCCTAGAAAGAGTTTATTTTGTACTCCTTGGTGTTCTCAAAGCTCCCCTATGTTTTATATTACCAACACTTGTCTAAATTGAAGAATGACGGCCTAACAATGTCATCCGTCTTGACATTGAATAGAGTGCATGTTTTTAACGGTTCTGCCCACTGTGTAGCAGGCGTTCTCTGCCACACACATTCACTGTCCTAATATCACTGTGTAAGTGTGGCACATTCCTTTCAGGAACTTACTTTGCGCTGATGGACAGTAAATGTGACCGGAGGTTGAGAGCATTGTCCAGACATTACGAGGGTGGGTCAAAAGGTAATGCCTTCTATTTTTTTCTCTTTTAATTGCCAAGAAAATTGAATCCAATTTACATAGCTTGAAAACTACAACATTGACCATTAATTTGTCACTATTCAATATAATCTCCGTCCTTTTCCACAGTTCTGGTCCACCTTTTAACTAGGGCATGTATTCCAGTGTGGTAAAACACACGGTCTTGCTTCCTAAGCCATTGGCGCATGGACGTTTTCACAGCCTGCTCATCTTCAAAATGAATCCCACGATGAGCTTCCTTTAGTGGCCCGAACAGTTGGAAGTCTGAGGGTGCCATGTCAGGGCTGTATGAGGGTTGAGGTAAGACTTGCCATCCCAATTTCTCAATTTCTACAGTGGTGTAACGATGATGCGTGATCTTGCATTGTCATGCAAAATAAGAACATCCGCCAAAGTTTTCGTTGGGCGAAATCGGCGAAGAGGTGCTTTCAGCTTTTTGAGAGTTCTGACATATTGGACAGAATTTATTGTACATCCCTGCTCCAAAAAAGCAATCATAAGCACACCCTCTGCATCCCAAAACACTGTCGCCATAACTTTTCCTGCCGACCGCTGAGTTTTGAGTTTATTTTGCTTCGGTGACGTTGTGTGATGTCATTCCATTGACTGTCTCTTTGATTCAGGTTCAAAAGTATGAACCCACGTTTCGTCTCCAGTAAAATGTTTTTCCAGAAACTTCTCTCCCTCCAAACTGAAACGCTGCAAATGTTCGGAGGCTATTGTTTTCCTTGTCTCTTTGTTTTGGGCGGTTAACATTCTTGGTACCCAACGTGAACGAACTTTTGAGTAACCCAGTTGTTGAATAATCGTCATCACACTGCCTTTACTGAGGGAGGTAATGCGGCACAATTCACCTGTTGTTACTCGGCCATCACCAAGAATGATGTCATCGACTCGCTGAATGTTGCATGGAGTCACTGCAGTCATCGGCCTGCCACTTCGCTTTTCATCTGCCAATGGGGTTTGCCCTTCAGCTTCGCTTGAGCGACGAACCCATCGTCTAACAGTGCTGATATCCACCGTTGCATCACCATACACATTTTTTAGCCTTTTGTGAATGCGAATTGGCGTTTCACCTTCCGCAGTCAAAAATTCAATCACAAAACGCTGTCTAATACGAATGTCGATGTCAGCCATTTTGCAAGAGGATGCAGTGCTGCCACCTGTTGACTTAGGAAGTTACTACTGCAGGGGATTGGAGAAGAAGGCTTGAGGATTGCGTCAAATTCTGAGTTTGCACATAACTTACTTATTTAAGGGAAAAAATAGGAGGAATTACTTTTTGACCCACCCTCGTATTATTGTGATTCTTGGGTTCGTAGAATTAAAATTCCAAGTTGCAGAAATCCAAAACGTTCTTTATTTGCGTAGAATTGCGCAGAATTGCAACACACAAATACAATCTTCCAAGCTCGTTGACCACAATAAAGGGTTCACTTCCAAAACACACACCAGTTCCAATTACATTCACTCATTACCACTCTGTTTACGACTACTACGCTTGCGTGTAGCCTCTTTATATACCTCCATTGATAATTCCAGACTGTTCTGTGACAAGAAATGGAATGTTCTCCATCAATCAAGATGTCACTAGAATTTTCCTTTTATTTGTTTCGGCAGACCTTTATCTCCATGCTATCTTTATCTGTTTTTGCAGGCTCTTTATCTCCACACTGCGCTATCTGTCTGTTATCGCTCCGTGCCTTACCTTGTGAGCGCGTACGCCGCCAGTCGTAACAATGGATTCGCGACATTATTATAATTAGTACCATTTTTATTGCTAGTGCTATTATTATCATCATCATTAGCTACAACTTAACTATCCATTTGTTTAACATTCTAAAATTAGAACAGGAATACATAAGCTATTGCCAGAAAAATTTGAAAGATCGTAAAGTTTTTCCACATAAGCAATATTTTGGGTAGATTTTCTTGAGAATCTTTTTGTTGCTTCCTTTAAAGATTCCGCACTTAATTCTAAACTTCTCCAATTGACATTACCTTGCAGCGTATCGTACAGTAGTTAAAGCGATCGTCACTTGTGTTGCTATACGACAGCTTCAATGCTCTTTGCGTTACCACTACAAACAACTGAACATCACTAACAATTTGAGAAAGAAACAAGTAACTGAAGATTCAAACAGCAACAATGGAAATATTTTAGTTATTGGTTGTTCAGAATAGATTTCAATGATCACAAACAGCCATTTTATATAAAATGAACAAATGACGTAACTTGTATCATAGGGATAGAGCGAGACTGAAAAATTCAATGCTATAGCCGGAATTTGAACCACGGATCTTCAGGTCTCCGTCCAGCCACTCTAAACCATTGAGCTACTATGGCCAACGTGCCAACATGACATTAAATTCTCCAACTGACTCGTGTTTTTCCCGGTAAACCACTTGGAGTTCTCATAAACACATGAGACAACTACCTTAATGGCGACTTACTATGCTGTAAGTAGTTTAAGGCCCGAACTTTATAGTTCGGACCATTATTAGCTACAATTAATGGAAATTAATTGAATTTCACACTAGCTGTGTGTAGGACGCACTATGAAAGAGTACAGCCAGACTGAAAAATGCAATGCCATAGCCGGAATTTGAACCACGGATCTTCTGGTCTCCTCCAGCCGCTCTAAACCATTGAGCTACTATGGCCAACGTGCCAACATGACAAATTCCCTAACTGACCTGTGGTTTTCCCGGTAAACTACTAGGAGTGCTCATAAACACATGAACAACTACCTTAATGGCGACTTACTATGCTTTCAGTCTGGCTCTACGCTTTCATAGTGCGTCCTACACAGCTAGTGTGAAAGAACAATTTCCATTAATTGTATCATAGGGGTGATTGTTAATGGCGATAGACGGACAATCCAATAGAAATCGTTTTGCTGTGGAGCAACAGTTTGTGGAAGAGGAAGAAGACAAAAAAGGTGACAAAGATGAAGTTAGATAACTGAGAGACAACCGAACAATAGATGAACAACTTTGGCGAGAGTGCATCAAGGCATGTCGGTTGCTCCAGGCTTTCCACCACCGAACATTCACACAGCAAGAACGACTTGGGAAAAATATAAGTATTTGAAGATTCAAGCTAATCTAAAGAATATTCGGAAATGGCGATGTGCAAAAAACAAATGAGTTTTCCATA
Organism: Mantis religiosa; assembly: GCA_030765055.1. Classification (NCBI taxonomy): domain Eukaryota; kingdom Metazoa; phylum Arthropoda; class Insecta; order Mantodea; family Mantidae; genus Mantis; species Mantis religiosa. The sequence continues at coordinate 92,338,910 of CM060958.1, forward strand.
ACTGTGTGCTTTAACGAGGAACACGTTTGCTACTCCTGCAGATAATGTTTCCGTGATGTTGGCAAGTTTACAGGGGCCATTTAGTGGCAGCCTGATATGCCGGCAACACTTCCTTCGACCCTGCCGTTATCGCCAACCTCCTTCCCCCGACATGCAATAATCAGGAGCAGGTACGTACGCTCACTTAGCAGATAGTCTCAAGTTATGTCTAACATCATATCGATCCCATTCCTCATACGACCTTCTCTACTCGCTAAAGGTTTACCGGAACTTCGCCCTTGTCTTACACGACAATAGATGTACTGACATAGGGCTATTGTTTCTAAGTACCTAGCGAATCGGGTACAGTACACTGCCATTGTGAGGTATTTTAAAGCTATGCTATCTTTCCATTCCTAGAAAGAAAAGGAATAACAGCTATTTATGATAAGTGTTCAAAGGTATCCTGGGAATGTCCTTGGAAGTCCTTTTTAGTACTCTGTATAACTGATAAACTGAAAGATAGGACAAAATATTACCACACAAAAATTAACCATTTCGGAAATACTGCTTGTTATTTGTCTGAATTCTTCAATACTTAAACCTTCTCAAATGAAAAGTTGTCATTCCATGTTTTCCTCACCTCTTGGTCATACAAAAAGAATGGAATTTCAAAGACATCGCCTAAACAACCAAGTTAAAAATATTTGACTAACACTTAAACTCCACTGTATTCCCATATTCCTTTGCACCTTCATTTTTTTATCTCTTGGGCATACACATGGAACGTAATTTCATAGACGTCACCTAGACAACAAGTATTAAAACATTTTACTCTCACTTAAAGTCTACTGTATTCCTATATTCTTAGAACAAAAGTAACAATAAAGTAATGTTTATTTTGAGCTATATATAGGAACAAGGGCTTCTAACATTAGTTTGTACAAGATATTTTTAAGGCTTCCTGATATTATATTATTTTTAGTGCATATACTCGACTCACTGGTACAACCTCTGATGTTAGGTGCTAGAAGATAAATGTTCGTCAATAAAATAGCTGTAACTGCAGGGCTCTCTGCACAATAATCTCGTAATTGCATCAAGTAATATTGTAAAAGCAAATGTTTCGGACACCACTTGCTATATATTTACTTTTTCCCTAACACTTGCTTATAGTGGGTAGAAAAGCTAATGCATATCGAATTTGATGTGATTCGTCCTATCAACCCAGGCGCACTCCTCACTGTAAGGAGAAAAAGTTGATGACACTGCAGAAAGAGTTTTCAACAATGATAAACAAAGTCAATATCGCGTCTGTTTTGTTTGCTTGTATTTACAGTGCAGGACGTATCTCCGCGCTCTAATGACTTCTTCGCACGGTTTGTTCCAGAAAATAACGCACCTTCAGGGAAATTAAATGAGAATGGAGTGTTTGTGCGTTTTGAAATTGCCCTTTTATGACGTTCCTTTCGCGCAATAATTACACTCATGTTCTGAGGGTACTAAAGCCTCGGCAAGTAGTTGGCGCTTTGCTCCTTTAAGATTTCTCTGTTTATTAAGCTTGGGTGAAAGCAAAAATATGAACAAGCAAGTAATATGTAGTTATGAAGCATGTGGCCATTTGAGGTGGGACGGCTTTGAACAGCAAAGCATTTCGCCTTTCACTATGCTACATATCGGTATATGAGAATACAGTAGGCTTAAATGATAGTCAAATATTTTAAAACTGTTGTCTGGGTGACGTCTTTGAAATTCCGTTCTTTTAGCATGTCCAAGAGATAAAAAATTAAGGCATAAGGGAATATGGGAATACAGTAGAATTTAAGTGATAGTCAAATGTTTTAAAACTGGTTCTCTAGGTAACGGTATATTATATTCCATTATTTTTCTTAATTTAAGTCCTCCAACGTTAAGTCATATTGGACGATAAATGAAATGGGTGAAGTGATGCTAAAATGAGTCCGGAGTCCATGGAGCTTAGAGTTATCTGATATTCGTCTATCAGGATAAGGGAAAACCCCGGTAAAAATATCCAGGTAACTCACCATAACCGAGATTTGAACTCGCGATCTCAAAGTGAGGCAGACATGCTATTTTATGTACGCTACCAAGGCGGGTACATTCCTTTGAATTTGCATGTCCAAGAGATAAATAATGAAGGTACAAGGGAATATGGGAATACAGTAGACTGATAGTCAAATGTTTTAAAACTGGTGGTTTAGGTGAGTCTTTTACATTCCATTGAATCTTCACCTCCAAGAGATAAAAAAGGGAAGTTATAAGGGAATATGGCAGTACAGTAGACTAAGTAATAGATTTGAATAAGTAGAGCCAGACTGAAAGATTCAATGCCATAGCTGGGATTTGAACCAAGGATTTCCCGCTCTCCGTGCGGTTGCTCTAAACCACTGAACTACTATGGCCAACATGACGATATGCCATTAAATTCTCCAACTGACACGTATGTTTCATGGTAGACCATTAGGGGTTCTCATATGTAATGAGACACATACCGTATTTGGCGACTTACTATGCTTTAAGTAATTTAGTCCTTTTTTTTGTAGTTTACGTCCTCCGACGTTAAGTCATATCGGACGATGAATGTAATGGGTGAACTGATACTCAAATGAGCCCAGGGTCCGTAGAGCTTGGAGTTACCCGACATTCGTCTTTTAGGATAAGGGAAAATCCCGGAAAAAACCTTATCCAGGTAACTCACCCTGACCAAGATTCGAACTCGGGACCTCTTGAACGTGAGGCAGACACGCTAACACCACGCTACCAAGGCGGGTACTTTAGTCCTAGGCTTCATATTTAAACCACTATGTTATTCAGGTAAATTAATGGAAATAATCATTTCTTCTACACTAGCCGTGTGGAGAATTTAATGTCATGTCGGCATGTTGACCACAGTAGCTCAATTGGTTAGAGCAACCGCACGGAGAGAGGGAGATCCGTGGTTCAAATCCCGGCTATGGCATTGAATTTTTCAGTCTGGCTCTATTCAGTCAAACCTTAGCCTACATACGGCTAGTGTGGAAGAAATGAATATTTCCACTGATAGTCAGATGTTTTAAAGAGATGGTCGCTATGCAACGAATATGAAACTTGACTATCACTTACAGTTTGAGTTATACGGTAGTAATTCAGAATGAAGATAACTTCCGAGAACATTCCTACAAAAATAATGATATTTAATTCATTTTTATGAATATATTGTGTAAAGAACTGGGAAAATTTGCTTCAAAATGTTGGTAGGATCTGTTTAACCTAGATATGAAGTTTTGTATTTGTAGCTTGCCTGCAGGCAGAAGAACAATTTGGTTGATACTTTGTGTTTATCGAGAATGGTGCCGAGGAAATATTAAAATGAAAAAAGGAGAAGTTTGTGACAGGTAGGTAGGTACGTGATAACCTAAGTCGCAATTTTACGACTATCGTGGGAATGCGAGCAGCAGAAAGTGAAAAAAAGACGTCGCGTAGAATTGATGTGAACTTTATTTTAACTTGTATCCACTTTCGCGGCTGAAATGTGGAGAACATCTGTCCGTTGCTGAATCATATTCTACACGAGGTGAGACTCGGGGAAAAAAAAGCGAGCAACGTACGTAACGTTTCTGAGGGAAACAAACGCGAAACAAACAACCAGACAGACACGAATAAAAGGCTTCGTAAGCAGTTCCGTGTTCCATAAGAATGTAACTTCCTCCCCCTCTGCTTCTCTCCATGGGAGGGCGGAGCCTCACGTTATATTAACGTTGTGAAATTTAACAACCTGGTTAACGAAATCATTTACTTAATGTGTAATTATCCTGTAACAGCGGCTTAACCTATTTATAAGGGAATAATCAACTCCATAACCCAATTTCGCCCATCATGTTCAATAAATTTTATATTCCTGAAGAAAAAGTGTAAGCCCTTCGAAGTTTTATGATGAAAAATTGAAACATTTAGCTCTCTTAATCATAAATTATAAAGCCAAAAAATGTAGAAAAAATATGCGGGATTCCACTCACATGAGTAGGGGATAAATGTATTTTCAAACACAGATTGAAGGTCATCTATGAAGTAAACAAGTATGTGCAGGTCAAGGTCAAGGTCATCCGCAGATCGTCTATATATTTTCAAAACAATTTCAAGGTCATCTAGGAAGGAAACAATCGTCTAAGGTCAATTTTAAAGCCATCTACGAACATATATATATTTTCAAACACAAATCCAAGGTCATTTAGGATGTAAACAGACGTTAAGACCAATATTTAGGGCATCCAGTCCTCTCTAACAGGCGTCGGGACGCCCGGGTGTGTATGATGAACTGATTTTAAACAAAGGAGAGGGGGAGTGGGGAGGTAATCTCAGCGGTGCTTGCATCACTGTAAATTTAAAAACAAGCAAATGACAAATGGTGTTGGGTGGAGGGGCTATGGCTTTTGCGAAGATATTATAAGAAATAAACTGCTTCACATAACAAGTATTAATCCTTCTCAAGAGGGTAAATTTTGTGCTATTTAACACTTCCAGCATTTTAAAATTAGCGTACGGCACTTACTGTGACTCTGTAAACATGTTTTTGTATTCGGCAATGCTTAGGTTTTAATATTAGCATTCAGCATTGAGCCTGGCTCTGGAAACAGAGAAGTTAATGCAGACGGTAATGTGAAAGCTTCTCAAAGGTCCTGAAATCGTCTGCTGGTCTTGCGACACCTCTAGTGAATGCTCAGTAGGTTTCAAAATTAGCAGTCCGTAAATGTGTACTGGCTCGGAAGACACATCACAGTTTCCAAAATCCAGCGTGTTTCCTGGAAATGTCAATTCATGATGGCAGGAGAAAATGTATTTATATAGATGAATAAAGATTCTGGGATAGAAAAAATAATTGCTTGATTTTCTTGCGTTTGTGATCTGCGAGTGTCTGATAAGTTTATATCCCTCACATACAATGTATTTGCATTGCTAGTCTTCCGGACTAAAGATGAAAACAGACGATGCGGTTCATATAGAAACAAACCACAATTTCTTCAATCAAACCTTAGCAAGCCACCGCTTAAGCACAATGTTAATGCCGCAAATTGGTTTACAAAGTAATCTAATTATCACCCCCCCCCCCCACAACTTTGACTATACTGATGCCGCCGCTTAAGAACAAAGCGACAGGGTCTCCATATATTTTACTTAGATCTACTCTCCAGGAGGGGGTTCCTGTGGGAAGAATGGCGACGCGAGAGGTGGCAAAGACTGATGCTTCAAGGAACCGCGACAGTGCACAGCGCAGGATCTCTATATATTTTACTTGGATAGAGACATCTACTGGCAGACTGGGAAAAAACCCTAAAAAGTCAATGTACGAGGAAGTTCAGGCATGGGAATCGAATCAGGACCTCCTGAATGCGTATCGCAGTCCAAACTGACGGAGCCATCCCGCTCAGTTTCCGATATATGTTATTCTGAATCATTTGCAGTCGTAGGAGCGTTAATGTTTAAACATTAGCAAATAATTACTATTCCAGTGCGATACAGGCGCTATGTTGATGCCAAATACAATGTCATAAATAAAATGTGAATATCATTTGCCAGAACGCTGAAATAACATGCCACTTAAAACCTTTAATGGCAATAACAACTCTATAGGTATTCTTGGAACACTAAGAGGGAAACAACTGATGGCAATCTAGCGAAGAGGGTGAAAGTGTTTGACCTGAAGCAACAGGTTTGGTGTTTGGCCTCTTAAGTAGACATTTCCTAACAAGAAAGTGAAAACATCATGTTATACTTTTAAAATAGCAAACCGCTTTAAAATCTGCATTGGCAATAACAATATTCCCGACGACTCCCTCTCCTGAAAGTTTATATCCAACCTCCGAGGTAGAAAGAAATATCTAAATTTTCTTGACAATGCAATATGACCTGAATGAATTGAATAACTATTTCAAGTTCAATAAGATAACGCTAAATGATTCTAAAACAAAATGTATGTTTTTTTCCATAGAAGGGTTAAATCCATAAAAGGGTTAAATCCATTACAAATTAAAGAAAAGGAGATGACAATGAAAGCTAATTACTTGTTTTAAAACAAAAAGGCGCATATGCTTTAAGGTGCGATTGAAATTTACCCATGATCCCGGGATCGAACCCGCGTGCAAATGAGTGCATTTACTATCATAACTCCGAAACTGCTTAAGATAGCGACTTCGAACAGAGGTTATAAATTTCAAGTATTTACTAGCATCTACTGGCTTTATGTAATATACCAGGAGTCCCTAGATCAAATCCCATTACCATCGGAGATCTGAAATTTTGATCTATTTCCTGATTTAGACAAGCATAAGTATTTTCATTTAACATGTGCTCAAAAGGCTTTATGTTTCCTTATCCTAGAGATACCGGTTCTGGTGCGATAACTGTAATGCTGAATATTGATAATACAATGAAATAAAGTGTATATGCGCACCTAGGACCTTGGTTGGTATCTCGGAGAGAGGTATTTTTAAAATAAATCTCAAAATATAATATAATAATGGCGTCTAACTGAAATTGTTTTTAATATTAGAAAAATTAATTAGTAATTTAAAAGCAGAACGTTATGTGAATTAATTCTACAAACTTAAATTTTGAAGCTCTCTAACAGTAAACGTTGAAAATGTATTATTCAAAGGAAAATACTAAAATTTCTCTAAAGATTATGCTAAAAGAGTAATTAAATACACATGCTCGCATGATGGTCTGATAAAATAAACATAAGCTTCTCCATCTAAACAACTTTTTTCCTTTCTTTTCTAAATATCAGAATTCTATACTTTGTCAAAGCGAAATATATATGTATTTGTTCAGTTCTTGAATATTAATTTCAGTTAAATCTTCATATAAGGAAAACATGATCCAACCTTATTATTCCTGTTTTTATTTATAAAAAAAAGGAAAAAATGAGACAAAGGAAAGAATATCTCCTTGAATAGTTGCCGATGCGTGTTGGTGGAGGCGATTTCTAAAACTGGCAAAAATAGTCTCCTAGACTGTAGTGGGGGGGGGCCGTCCTACACCAGGAGTGGGAGAGGAGTTTGAAGCCACTATAAAAACGCTTGTCTGAAACGATCCTTACACAGTTTGTCGCTTTCAACAGAAGACTGTCCTCCGAGACCAGAGCAGTCTTATTTCAGGAAATTCAGCCTGGTTTCATTTATAAAAAGGTAAGCTCATCCATTTTATAAGTGCAAAGAACAATTACAAAGAGTGTTTATTTTAGATGAAAAATATTGAAATGAATTATCAGAGTTATCCGAAAAAAGAAGCATAGGAAATCTTTATATAACGTATTATTATTATTATTATTATTATTATTATTATTATTATTATTATTATTATTATTATTATTATTATTATTATTATTATTATTATTATTATTATTATTATTATTATTATTATTATTATTATTATTATTATTATTATTATTATTATTATTATTATTATTATTATTATTATTATTATTATTATTATTATTATTATTATTATTATTATTATTATTATTATTATTATTATTATTATTATTATTATTATTATTATTATTATTATTATTATTATTATTATTATTATTATTATTATTATTATTATTATTATTATTATTATTATTATTATTATTATTATTATTATTATTATTATTATTATTATTATTATTATTATTATTATTATTATTATTATTATTATTATTATTATTATTATTATTATTATTATTATTTCAGGGAAAAATGTACCCCAAGAACAACTGGGTCAGTAAATCGACCTGCCCCAAGAAGAACTGGGTCAATAAATTGACACTGGCTGGCAGAAAACGTAAAACACCAGCAAGCGACCCCGATGAAACCCCAGCTGCGAACGGGCTGTATCCTGCAAACGAACTGGAACCTATCAAACAGATGCCCATTTTGCCCGAGGTGAATTCGGTTTTAAGACTTTAATGTATAACATTTTCATTTCCATTAATTATATTTAAGTATCTTTAACGAATGTGCTGCTTGGAATTCAGGTCGATGTTTACTAAATTATAACTAAACAGAAAAGTAATATGCTGGAAAATAGTTATTATACATGCTTGATTGCACTCAAAATATATTATTAAGTATGGAAAATTAATGTTTATCGATGTATTATTACTATTTCAGGGGAAAATGGATCCCAAGAGCAACTGTGTCAATAAAGTGACCATAGCTGGCAGAAAACGCAAAACCCCAGCAAGCGATTCTGATGAAACCCCAGAAACCCCAGCTGCGACCCGTCTGCCACCTGCAAACAGCATGGAACCTAGCCAACCGTCGCCCATTTTGCCCAAGACGAATTATATAATCCTTCCGCCAAAAGGCTTCGATGAAGGTGCTATAGTTGGAGACTGGTGCGCCAGTTTTAATTGCGGTTATAGGACTGCGCTCGAGTGGATGCAGAATCCAAATGATGGTATGTATTCCTGCATTTTTTACAACTTTCCCCGTTGCATGCAACTATCAGTTTCAATGAAAAATTCTCTTTCACAAGATGTTTATATTTTGTTTATGAAGGCTCATGGAGATCTTCATAGCCATCTAGTTTTATTTATTTATTTTCAATTAAAATTTTTCATGTTTCTCACCTATGATTTGAATGACAGATGAAAGAGTAACTGGAAACTGCAAAATGAATAATAATAATGACATAGTTTCCTGGGCAAATACCTCGCAAGGTTAAATATCAATAGATTTATAATGAACAATACGCTTCTCTTCATTTACAAACATAAGCCAACTAAGAAATAAAGTATAATCAGATGAGTTACTTGTTTCAATCATTTGGTGCTGCATGGAAGGATAAACAGTAATAATTCAAGGGAATATAAGTCAGGGAATTTGACATTAGTTATTTCTTTATTTCCACTATACCATTGCTAGTATTCAAGTTATTTTCATTAGATTGTCTTTTTACAACTTTTAGCTAGGAATATGATCAAATGACTTGTTTTCAGATTCAGGGCCCATGCCAGATCCCGCCGAAGATGTATGGTGTGAATGCGAGAATTGTATATACAGAATTCAGCTCTTAGAGTTGCTTCAGCCTCTGGAACGTAAGTATTTTTTTCTTACTGTTCTTGGCAAAATTACTTGTGCAAATTAGAAGCAATCATTATTTTCATTAAAGCACATTAACATATATTATACTTCTTGCAGTACTACTACTACTACTACTACTACTACTACTACTACTATTATTATTATTATTATTATTATTATTATTATTATTATTATTATTATTATTATTATTATTATTATTATTATTATTATTATTATTATTATTATTATTATTATTATTATTATTATTATTATTATTATTATTATTATTATTATTATTATTATTATTATTATTATTATTATTATTATTATTATTATTATTATTATTAAAGGCATTGGATGTCTCATTATTTTGCGGATATCAGGGATCAAGATGATTGGTTTTCTTTACAAGTGTGTAATGGTTGACTGTTTCTTGTATTAAAGATGCTGAACCTCTCTCCGTGCAGCAGGAGCTTGAGCGCTCAGCAATACCTGAGGTTTCAGCCCGAGACTCCAAGAGGCCCCGTCACACCGCTGGCGAGGATGAGAACCTACCTCCTGCAACTGTCAGGAAAAGTAGAAGCCTAAGGGAGGAGGAAGCAGTGGCGGGGCCTTCAGGCCTTTGCAGGCCATCCCCTTCATCATCATCACAGGCAAAAGGGGTATGTAGAAATGATCATGTTGACCTAGAGTGCAAAACTATAGAGTCGGCATTCAAGGGTCGTATTTTCAATAGTAAAATTGAAAATACGGCTGGAATAATGGACCCCATCGAGTTTCTGGATGAATGCAAGAGTCTTGTTATTAGAGAAATTGAGTCCACCTTAAAGAGAAGCATGTCTGGATTAAAGATGAGTTGCTCATTGAACGCCTCGTATTTAATTCAAACACCTGACCATGAAAAGATGGAATCGGTTTATTTTAATTCTAAGACGAATGAGATCCAACAATCATCTAACGTGGATGACATCTTCCTTGCAATGAAAAATGAAATTTTAGAAAATCTATCCTGTTTTGAAGGCGAAGCAAGCTCAAAGACTTTGTTCGCAATCCACTCGCTGGTGAACAGCGCAGCAGAATACAATCCTCTTCGCGCTTCTGGGTATATTGAGTTGCCTGCATGCATCAAGCGGAAGAAAGCTGTTGTCAACATCATGAATGATGATGATTTTTGTTTCGCTTGGTGTATGTTGGCTTCAAAATTTCCCGCTACACAAAATAGATTCCGTCCTTCATCGTACCCAGGGGATATGCTATTCAAAGCATTCAATTACGAGGGAATTACATTCCCGTTTCCTCTAGATCAAATTGTGCGCTTTGAGAAGCAAAATCCAGATGTATCTATAGCTGTATTTGCTCTGAATCCCAACAACTCGGTGGAGTCTATTCGCAAACCATCTGAGAGGAAGGCTAACCAGGTTAACCTGCTAATTATCTATGATGGCGACAAGTCTCATTACTGTCTCATTACGAACATATCAAGGCTTATTAGAAGTCAGATAACTAAGAGCAGCAGAAAAATGTGTCTATGCGAGGCGTGCATGACAAGGTGTCCAAATGAGGATGCCTTGAGATTGCATAAACTGAAATGCAATAAATGTCAGACACTCAAAATGCCTGCGCAAGGTGAGCGCTTGTCATTTAATGCATATTCTAAGTCGGCTTCTGTACCTTTTGTTATTTATGCAGATATCGAATCTGTTTTGAGAAAGGTTCACTCATGCGAGCCCTCAGACGCAGAGAGCTGGACCCGACCCGTACAAGAGCATGAGGCGATATCTATAGCGCTGAAAGTTATATGTAGGCATGATCAGTCTTTGTCGAGATTTAAACTCTTCAGAGGTGCCAATGCACTCGACGATTTCTTCAGCGAGCTCAGGAAGATTGGTGATGAAGTCATTGAAGTATACAAACACATTGTACCACTGCAAATGACGCCCCTGAATGAGATGGATTTCAACAAGGCTAATCAATGCCACTTATGCAGGAAAGGTTTTGCTATAAATGATATCAGGGTGAGGGACCATTGCCATATCACTGGAGCGTATCTTGGAGCGGCGCATAAAGCTTGCAATCTGAATAGAAAATTGCCGAGATTCATCCCAATTTTTTTTCATTGCTTAAGCAATTATGATAGCCACTTCTTGATTAGGCACATGGCTTATGATAATGGGAACATTTCATGTATAGCACAATCTTCGGAGCGCTATATTGCATTCAGTAAAAGGTACAAGGGCATACAATTCAGGTTCCTCGACAGCTACAAGTTTCTCGATGACAAGTTGTCCAGCTTAGCTGATATGCTAGACGATGATGACTTCAAGGTCACTAATGCCGAGTATTCGAACCCAGAACATCTAAAGCTAATGAAGAGCAAGGGGATATTCCCCTATACGTATCTGGATGCTATCGAAAAGCTCAAAGAAGAGCAGCTCCCACCCATCGAGCTATTCGATGACATTTCGGAAGAGGAATATGCCCATGCACTTAAGGTATGGAACACCTTCCACATAAAGAATCTCGGAGAATATAGTGACCTTTATTTGAAGACTGATACACTTCTTTTAGCGGACGCCTTCGAAAAGTTTAGAGACTTGTCGCTGGAGATGTACCACCTGGACCCTGCATGGTACTTTACCTTACCTTCGCTAGTCTTCGATGCCATGTTGAAAACAACTGGAGCCAAGCTCGAGCTACTAACGGATCCGAGTATGCTAGAATTTTTCGAGAAAGGTATTCGTGGGGGGCTTTGCAACGCATCAAAACGCTACTCCAAAGCCAACCACGAGTATATGACAGATTATAAACCTGATGAAAAAAGGAACTTTCTAGCATATTTGGATGCTAATAACTTATATGGAAGCTCGATGGTATCCGCTTTACCGTATGGCAATCTGAGATGGCTTGAGAGGAGTGAAATAGAGAGCATAAACTTCGCCAGGATCCCTGAAGACTCCAAGTCAGGATATGTTATAGAAGCGGATCTTGAGTATCCTGACCATCTCCACGACGCCCATTGTGATCTTCCTCTCTGTCCCCAGAGCGAGATACCACCCGGCAGCCAATACAAGAAACTGATTGCAAGTCTCACGAGCAAAAGCAAATATGTCTTGCATTATAAAACCTTGCAGCAGTGCTTAGAATTAGGGCTGATATTGAGACATATTCATCGGGTCGTATCGTATGACCAAGCTAAGTGGCTTAAGGTTTATATTGACCTAAATGCCGAAAAGCGAGCCAGGGAACCTTCTAAGTTTGGTCAAAACCTCTGGAAGAAAATGAATAATGCTGTGTACGGCAAGTTCATGGAAAATGTGCGTAAATACCGTGATTTCCATATAGTAACTACCTGGAAACATGCGAGGAAATATACGGCACGTCCAACATATATAAGAAGTCTTATTTTCGATGAAAACTTGACTGGAATAGAGCTGTCTAGAGAGGAGATCTTCATGAACAAACCAATCTATATTGGCCAGGCAATTTTAGACATCTCAAAATTTATTATGTATGATTTTTTTTATAATGTAATGAAGCCCCAGCTGAATGATCTTGTCCTGGATTACATGGATACAGATTCATTCATTTTGGAAACTAGTTCTGATATATATCAGTTCATGAAAATGCATCCCCACCTTTTCGATACTTCAAATTATCCACCCGATAATGTATACGGTATAATACCTGCTAATAAGAAAAAGATTGGATTGTTTAAAGATGAATTGGGCGGAAGAGTGATGACCGAGTATGTCGGTCTCAGAGCAAAGCTCTACAGTTATAAATACGATCAGCAAACAGTGATGAAGGCCAAAGGGATTACCAAAGGTGGAATGCGAACAATCACCTTTGAGAAATATTTCGAGTGTCTGCTGGATTTGAATAAAAAATTTTTGGCTAAACAAATTTGCTTCAGAAGCATCAAACATAAAGTTTCGACAGTCGAAATTAATAAAACTGCATTGCACGGGGGAGACACCAAGCGTAAGCTTCTTGATGGCTCTCATGCAACACTCGCTTGGGGTCATTATTCTCTAAGGTCTTCATGAGACATTTCGTGATAACCTGGATGCCTCATCTCCATCAATATGAATATATGTAAAGTTTTGTTTATTGATTAATTTAATTCAAAATTAAATATTTGTAAATACTTGTGTTTAATTAATATTTTATTTTCAAAGATATTTTATGTTATAATACTTCAAACTTAATTTTTATGGGCAAGGATTTTTAAAAAAATAAATACACATATATAATTTGAAATACAATGTTCTTTATTTCAATGTGATTGTTTTACAATAAATCCTTTCTATCAATCCATTGGTTATTAGGGAAACCATACCACTTCACTAGAATCCTGTTTCCTTGACGCCTAAGAATCTTCTCAACTAAATAAGTGTTAGGAAATATTGAAGAGTGAAGTTCATGCCCGTAGAAGGCTCCCTTTATTTCCTCGCCATCCTTGTCCTTTAGAATATAGGTAGTAGGTTTGGTTTGATTCACCTTAGCAACTTGGAAGATTTCAACACTCCAGTTAGGTTCAAACCCCTTTTCAAAATGACCTTTATATTTAGATATCCTCACATAGTCACCAACACCAAACTTTCTGGCACTCCTCTTCTCTCTTGATGGCTTATCATAGTTGTAAACAGACAAAAGAAGATCGCTGTTCTGCACTTCACGAGGCTTCATCCGTATCGTGGTGTGGTAATTATCATTGTATTTTGCAATGATTCTAGGTAAGAGATCTAACCACTTGTAGGATCCTTGTGCTAGAAACTCTCGATACATCATATTCTTTAAAGTTCTTATTAACCGTTCCACAGCTGCAGCCTTCACATTGGTATAGGTGCTGTAGTGATTGATATTATACTTTGCCATTAAGTTCTTAAAGTGTTTGTTATAAAATTCTTTACCGTTATCACTCTGTATATTCCTAGGAGGTGTTTTCATGTCTTGTAGTATATCCTCCATTGCCTTTGAAACTTGAAGCCCCGACTTGGTCTTTAATGGTTCGGCATACGCCATTTTAGAGTAGAAGTTGACTGCAATAAGGATGTACTTGAAATTGTTGTTGATTCTTGCATGCGGTATCATCTCCACCAGGTCAATTTGCACCAAATCATGTATTCCTTTACTGATAATTTTGCGTCGTAGAAAGTTTCTCCTTGCAGGAGCATGAAGTTCACTAGCTATGTTTTGCTTTACTAGGGTCATGCTATAATCTTAGTAGATTTCAGTTCTTGAATTATCTCCTCAATTTCTTGGGTATGATTGTTATTCCCTGCGTCCCTAGATGCAACGAGAAGCCTTAGGCGATTTACCAGCTCGTTGGGGTCGTTCCAATAGATGTAGTCTTGCTCTATACCAGGACGATGCTCCTTCCACTGCAATCCTAAGCCCTTGTGTTTCTTCATTAATGGTCGTATAACACTTTTATACTTGTAGGAATTGCCTGCTCTCAGCTGCCCATGCTTGCTGTAGTTCCGCCGGTGCACCTGAGTGGTTTTAAGTATTTTGCTATAAGTATCCAAGTCCTCTTCTGTATAGACATGCATCTCAGGGATCCTCTTAAAGATGAGTTCGCTTAATCCAGGTGTAACATCATACGCTTCTTCGCCCACTCGAATCCGATCATTAATAAAATCAATGACCTTGTTTCCTATCATGTAGCTGCCATCTTCGTATCTTACGCCATATGACGCATCTAATTCATGTCTATCCTTCTTTCGAACTTTCCGAAGATAGCTAATTATTTTCTCATTTTTCTCATCTTCAATTGGCTCATTCCTTTTTATCTGACTTTCCTCCTTTGTTATATTGTTCTTTTGGAGTTTCAAAATATCTTGCAGAGGTTCTGTTACAGGTTGAAGAGCCTCGCTCATTACTCTATGGGTCTTGAACTGATGACCTTTTAATACCCTTAATTTTTCTCGTATAGTCTTGGAATGCTTGGCTACGGATTCTTTTAGTCTTATGCTTTCACTATCCATTTTGCAAATGGAGTCATAGGAAGAGATTGCATTCAATTTATAGCATAGGAGCAGTGAATAGTCTATACACAAGCACTAACATTATATCCAAAGTGACTCGATCCAATGCGCGATTTGAAGGTGGAGCGAATGATATGCGATCTCCCTTTTTAATGATTACAGGAAAGGCCTTAATGATATCATTATTTATCATAATTGTAATATCAGTTTTGTGATGAGGAAGTAAACGATCCCCACTCAATTCTTGCTCGGGCACCGTAATAGCACATGATAAGAGGCTTCCATCTACTGTAAATGAATAGTACCTGCCAGCTGTAGAGAGTACGTATACATTGTCACCAGGTCTGACTGGAAACGCTTGTAGTTGAATAATAAGTTGCCCACTCATTAATGATATTTCTGTTCTCAATGTATCCACTGCTTTAGCGATGCGCTCGGTAACTGCTTTTGTCCGATCAAAATTGATAATAGTATCTTTCGTCTGATTGTTCATTTCACTCGATAACGTATTAAATCTATTTTCAAGGTTTTGATAGGCTTCTTTAACTTGTGTAATAGAATTCCTTAGTGAATCCTTAGTTTCTTTTGAAGAATGCGATAGTGCATCCACTACGCTGTTAGTTCTATTTAAGTTTTCTCGGATTGTTTTCAGGTTCTTGTCTATCTGTATCTCAATTTCCTTTGTAGCAAATTTGTTTAACTGAGCGCGAGTGTCATTCATTCTGCTCTCGAGTGCATCCACATAGCGTTTAGTGCTCGCATCATTATCTTCTTCAGGATCTTGAACATTGCATAGCCGCTTGTTCTTGAATTGATAGTTTCCTTTCCCATCCCTGTTTATAATAAAATGATGAAGGGATCTTTTGGCTGTTGGAGCTCTCCGTGCTCCGAACCGATCAATACTCATGATGAACCTCAAATGGCATTTTCCTCCTTTTCTACTTTAATATATACATCAAAGCCGTTCCTATATCGTCCGTCATTCATAGAAAATTCGGGAACTATTGTCACAAAAGGTCTTCCTTCTGTTCCACTCTCCCAGACCGTTTTACATAAGTCTTTAAACTCCATGTACGACATGTCGGTGTTTACATAATCTTCATATATATGTTTCAAGTTTAAATTGTCTTGCCTGAAGAGAATAATCATGTTCGCATTATCGCGAATTAAATGTTTCGGGACTTTGGCATAGGACTGTGCTAAATAAATAGAGTCGACGTTGCGATGTCTGCCCATGCTGTAAAAGGATGCAATCTTTCCCTGCTTTTCAGTGATGACATCATCAAATATAAATATCGAGTTTTCTTTAACATCAGCTGGTTGTAATACGGTTTCTCCATCCTCATAGGTATTTACTTCAATGCCATCAATGCCTGCAAGCAGATTGATGAGATATTGATACTTTGATTGATAAAGGGACTTTGAGTATATGTACACATTCTCAAAGCGCAGCCCATTCTCATGAAGCAGCCAGTTCAGTAGTACATTGGTTTTTCCAGCACTGGAGCTCCCTAAAATAAGAGCTCTGACGTTAGAAGGAAATAGCTTCCCGTGGCGTTCGCGCCTGGAGTCTTTTTCAAAGTCTAGCACCTGAATAGGCAGAGAGCAATCTTGCTTCACAAGCTCCATCTTAACGACTGCCTTTTAAGTGCATTTCTAATGCTTATATATTCACTCTCGAAAAATGGGGGATCTTAAGATTTGTGAAATTGCTCAAAAGGAGAGGTTAGATTCGTCTGAGGTATAAAAGATGATGGTAAATCACAAAACAGATTAGTTTATGATGGGACCTAGGAGGAATAAGACCTCTAGAGGATCAGGGATACTTAACTTTCTTATTAATCGTCTACCGTTTGAAGTACATTTACCTGGCTACAGATATTGTGGCCCTGGGACAAAATTAGAAAAACGCCTGAAGAGAGGAGATTCCGGAATTAATCCCTTAGACGAGGCTTGTAAAGTTCACGACATAGCCTACGCAGAGCACAAGGACTCCGCCTCGAGAAATATTGCTGATAAAATCTTAGTAGAGAAGGCTTGGAAAAGAGTTCAATCATCGGACGCTAGCCTGGGGGAAAAATTGGCTGCAAGGCTGGTAACATCAATTATGAAGGGCAAGGTAGCTGTTGGTGCAGGATCCCAGAAGAATACGAAGAAGAAGCATGGCGGATTCCTGCCTCTCATACCAATTATTGCTGCCTTAGGGGCCGCAGCCGGAGGTGCAGCTCAAATTGCAGCGGCAGTGAATAAGAAGAAAGCTGCAGATAAACAGCTTGCGGAAATGTCTCGCCATAATAGAGAGATGGAAGTGAAAGGAAAGGGACTCCGAGCGAGAAAAAAAAGTAACAAGAAACTGGAAAAGAATAAAAGTGGCGGTTTCATCCCAATGTTACCACTGGCCACATCTTTAGCAGTTGCCTCTAAAATTGCCGAAGCCATAAAAGGAAATAAAACTACTAAAGGAAATGGACTGAGGAGGAGGCATGCCCAGAAAAAGAAACAGACCTCAAAAAACTCAGGTCGGGGGCTATTCTTGTCCCGGAAAAAGCCTTAAGTAACATAGAGCTTGCATTATATGCTCGTCGTTTAAAAATTCCTCATTTTAGAGGTGTATATATGCTCGATAGGCTCCCTTCAAAGCCGTTTCGCCAAGAGAGGATTATTGTGAACCTTGATTCCTCTGATAATGAAGGAACGCATTGGGTAGCTATAAAGAAGGAGGGCAATATTGCATTTTATTTCGATAGCTTTGGAAACTTGAAACCTCCAATAGAAGTAGAAAGGTATCTCACAGGGTTTAAGTTGATGTATAATACAAGGAGATATCAGAGTTTCAGCTCAGTCATCTGCGGACACTTATGCTTGCAATTTCTATCACAATGAGCTACACTATTGCTGTTAGCGGGAATGATTCTGATCTTACCACCTACCTGAATCCCCCTCTGAGAATTGATCCTAAAGGCTATTATGAAATTGCTCTTCTGAATTTTGAAACGTTCTATTCCATTCCGAATGTAGACGAAAGCAATAACCTCTTCCATTACATATACAATGACACGCTCAAGGTCATTGATATTCCATCTGGGACTTATGAAATTGCTGATATTAATACTTACCTTAAAGATAAGCTTAAATTGGATGAAAACGTCTTCTTTATCCGACCTAATAATAATACAATGAAAGCTGAAATCATGTGTCCCTTTCCGATTGATTTTTCTAAGGAGCGTTCTATTGGTTCTCTTTTAGGATTCAGTGAAAAGACAGTTATTGCTCCTAGTCAAGTGACTGAATCCGATTTTCTAGTAAACATATTTAAGGTGAGCATCATTCGAATCGAGTGCAGTATAGCTACAGGCTCTTTCATCGATGGTAAAAGAGGTCACTCCATCTACGAATTTTTCCCTTCTGTCCCTCCCGGATATCACATTTCGCAAGAGCCTCCAAACCCTATTTACCTGCCTATCATAGACACCAACTTTATCGATCAAATCACGCTTCGCGTGGTCGATCAGAACGGGGATAGTATTAATTTTAGAAACGAGGATATAAGCATACGTCTTCACATCCGCCGAAATGGGGATAGATTTTAAAAGAAAAAGAATCCCTAGGAAAGGATATAATAAGACAGCGCCAGCACGTATTAAGCGTACTCGCCCTTTGGTGCTCAGAGTGTTAACATCAAGCAACAAGAAGTTCCTCGAAGCTTTGGGCTTCAGTATTCTGTAATGGATATCTTTAATGTAACAGAAACACCTTCGTTTGATGACAAGATTGCTAAAGAACAGGAACATGTATTTCTTCCGTATAATACATCGGCTCTGGACGCTAATGATGAGATTAGGATCCCTTGTCAAGCTGAAGATTTATATACTCTGCCTAACCGGAGTTATCTCTACATTGAGGGATCTATTTCTAGACCTAATGCAACACCTACGCTAGCGAAGCTAACTAATAATGCTTTGGCATTTATGTTTGATGAGATTCGTCTAGACCTGAATGGAACCTCTATAGATAGAACAAGAAATCCTGGTATTTCAACGACTATGCGCAACTATGCTGCTCTCAATCCCATGGAATCGAATCGTCTGCTCAATGCTGGATGGTGCTACCCTGGAGAAGTTTTGGAAATTGTGCATTCAATAAGTGGAGCATTCAACGCCATAGTGCCACTATCAATGCTTCTGGGATTTGCAGATGACCACAAGGACCTCGTTCTTAATAGCAAGTTTGAGCTGGTGCTCATTCGATCTAAGGACTCTAAGAACTGCATTCTGGCACCTGAAGGAGAAGGAACTGCTAGCGTTAAGTTAACTCGCATTGAATGGAGGATGCCTGTAATTCGCCTTTCTGATGCTGAAAAGGTAGAAATCCTCAAGATCGTCAAGTCAGATAGACCGCTGCACCTTGCATTTAGAACCATGGACCTACATACTCAACCTGCTGTTCCACAAACAAGATCCTTTACATGGAACGTTGCAACAACCTCGAAACCGGAGAAACCGAGATTTGTTATTGTGGGCGCCCAGACTTCAAGAGCAAATAATGCAATGAAGGACTGTTCAGAGTTTGATCATTGTAACATAACTAATTTGAGGCTTTATCTCAATAGTGAGTGTTATCCCTATCATGACATGAACTTGGACTTTGAAAACACAAGGTTTGCAACTCTATACGAAATGTATTCAAAGTTTCAAAATTCTTATTATGGGAAAGAAAATTACCCTCTGCTGAAGAGAAAAGATTTTCTTAAACATGCGCCATTATTTGTCATAGACTGCTCGCATCAGCCTGAGGAGATTGTAAATGGTGCTGTCAACATTAGACTTGAAATTCAAGCTAGTGCAAACTTACCTGCACAAACTACTTTGTACTGTCTGATAATACATGACAGAGTTTTCACATACAAGCCCCTGACTCATGTGATGCAGTCCTTAATTTAATTCCAGGAAGGATTCTTGTAATGAAGGATAATAGGAATTTAATTAAATAAAAGATATATAAGATGAAAATCATTTTCTGTTTTTAATAAACATCATTGTACATTTCCAGTGCCATCCTTCTCCATTTCCTTGTCCCTACATATGCTTTTTCATTATAATGAATCAGATTGATTAAATGTCTTTGAATATAAGATTCTAACCTTTTTAACCGAGAAAATTCAGAAAAATTTAAAAGTATTTCACCGCTATTTAGAACTGTATTAAACAATCTGACTCTTTCATCTTCCATAAACACAATGACATTAAAGGCATATACAATGTTCTCACTGTAATCACTACACTTACAGTTTCTTCCTTTGAAGAATGCTTCCAGTTCATGAAGGCTATTTCTAATTATTTCCCAGTCTTGTGCTGTCATATACACAAAATTGTCACTGTCTCTGTTCTTTATGATCAGAGATGGGATATGATATATTAGTCCTATGTTGACACTATAACGTTCGGAAATGTAAACATCGCGGAGCATGGTTGCTGGTGAGATGCTTCTCGGTTTTTTTTTCCTAAGGACGGTGTGAAGGTTTATACTGAGATGTTCCCTGCAATGCTTTCAGAGGTTGAGACGTCTTGGCACACGGGAGCTACTCGCATGACTCGTGGGTGTAGCTGTCGACGTCATTCGATCTTCTAGGAGTGTCAGCCTCCTTTGGAGATCAGCAAAGTTATTTTTGGTTCCCTTTTTTCGTGGTTTCCTTATAGAGGACCTGAAACAGAACACATTGCATGTGTTAAATAGAACAAAATTCGAACTCCTGAAAAAGAATAACGTCGATAAGTGAAACAGTTTCTTTCTCTAAGGTATATGACGAGAATACTTACATTGATCCTTTGGAGGCGTCCGCTTTCATGCTCGGATTCCGCTCGGGAGTAGCATTCTCAATAATTTCATGACACGGATCTGGCAGAAAGTCATCTAAAGGTTGGCTAGATCTCTCTGCAATAGGCACACACTTTTCATTCTCATCACTAGTAATGTCGTCATCACTAACAGGTCTAGGATCTCGAACTGTCCTTCGAATCCTGTAACAAGAAGTAGTTTTTCATGAAATTAGATATTTCAATGTTTCGATGTGAAAAGAGCCACGAACTTATTTTTTTTCACTTCCACTTACTTTAATTGTCTCTGCCTGCGCTGATTCACGCTGCATTTCTCATTGCAGAGGAAGTAGGAGTACATGCGGTCATGAACCTCGGGTTGCGTGCACAGGGTGGCATGAGTATCACCGTTGCAGAATTCAGAGTGATGTATGGCCTCATGGCTCGAAGTGCATCCATCAAGTTCATCAACTCCGCTATGTTCTTGCTCATGAACCGACTCTTGCCTAGAATAATAAATATTTTTCAGACTCCTTTTTCTAGTTAAATGAAAATTGGAAATGAATTATCTAGAAAGAATAATAATTATTTTTTACTTACATGTATCGCTTTCTGTAGACTGAACAGTTCTCTGTGCATACTTCGCGAGAAGACATCTGATCATGGTATGAAGGCCTTTTGCACACAATTGAATGCATAAGGCCGTTGCATAACTCTTTGTGGAAATTTGCGTAATGATACGCCTCCTCTCCACACTCACTCCACAGATCAGACATATCAGACATAGCAAATAGATACACTGAAAAATCTGCGAACTAATATGACAGTCCGAGCTGCGGAGTCTTATATACTCTTACAATAGTGGTGGGGATTTCAGGACCTTTGAGAAGCTTTCACATTACCGTCTGCATTAACTTCTCTGTTTCCAGAGCCAGGCTCAATGCTGAATGCTAATATTAAAACCTAAGCATTGCCGAATACAAAAACATGTTTACAGAGTCACAGTAAGTGCCGTACGCTAATTTTAAAATGCTGGAAGTGTTAAATAGCACAAAATTTACCCTCTTGAGAAGGATTAATACTTGTTATGTGAAGCAGTTTATTTCTTATAATATCTTCGCAAAAGCCATAGCCCCTCCACCCAACACCATTTGTCATTTGCTTGTTTTTAAATTTACAGTGATGCAAGCACCGCTGAGATTACCTCCCCACTCCCCCTCTCCTTTGTTTAAAATCAGTTCATCATACACACCCGGGCGTCCCGACGCCTGTTAGAGAGGACTGGATGCCCTAAATATTGGTCTTAACGTCTGTTTACATCCTAAATGACCTTGGATTTGTGTTTGAAAATATATATATGTTCGTAGATGGCTTTAAAATTGACCTTAGACGATTGTTTCCTTCCTAGATGACCTTGAAATTGTTTTGAAAATATATAGACGATCTGCGGATGACCTTGACCTTGACCTGCACATACTTGTTTACTTCATAGATGACCTTCAATCTGTGTTTGAAAATACATTTATCCCCTACTCACATGATTCTCTCTGCTTTTGTATGAACATTTATTTCTCTATTAACTTCAAGATATACATACACCTTAATGTTAATTTTATAGTATTAAGTTACAATGGGATAAGTAGACTTTAAGAAACAAATGTTTTAAAACTGGTTGTCTAAGTGACGTCTTTGAAATTCCGTTCTTTTTGTATGTCATAGAGATAAAAAACTGAAGGCGCAAGGGAATATGCTAATACAGTAGACTTTAAGTGATGATCAAATGTTTTAGAAGTGGTTGTCTAGGTGACGTCTTTGAAATTCCGTTCTATTTGTATGGCCAAGAGATAAACAATGAAGGCATAACGGAATATGTAAAAACAGTAGAATTTAAATGATAGTCAAATGTTTTACAAGTGGTTGTCCAGGTGAAGTCTTTGAAGTGCCGTTTCTCTTTGTAAGTCCAAGAGATAAAAAATGAAGGTACACGGGAATATGGGAACACAGTAGAATTTAAGTTACAATCAAATGTTTTGAAACTGGTTGTTTAGGTGATGTCTTTGAAATTCGGTTCTCTTTGTATAACCAAGACATATGAAATGAAGGTACAAAGGAATATGGGAATACAGTAGACTTTAGATGATAGTCAAATATTTTAAAACTGGTTGTCTAGGTGACGTCTTTGAAACTCGGCTCTTTTGTACGGCCAAGGGATAAAAATAAGGTACAATGGAATGTAGAAATACAGTAGACCTTAACTGATATTAAAATGTTTTAAAACTGGTTGTCTAGTTGACGTCTTTGAAATCTGTGACAAACGCAATAAATTAATATGAAGAAGAAGTTGCAGTGTAGTTCCGTTCCGTTCAGGGCTACCTCGGTACTCCGGCTCATTGTTAGGCTGTCCATAATGAATCGCAAAAGCTCACTTCCGGGGAGAAACTCGGTTTGAAATATACAGTTCCCGTAGAGTTATAAGGACACCAACTGAAACGAATTTGAAATGTGTAGTGTTTAACGCCCGCTTTTACTACATACGGCACCGCAGGCGATGACACTGATGATATATGAGATGAAGATGGAGCACCGATGGAATGAGATAACGGGGGAAACCGGAGATTCCGGAGAAAACCAGCCCCAGCGCCATGTTGTCCATCACAAATCTCACTTTGCGGTCGCCTGGGATCGAACCCGGGCCGCCTTGGGGACACCAACTGAGAAATTGCTCCCTGAATATCCCGTACCAGCTGTTCAGTGAGGAGGCAATGCTGCCGTGATCTGGGTTGCATATCTGCTGAAGGTACTGGAATATTACGATTTATCGATGATTAAATGGACGCCCAAGACTGTATGGAAGACATGAAGGACAACATGCTGCCGTCCGCAGAGAAGCTCTTCCATGGTTACTTCGTTTTCCAGCAAGACAACGCACCACACCATAAACTAAGCGCAACAATGGATTGGTTAACTGAAAATGGAATTCCCTAGTTTCCATGTTGAGTTATACAAAACGGAGGGGAATAATAATAGAAAGAATTATAAATTCAAATATAAATGTATTAAAGGGCACAAAAGGGGAGTTATTTAATCTGTATATGAAGCAACAGAAAAGCATTAAGAACACAAGCAGTTGATGGACGGAATTAGAAGGAATGTTATCCAAGATAGTCATAGGAGATTTATGGAGAGCAAAGGAGTCAAATCTTAGCGGTTTTTGGAAGAAAGTGAGAAACAGAGTACAAGATATAGATTGGCAGGAGATATGGGAAAGTATTGAAGAAAAGAAAACTTAGAAATTTTATAAGCAATTAAAGACAGAATGGGGTAGGGAAAATATATAGATCAACGTGACAAAACTGGAAGAGAAGGCATAGCATGGATGAGAGTAGGAATAATATATCTAAAAGGGTTGAGAAGTAATGAGGTAGGGATATGTGAATTTTGTGGAGATGAAGGAAATACTGTTCATTACTTGATAGAATGTAAGAAGTTAACAAATTGCAGGAGAAAAATATGGGATAAGTAGTGGCGTTATGCACGTTAACGGGGATGAGTGAAAAGAAAAATAGATGTATAGGAGAATTCTGATATAGCTTAAGAGCAAAATTGATTAGGGAAAAAGAAGTGAAGGCCAAGAAGAAATGACAACAAGCTACTCAGGAAAACCGAATGCTTATTGTCAGGGGACCTGAGTCAGCGAGTAAATCTTAGGGTCAGCAATTTTATGTATTTGTACAGGCTGTATAATAGCGATTGTTAGTCAAAGTCATTGAGTTGAAACTGTAATGGAAACTGTACAAATAAATATCAAATACAAAATAAATACTAAAGAGAAAGGTTAATAACATTAGAACATCTCTGGACAAAATGTATTGATATTACAGGAGATTATATTGAAAAATAAAACTCCTTTGAAAACATAAACTGTTGTGAAAAATTGAAGCAAAAGGGAGGGCGGCAATGAATGGGATAAGAATATGCAAATATAAGATAGAAATGACAACCAAGTGGTTAGAAAGAGTGTATGAAGCGCTAGTTGAATCCAAAATGTTGTATGCAGTGGAGATCTGAGGGGGGGGGGGGGCGGGGACACAGAGGTAAACAAAACGGTGGACCAAAACTACAGAAGTTTTTGTAAAGGGCTTCTAGCCTTACCAACATCAGCAACTAGGGAAGTACCATTAGTAGAATTAGGAAAGACAAGAATAAATGGAATAGTAATGGAAAGAATAACAGCATTTTGGTATTGGTGTTTGGCCAAAGAAGAAGCGGAAATTATGAAATTATGTTCGAGACAGCAAAAGAGATTAGTGAACTCAAATACTTGGTGGGCAGAGATAGAAGGAATTATGGAACAAATAGGAATGGGAGATATGTAGAGATTAGAAGAAAGGGATACAGGCGATGTGGGAAAAGTGGTGAAATGCAGAATAGAAGATATAGAAAGACAGGAAATATGGGGAAGTCTAGAAAATATGAAATCATTACAATTTTACAAAAAAGGAAACTGGGGACGAGAAGCATATTTCCTTTCTTCTTTTTTTTTAATTTCTTTATTTCTTTATTTATTTTCGTAATTTTAACTCCTCCAACGTTAAGTCATATCGGACGGTGAATGAAATGGGTGAAATGATGTTCAAATGTGTCCAGGGTCCATGGAGCTTAGAGCTACCCGACATTCCTCTTTTTTAAGGATAAGGGAAAACTCCGGGGGGAAAACCCTTATCCAGGTAGCTCACCCTGACCGAGATTCGAACTCGGGACCTCTTGAACGTGAGGTAGACACGCTACCATCAGCGCTACCGAGGCGGGCAGAAGCATATGTAGATTACTGCAATAGGCAAGAGAGAGAAGGGTTAACTTAGATGAGAGCAGGGACAATATTTCTAAGAGGGATAAGAAGTAGGTAAAAGGGAATTTCTGAATTGTTTGGGGAAAAGAAAGTATAGAACACCATGTAACAGAATGCGAGGAGTTAGCAATATGGAGAAAACTGTTTGGGAGGAAAAATGTTAACGGGCAGGGAGGAAAATAAGGTAAGAAGTATTGGTGAGATTTTGCAGAAGGTAAAAGAAAAATGGGCAATAAATGTAAAGAATATAAGAAAGGAAGATGAGGGGGAAGAACGGGGCTAATTAAGTAACAAGGAGGCGTGGAAGTTAAGAGCTACCTGGCAGAGCGGAAGATCAGGGTGTCATGTAAGCCAAGGTAGCAGCAAGGTAAAAACAAATAAATGTAGCCTAAAGTTGTAAATTGTAAAATTTTGGAATATGCTCAGTAAATAGTCTAACCTAATCTAAAAATAAGGTTTTGCATGAGGTAAATACAAATGAGAAATCGTTTATAAGAGACAAATTTTAAATCTTCACCAAGAACAAGCTCCTAAGCGATTAAACTATCGCTTAAGTCTGCTTATTTTTTTATTTTAACGGAGAAATAGAAAAGAAAAGTGTTGTAAGACCTTCCCACAAAATATGAGTAGAGTAAATCCTACAAGACACTCAAATTCTTTATTTAGGCTACCTTAAAACATGCATTTCTAGTGAATCCTCGCTAATGAAATATTAGCCCATATGAGAAACCTACTTGGGAACAATTAAACCGCCGTCCGATGCAGACAATTGAATAACGGCGGGGGGTCCTAATTAGCCCGTACTTGGCTATGGGGTGCTGGCACGCGACCTCACGCCCGGAACTATTTCATCAGATTCCCGTGGGAAATTCTTGGACAGATTGTTTGGCAGATAAACCCAGAATCTCATATCCGCTCTTCTGCTCATTATCCTAGGAATATAATTATGTTTTACTAATATCTCTGGCTCAGAATTCGTAATTCGACCCCGTTTCACATAACTCGAACTTTGCAAACATACAAAGAATAACTAATAATCAATCTTTCCAAAAAATAACAAAGAGACGGTGAGTCGGCAAGCGGGACGCTGTAAAAGGGAAACGTTGCGTGTGCGTCGGAGAAATTACAAGCAGTGGACACCGGCTTCTCTTGGAAACGTTACTGAATATTAATCACAAGCAGAGCTTACAGTGACTAATCTTCAATACCCTTTGTAAGGTTACCAAAAATTACACGGACAACCTTCTGAATGTGATTTAATATCTAATCAGCATGTCGAACGAGAAGATTTAAGTTCAGAATCTCAAGATCGATGAGAAGGGGCTGTTCAATTGCCTAATTAATTACACAGAGACTGTCCTCAATCTCCTATAACGAGTATAATCTCCTCTCCATTCGTCGTTTGTGTAATTTCATTTCGTTCTAAGGACTGCTAGAGTTTCGATGAGAAAAAGAGCTCGAGAATTGGAAAATGTAAAAGACCTATACCTCTATCTACTTCAAGAAAAACATTATTTATTCTTAATTGTTTGTAGGAATATAGGAATACAGTAGACTTTAAGTGATAGTCAAATGTTTAAAAACTGGTTATCTAGGTGACGTCATCAAATTCCGTTCACTTTGTATGTCCAAGAGATAAAAAAATGAAAGTACAAGGGAATACAGTAGACTTTAAGTGATAGTCAAATGTTTTAAAACTGGTTTTATAAGTGACGGCATTTGAAATCATATTATCTTTGTACGTCCAAGAGA
The DNA here is from genome assembly GCA_030765055.1 of Mantis religiosa. Taxonomy (NCBI): domain Eukaryota; kingdom Metazoa; phylum Arthropoda; class Insecta; order Mantodea; family Mantidae; genus Mantis; species Mantis religiosa. The sequence continues at coordinate 92,366,361 of CM060958.1, forward strand.
TAAAACATGAAGGTACAAGGGGATATGGGAATACAGTAGACTTTAAATGATAGAAAAATATTTTAAAACTGGTTGCTAGGTGACGTCTTTGAAATTCCGTTCTCTTTGTATGTCCAAGAGATAAAAAATGAAGGTACAAGGGAAATATGGCGATACAGTAGACTTGAAATGATAGTCAAATATTTTAAAACTGGTTATTTATGTGACGTCTTTGAAATTGCGTTTTCTTAGGATGACCAAGGGATAAACAAATGAATAATGAGTTCTGATTTTAGAGAAACACAATACCGGAAAGTTCAAGCTAATATTAAGGAATAGTGCACACCATTATATGCGTTAGGTGACTGTTGTGGAGCCTGAGTAAAACCATTGTTGAGAAGCAAAACGCTGTAGAATTAATGAACAACGACTGGCTGACATCACGAAGCCGGGTGCGCTAGCCGTATTGTTACCACGGCAGATTTGCGTGAGTCAGTCTGCAATCAATACAGTGCATTTCCAGTTTAACTAAAAGTATCTAAATAAACTATTTCTAAAAACGCTTATCTTGATAGTATTTACTAGGTTTTGTGAAGAATGAGAAGGGGAAGTTATAAGAAGGTATCATCAGTAATATTTTTGACCTTACTGAATCCACCCTTTGTTGTTGAGTGCCTCCGTTTGCCCCTCGCCATAAATCGCAGTGCTTGGAGTGGCTGTTCGGGTGCGCTAAGACGAAAAGCAATTAACGCCTCAATGTTTAATTTAGGTCAGAGTAATCTCTAGGTTAGATAATCGGGTCGTGTTTGTTTTATAGCACGGAACCTTCGTACCCAAAATTGTAGCCTGTTTTGATTCCCAGACTAGAGAAGTATTGTATCACCAAACATAACTTTTAAATTACGAGGGCTGTTCAATAAAAAATGACCAGAAAGGTTTATGATCATAATTTTTCGTACTAGAATTCAATCTTATTATATTCTATTAGCTCGTTGTGGAACAAACACGCCGTAGTAGTTTCAGTGTTGGTACTCCTTGTTCCTGCCTGTGAGAAACAGGCAAGTTCAGACATGTTCAGTATCACCTAATGCTGCAATGGAGGTAACACGCGAGAAACAATATGCGGCTTTGAAATTCTGCTTTCGTTTCAACAAATCTTCAGTTGAGGCTTATATAATGTTACAGGAGGTCTTTGGAGAGTCTTTCCTTCCCTACAGCACAGCTCGAGGGTGGTTTAAAATGTTTAAAGAGGGGAGACAATCAATCTCAAGGGAAGGTGAACCCGGTGCTCCAGTTACTGCTCTTACGGGATAAAACATCAACACTGCTGCTGCCATTGTGAGAGAGAATCGACGAACGACCTTAAGATCACTTTCTGAAATACTGAACATTTCATTGGGTTCCACCCACACACATGGTGACAGAAACATTACACATGAGACGTGTTTGTGCGCGATGAGTTCCAAGGCTGTTGATTCCCAAAAAAATAGGACATTGACAGGTAGCTCTGCATGCAGTTAAAGTTGATTTTAGAGTAAGCTCTTTAGTTTCTTTCAAACGTATCATCACCAATCCCCCAAAAAGCAAAATTGGTTGCTTCTGCTGGGAAAGTTGTGGTCATCTCATTCTTTGATACTTATGGAATGGTTTATCAGTATGTTGTACCTGCACAAACATGAGTAACTGGACAATACTACAGGGATGTCCTGAAAAAATTGCAAGTCCATATCAGGCGCAAAAGACCACATTTCCGTGAAGCGGGCTGGATGCTGCACCACGATAATGCGCGGCCGCATATTGCCAATGTTGTTGCTTAAAATCTTGCAAACATCAACGTGATGTGCATCGCTCACCCTCCCTATAGTCTGGATTTGGCCTCATGTGACTTTTTTCTATTTCCTAACTGGCAGAAATGCCTTCGTGGGAGGCATTATCCATCATGAGAAGCAGTGGTGAAGGCTGCGGAGGCGATTTTGAAGGATCTATCAAATAATGGTTTCCGGTATGTCTTTGAAGACTGGCAGAAACCGTGGGACAAGTGCATCGCATTCAGGGGAGACTATTTTGAGAAGGACCATCAAAGTTATGAGGATGAGTAAAGGTACGTTGTCAAAAAAAGAATGTGATCATTTTTAATGAACAGCCCTCGTACAAAGAAAGAGTTCATCTTCAAATAATTAAGGTAAGCTAAAATTTCAGTAATCAGTGCAGCCCCGCTTGGGATAGACTACGTGAGCTCATTATTATAAAAGTACATAATTGAGTTTCTATAGTTGGTAGAGCCCGGAGATATGATTTTGCTGTTGAAATCTTTGAAATGCAATAGTTTATATTACAGTCAAGCAGCAGTTATACGAAACACATTTTGTCTTCGCTATGTAAATTTGAGAATGGGTCCTCAAGAAGACGTTGGCCGTATTAAACGTGTTTTACGTGACCTCACTCTCGGTCACGTATTTTATGCATTTTGCAAGGCTCGGGGTACTAAATTCATGTTCCGCGGGAAATTCCCAATAATGGGAAATGTATTCATTTCATTTCCCCTGGCTCAGCAGTGAAGGATGTACCCCCGCGGGGGGAGGGGCGCTTCGTCATACAGAATAGCCCAGGGGTTTATTTCATTTTATAATAGAAATGATTACTGAAGCATGTACATCATATTTGTGCGCGGGATATCCCACTCCGGGCGTACCCCAAGGTCGCATACCTCGGGGGCCTTAAAATATGGAAAACAAAAACGAAAAAACGCTATGAAATTAGCTCGCATCACGCTCTCCCATTTTCTGCTATCGGTTTCAGTTAATGTGATTACAAAAGACAAAGATGAAACAACGCATGTCGGTATTAATGACGTCACTGAGGCGTTAGTAACGCCGCTTCGCCTAAGAGGCAATTTTGCATTGTTGGCGATTAAATTTAAAACAATGCAAGGCTGAAAATGTCCCGAGCGAAACAACTGAAGTGTTCTCAAACACCCAAAAGCTCGAAGTTTCAGAAGACCCTTGCTCGTTTGGGGCAATCCGTCAGGGCCCAGGGTAAAACACACATATATGTGAAAAAGTCTAATATGTTACGCTTATATGCTTTTCTTTACTCATTATTTTAAATAGTCCTACCAAAAGTACACGTGGACCTCTTTGTGATTGCGTGACAGAGATGGCAGCACTCCACAGTGCATAGAACTCTACTGGCACCGACGATAGATAGGACTGTTTTTGATACTTAAAACGGCGATTTTTTATTTCTAGAACAGCGTGTAATCAGTCGTTTTCTCCATTTTCATGGTGGAACACCTATTGAAATTCATCGCCAGTTGAGCGAGGCATGTGGTGATGGTACCATGGATGTGTCTAATGTGTGTTCCTGGATGCGACAGTTCAATGAAGGCAGCACATCGTGTGACAGCAGACCAAGACAGTCATGGCCTCGAACCAGCCGGTCTGACGACACGATCCAGCGAGTGGAGAGCGTTGCAGAAGTCGCCTTCAGAATAGGCATTTCCGTGGGATCTGTGTACACAATTCTGCATGAATATCTGAAAATGAGAAAAGTATCTTCCAGGAGGCTACCACGAATACTGACGGATGATCACAAGGATGATCATCTATGCTACATGTGTAACAACAAACCTAGACAGTTGCAGACATTGACTGCAAAAGTGACATTTCCGTGGGATCTGTGCACACAGTCCTGAAAATGCGAAAAGTGTCTGTGTCTTCTAGGTGGGTGCCAGGAATGCTGACAGTTGATCACAGTATCCATTACTACAGTTAAACATTTACTGAAGTGGGAACTTCTTTAGGCGCGTTTAGCACATTTTGTGGGTAGTGAATTAAACTGAGCCGCCACGCTGGAATATGTGACGCTCATTCGGGTGAAGTCGGCTCGAGTCTGCTCAATCCAAACTAACCCCCCCCCCCCCCTATACTCTTTCGTTATTTCAGTCTTAAGTTGTCCATACCACAAATGCAACATAGATTTTCTGTCGCACTCAACAGTGTATCAAAAACACGCATCCAGGTATCTTTTAACATATTTCAAATACTATTAAAAATTCAGAAACCCTACAGGAGTTTCATTAAACAAACAATTGTCTTAGGCCGTTCTTGCAAACGTCTGTCAAGTGTCGGTAACCGATCCGGTCAGATAACCTTCTGTCATTTAACAAGTCTACAACATGTCAAATTCCACTTTAAACAATAATAATAGTCAAAAGGAACAGATAATCTCACCGAAGTTCGATATTTGGTTAATTAAAACCATAATAACGAAAAATAGAGCGAGTGTGCTAATTGGAAATAAAAGTGTTAGGAATTCTTGAAAGAGAAGTTTCATTTAATAACTGGTTACTTTTATCGACAATTTCTCTTTATTGTGAGTAGTAAAACGTAAAACATCAATAAATTAAATGTAATAACACGTAAATAATAAAATTATCACGTATTAAAATGACGTTTTGCGTTTATTTTGATTTAGAACTTATAGTTTATTTTTGCCACAAAATGAAAGACTGACCGAGGGTCAAAAGATGTAATATATAAATTTGATTTTTTTTTATAGAAAAACAAATTTAAATATATATTATTTAGTTTGGAAATGAAAAATTTGAAGACAAAAAATTCACTAAAACATCGAACAAAACATCGATGTTGTAAAAATATCAACTCAATACATGGATGTGAAAGTCATTCAGTTGTTTTAGAGTATTTTCATTTGCGAGCATACTTAGCGTAAGGCATGAAATGTTTAGCTCGCAACTGGCCTCTTTGCGCAACAATACGTTTTTTAAATAATTTTTAAGAATAATTTATAATGAATAGTTTTTAAGTTTTCACTTTTGTCGTGTGGTCTTAAGCACACAGTTTTTCCTCCGTTTTGGTGTTACAGCAACACAGCAAATTAAAGCGGCAGTCAATTTTTTTGTTCAAAGCCGGTTGCTAGGTGACGGGTTCCAAAGTCTGTTGTCCTTACTTGAATTACCGTTTATGTACTTCAACCTTCTCAGTTACAAACTTCTCAGCCAGATAACGTCTGGTAGACCTAGAGAACGATTGTAGGAGAAGACAGTTCTAGAAGCACGAGGGGGGCGTGTCCGGTGCACCACATTATTTGTCTGTTGTTATGTTATTGTCTGCTTTTCGAAAACTTCATGTCCAGATGTCGTAAATCTCGTTACCAAACTGCCGCCATTGCCCCACCCAGCGAGTGGCCAAGTAGCAAATGTTTGCCGAACATGCAACGAGAACCGAAAACAAAACAACGACGATTCGGTTTTACGTCGTTATCTAGGAAATTGTGAATACTTAAGTAACAAAGGAAAATTACTAGCTATGTATGTAGTAATTTCCACTTGTTTTGTCTGTTTCCATGGTCAGAAAACTGGGAAAGGCATTCGGCTTTAGAGCACTCCACTCCAAGAAAATAGATGTTTTGCGGCATTCACAGTAACAGTTCAAGCATTGCAAATTCTTCACCACAACACAGGAACACAATGGAGGCAACACAATTCCTTCTAATTCCAACAATGAGTCCCAGAGTGCGTGTCTATCTGCTGTCTGAAATATTTAAGAAATTCAAACAAACATCGCACTTCTTATTTTAAAAACTGTATATCGATATAAAACAAATTCGTAAAGGAACTTTATTTATATATCTGTGTTTCAAATTCATAATCCACTAACTTCAGTGAAATTTAGGAAATTCAGATATATTTCCCCGTAGAGGACCTTCTTCGGAATTTATTTCATAACGAGTGCATCTATACAGATATAAGAAAAATAAATAATATGAAAATACCGGATGTGTTACATTGACCTGACATTCCTTACTCATTCAACATGTCCCTAAAAATTATTTATTTCATATAACATTATCTTATTGTTAATTTTATTATAGTTACAAGGGAATATGGCAATATAGTAGACTTTAAGTGATAGTCAAATGTTTTAAAACTGACTGTCTAGGTGACGACTTTGAAATTCCGTTCTCTTTGTATGTTCAGGAGATAAAAAATGAAGGTACAAGGGAATATAGTAGACTTTAAGTGATAGTCAAATGTTTTAAAACTGTCTAGGTGACGACTTTAAAATTCCGTTCTCTTTGTATGTTCAGGAGATAAAAAATGAAGGTACAAGGGAATACAGTAGACTTTAAGTGATAGTCAAATGTTTTAAAACTGGTTGTCTAGGTGACGACTTTGAAATTCCGTTCTCTTTGTATGTTCAGGATATAAAAAATGAAGGTACAAGGGAATATAGTAGACTTTAAGTGATAGTCAAATGTTTTAAAACTAGTTGTCTAGGTGACGTCTTTGAAATTCGGTTCTTTTTTAATGTCTAAGAGATAAAAAATGAAGGTACAAGGGAATATGGGAATACAGTAGACTTTAAGTGATGGTCAAATGTTTTAAAACTGGTTGTTTAGGTGAGAAATTTGAAATGACTTTCTCTTTGTATGAACAAGAGATAAAAGATGAAGGTACAAGGGAATATGGGAATACAGTAGATCTTAAGTGATGGTCAAATGTTTTAAAACTGGTTGTATAGGTGACGTCTTTGTAATTCCGTTCTCCTTGGATGTCTAAGAGATAAAAAATGAATAGCGATTTCCTTTTTTTTTTTTTTTTTTTTTTTTTTTTTTTTTTTTAAAGTGCTAGCATTGGAAAAATTAAAACATATAGGAGGGAATATATTGGAAATATATGACTGTTTAGTGGGATCTAGATGTTTTGTGGAGCATGACTTAGTCTATCTCTTCCCAGTTTTAGAAAATTTAAGATATGCATTTAAATTTTCATGAAAATGCCTTAACTATATATTAATGTAATCACGACTATCTACTAGTTGTTATAAAATAGATTTATATTTTGAAAATTTCGTGTCGCGTTTTTAGAAAATAGAAAACGTAATGTTAACCAAAATTTAATTTTTAATAATGCCATTTACACTTAGACCGTTCTCTAAAAATATTGTTCATAGTCAGGGTACTTTCAAACATGTATTTACGATTCGTTCGAATACATAGTGCTCGCTGTAAGAGAAAGCTTTGTAAAGGAGCTAATTTATTGACTTCAGTATACGTAGAAAACAAGTGAAAACACATGGGAACGAGCTGCATTATAAAATATTTAAAAGCAGGAATAGCTCCATTGTGTTTACCGTTGCATTATCATCAGAAAGAAGAGAGAGTGGCAGACCAATACGTTGTAGAGTCGCCTGAGACATCGTGTCTGCCAGACGATAGATGGCGCTGCCGTTCTTTTCAGACATTACGACTACTGTACACGACAAGTAGGTTTTACCGATCTGCACTTTCACTTTATCTGATACATGTCCAGCGGACAATAAACGACAGAGTACTGCCGTTTCCATTGTTGAAATGACCCACGCGTACCGACAGAGTACCGCTGTTTCCATAGTTACCCGCTAGCCTTTTCTGTTTTTATTCAGCGTGTAAGGTGAACGAAGCAACTTTTACGAAGGCGATTTAATAACTATCCGTGTGAGGAATGAAGACGCCGGTTTCTTCAAACACAAAACATTACACTGATATGCAAAATGTAACTTTTTCTCTGGGGTTTTATTTTAATGTCACTATCCCTAGTTTGAGTGTGTTAAATCAGAATATGAACTTAGTTTTTCTCCATCATATACCAATGTTTAATAATATATGAAATAGTAAAATACGCATTTTGATACCAGCCTCTATCGAATTTAAGTTTTATTATGAAATATAATTACTAAATCCATAACTACGAACACAAATCTCTTCAGAATTAACTAAGGTTTCACATCATCACTCAAATTTGAACATTTAACCAGTTTTTTACATACTGCCTGCAAATGAAATGACCGTTTTGTAGAGTTCCCACTATGGAAAGAATTTGATACACCTCTTTTCAGTGACCAGCAATAATGGACATTCATATTCACATTCCACTTCCCCTGGTAGCGTCTTTCCATTTCCTTTATGTCCTGGTGAAATCTTTCACCCTGCTGCTCACTGACACAGCCGAGATTTTCTGGATAAAAGTCCAAATGAGAGTATAGGAACTGTGCTTTCACACTCATATTGTAGCCCAGCTTTCGAAAGTTCTCAAGCATATTCACTACAATATTTTTGTAATTTGGATCCTTGTAACTTCTCAAAAAGTTTTGGATCATACTCTTACAACCAATCCATGCCTGTTGTTCAGTATCTGTCATTGTTTCTTTAAATAAGGTATCAGATATCAACTTGCTAATTTGTGGACCAACAAATACTGCGTCTTTAATTTTAACATCGGATATTACCGGGAACTTCTTGCAGATCGTTACTCAAAGCTTTCACGTATTGCTTCATTAAGCCTCATTTTATGTGTAAAGGTGGTAAAATAACATTTTAGGGCTCCACAAGACACTACATTTTTTATTCCTGACACGAGACTGTCTCTGTGCCTCCATTTTTTTCTTGTCCAGTGCACAGATATAGCAAAATATATCAGGTTTATTTTTACACTTTCTGGAAGACAATTGCTTTACATTCACAAAATATGTATGACATACAAGTCTATCGCAAAAAATAACCTCATTATTTGAAAAGCAGTTATAGTCGGAGCTAAATTTGCAGGGATTGGATTAAATTAAAACATGCATTGTTGTCTGTTACATTGTTACATGTTAAACTGTTATACTGTTGTGAACCTCTTTAATTTCAACAATGAAATCAATATTGTTTCTTCATTTACTTGTTTCTTTTCAGTTCCATACAGTATATTCATGCTCAGAACTACATTAGAAATTGTGCAAAAATGGTACATGTTAGAAAAAAAACTGATAAGTTTTGGATTCAGCTTACAAATTTAATAAAGTAGACCTATTTGGAAGGAAACCCGAGAATCATAATGGTGTAATTTATTTTTCAACATATTCTCCCATTAGATTCTGAACCGACAAAGTAATTCGGGGTTTGGACTTAGCTAATTTCATAACAGAAAAGAAAATTGGAAATTAATTGTTCTTTCACACTAGTCGTGTGTAGGACGCACTATGAAAGCTCAGAGTCAGACTGAAAAATTCAATGCCATAGCCGCGATTTGAACCACGGATCTTCTAGCCTCCGTCCAGCCGCTCTAAACCTTGAGCTACTATGGCCAACGTGCCAACATGACATTAAATTCTCCAACTGACTCGTGCTTTTCCCGGTAAACCACCAAGAGTTCTCATAAACACGTGATAAAACTAGCTTACTGGCGATTTACTATGCTGTAAGTACTTGAAGGCCCGGCCTTTATAGTACGGATCACTATTTGGTACAATTAATGGAAACTAATTGTTGTTTCACACTAGCCGTGTGTGAGACGCACTATGAAAAAGACGAGTCAATTGGAAAATTTAATGTCATGTTGGTACGTTGGCCATATTAGCTCAATGGTTAGATCGGCTGGACAGAGACTAGAAGACAAGTGGTTCAAATCCCGACTATGGCATTGAATTTTTCAGTCTGGCTGTACCCTTTCAGAAAAAAAAATGTTCGCACATATGTCGTGCCAAACATACACAATGTCCGTGTGACAAGCGAATACAACCTTGGAAATCTGCTTTGGGGGACATTCTTGTAAAAATCAACCAAGTCTTTCTTGTGTGTATATTTGTCCCTCAATAAATCGTCACATTGTAAATTTAACAGTTCCATTTGGTACGTGGCAGCTACATTGTTATCGACTGCGCTACACCTGACTGAACCCTCAGATTCTGTACTCACAGCGCCATTTATATAGGCAACTTGGTAGAACACAGATCTTGCCTGACGTCACACGCACTGCAGGCCGCCCTCCCGGCTGAAATACGTCACAACTCTCGAAGCTGAATTAGATCAATAACCCTCTATAGTATGTTCCAATATTCGTTTCTCCTTTTTCCAAGAAATGAATGAGTATGATACCCTTTGTAACCCCCCCCCCCAAAATCGTCTACATTTCTTTACCAGCTGATGCGACCCTCATTGCCTTATTTGGTGCAGATTCTCCGGAAGTAACCCATAATTCTGATTGTTGCTTGGCTTCCGGAGTAAAAAGATGAATCTAGGTCTCATCGTCAGTGAGAGCCCGAAGATAAGGTCCTTTGAATTTCAGTTATACAGCTTCAAAGTTGAAAGCCACAACCCCGTTTGTTCAGTGTGAGCATCGAGGCAACCATCGGGCCGACAGCTCTCTCATCTCCAATTTATCGTACAGAATATGATTCGCCCTTACTGTTGGTACACCTATGGCCATGCCACTTCGCGAAATTTCTTTCTACGGTCAGCAGAATCATATGGTGAACTTTCTTAATGATTGCCTCAGTAATATCAACACCATATACGAGGATTGTTCAATACAGAACGATCATGATTTTTTAAGGTCATAATTTTTCGCACTAAAATTGAATCTTATTATATTCTGTTAGTGTAATGTGTAGTGTTTAACGCCCGCTTTTACTACATGCGGCACCGCAGGCTGTGACACTGATTATACATGAGATGAAGATGGAGCACCGGTGGAATGAGATGGCGGGGGAAACCGGAGGTCCCGGAGAAAACCCGCCCCAACGCCGTGTTGTCCACCACAAATCTCACTTTGCGGTCACCTGGGATTGAACCCGGGCAGTCTTGGTGAGAGCCAAGCGGTCTAACCACTGAGCCACGGAGTGGCCTATATTCTGTTAGCTTAATGCGAAACAAACATTACGTATTAGTGTCACTGTTGGTACTCCTGGTTCTCGCTAGGGAGAACCAGGCAAGTTCAGACATGTTCAGTATAGCCTACCGCTGCAATGGAGGTAAAAAGCGAGGAACAATATGCGGCTTTGTAATTCTGCTTTCATCTCAACAAATCTTCAGTTGAGGCCTATACAATGTTACTGGATGCCTATGGAGAGTCTGTTCCTCCCTACAGCACAGCTAGAAGGTGGTTTAAAATGCTTAAAGAGGGGAGACAATCCATTTCAAAGGAAGTCGGTCCTGGTGCTTCAGTGACTGCTCTTATAGAAGAAAACATCAACACTGCTGCTGCCATTGTAGGACAGGATCGACGAATTACCTTAAGATCACTTTCTGAAATACTGAGCATTTCATTGGCTGCACCCACACGTTGGTGACAGAAACATTACACATGAGACGTCTTTGTGCGCGGTGGGTTCCAAGACTGTTGATTCCCGAACAAAAGAACATTCGCATGCAGGTCCGCATGCAGTTACAGTTGATGTTAGTGGAACTTCCGGAGCTTCTTTCAAACATAATCACTGCTGATGAAACTTGGCTACATTATTTTCATCCTGAGAGCAAACGACAAAGCTCAGTGTGGAAATCTCCTTCATCACTAACCCCAAAATGCAAAAATGGTTGCTTCTGCTGGAAAAGCTATGGTCATCTCATTCTTTGATATTCATGGAATGCTTTATCAGCATCTTGTACCCGCACACACATCAGTAACTGGATAATACTACAGGGATATCCTGAAAACATTGGAAGTCCATATCAGGCGCGAAAGACCACATTTCCGTAAAGCAGGCTGGATGCTGTATCACGATACTGCGCGGCCGCATATTGCCAGTGGTATTGTTGAAAATCTTGCAAAACTCAATGTGAAGTGCATCCCTCACCCTCCCTATAGTCCGGACTTAGGACCATGTGACCTTTCTCTATTCCCTATCTTGAAGAAACGCCTTCGTGGGAGGCATTATGCATCATCAGAAGCAGTGGTGAAGGCTGCGGAGGCGATTTTGAAGGATATCTCAAAAAATTGATTCCAGCATGTCTTTGAAGACTGGCAGAAACTCTGGGAGAAGTTCATCCATTCAGGGGAGGCTATTTTGAGATGGACCATCAAAATTATGAGGATGAGTAAAGGTACGCTGTCAAAAACAATCGTGATCATCCTTTATTGAACAGCCCTCGCATTTTCAAACACCGCCCTCGTAGAACAGATGGTGGAGAAATGAAAACATGTGTTGATATTAAAACAAAATTTAGAATTAATCGAAAGGTTTGATAAGAGAGACACAGACAAAAGCACTTGTCTGGGAATGTTCTAAATTTTTGCATTCAGAGTTGATTAAATAGGTTTTATAAGGTTTTGGTACGAAATTAAAAATGCTCTGCAGCGTGAAGGGCTTAATTTGTATCGCTGCCAAATACAAACAAAGAGGGGGGAAGCAAGGAAGCATGGCAATTAAATTCAGCCAATTTTCTGCGGACGTAAACTTAACAAGAAAAACAAACAGCACTCCAGTCCTGTCCCGCGCAGCATTGTTACTGTGACTTCACTTTTTTATTTATCGTTATTCGTTAAAGTTTTAGAAGAATATATCTGGAATACATCGATTTAACGAGCTATCATTTTCAGGGAGTTACAAAACTACGATTGCACATCTAATTCCACGAGCCAAACTTCTACCATGGGTCTGAAATATGATTAAAAATGAAAAATGGATGTCAAATGCGCCTGCTGTGCCATCTCACGGCAGATAATGAAAGCAGGTAACTTAACATGATTTGTTTCTTCGTGAAGTTTAAGACTTGTGCAATTCTTGACAGCTAAGGGGAGCCAGAATGGCATTCTGGGGTGAAATTTCATAAAATGAGTTATTGTCACAATAATCTTCCCTGGTGTTTGTACAAGCAAATAACGATATTTATTTTCCTGTCCCATAGTTTTAAAAGTCATAAATAGATTCATTTTGTAAAGGCTGCACAGTGTTCCACGCCTCCTATTAGCCATTTGTAACTGTGTTCTCTCCTTGGTTGTAATCTTATTGAAGCTATATTCCAGAGCACACCTTTATTAGGAAAGGAAGTCCTTGGTTTGTCTATTAATATTAATCTGTGCATCTGATGTTAATTCTTCCATGCTTTGTTTAGTATGTTTTGAACTACTAGAACTGTTTTCAGATGGGAAGAAGCAGTAAGTTTGGTGTAAGAAATCGACAAGGGAACCAGTATAAACAGTTTAAGTAATCCCGATTGCATAATTAAAGAGTTACAACCCCTAAAATGGAAAAAGTGTAGTTACACATGACAGTATATTGTCTTCGTCAAATCCAACCTCAAACATTGGCGATGAATGTGGAGTGAAAATTAGTTCCTCAAGGATAAAATTGGTTTCTTCATTGTGTCATAGCAGTGATGACTATTTAGCTAAAGTAAATAATGATATTAGATCAACCAGTTCTTAGTAGATATAGAAACTTTGTAAAGTGTAAATAATTTTGTGAAAATGAAAAATGTCATATCAGAGGACACTAAGAAAAGAAATGGATTATTAACTACATTATCACTCAGTTGCCAAAAATGTAACAAAGAATATATATTTGAAACTTCCAGAACTTTTGGAAGTTATGAAAAAGTTAATATAATGTTTGCTTATGGCTTGAGAAGCATTGGCAAGGGAATTGAGGCAGGTAAGACATTGGCTGCTGTTCTCAATTTACCAGCCCCCCCCCCCCCAGAAATAAAATTTAACAAAATAATTAATAATACCGTAGAGCAAGTGAGCATGGAGTCTAGGAAGAAGAGAAGGATTGAAAAAGGAAAGAGGAAGGATGCTGATGATGTAAAAGATGCAGAATATGGATCTGGGGAAATTCTGAGGTGTAGTTTCAACATAGCAAAACTTTAATGCTGTTTTTCTCTGTTTTATTTATTTTTTAAACTTTGGGTACACTCATCTATAAAACTATTGCAGCTACAAGTCTACATTTTTTCTGGAATTAAAGCAAAATTTAAACTGTTTTCTAAAGGTGCTTGTAGAAAGTTATGTGAAAATTTGAATTTATTAAAATAAATATTGAATACTTTTATAAGTAAATTCAAGAACTTTATTTAAAAATTACATATATACATTAAACCTCCAAAATAAGATCTATTATCTCCAATGAATTGTGAAAGTGTTGTAAAATAACAAGTAAAAGTTTCAAATTGAGGCGCTCAGTTGTTCTTGAGCTAAGCGCACCAGAAGACTCTCATTTTAACATTGGTGAGATAGGCTGTTCCGGCTCCGCTTAACATTTTTTATTTAAACCGGTGCATATTTGCCCCGCGAGTGCCAGAGTCAGGCTTTTTTAACTATCCAAACTTGCGATGCTTCGACAACAATGGGAAGACATGATACACTGTCAACAATGCACTATGAAGAGACTGACTAACGAACGGCTGATAACATCAAAAACCAAACGCTGTCATTTGTTCTGTCGTCATAGCAGCAACAAAAATTCCCAAAGTATCTTCAAAGCAAACGGTTGCCCTAACAACAAAATTCCCAAAGTATGTTCAAAGCGAACCCCGAACGCTACCTGCAGCAGGTTATTAAATATTCTATTAATGCCGACAGCTCCGCAGAATTGCCAACACACGAAAAAAGCGAAGTGAAAGCATGTCACGTATACAAAAGGCTTAAATTCAAATAAAGGACAAACTTTGTGGAAGCCTCAGAGGGGATTTGTTACGATGTTGATGCAGCTCGATTTAATTGCCATGCTTCCTTGGTTTTTTGTTTGTATTTGGCAGCGATACAAATTAAGCTTCGGAGGACAAAATTTATAGCAGAAAAGCATCACTTCACGCTACGCGGCATTTTTAATTTCATACTAAGCCTATTTAATCAGCTTTTAAAAACAGAAAATTTCTTCTTTTTTTCGAGCATGAAAATTAGAAACTTGTAGGAAAACAAACGACATGCAGACAAAACAGTTCCTCGCCTTGATGCTCAGAACTTTTCTCCGATGAAACAAACGCTATGCGAGCGTTGCGTCTGTCCTTTGTTTCACGTTTTATTGAACCGTGTAATCAGCTCTACCCTGCATGCGTTTTTCGTGTAAATAATGAAAGCGCTTATAGCAAAAACGTCTACGTCTGTTATCTGTGAGCAGTATAAAGCGAAAATAAAATTCCATTGAATAAAAAACTTTGTATTTGCGTTACCTATATAATTAAAAATAAAAAATAAACCTTCCTCCAAATCACCCTTAGGTGGAACATTTTCTAAAAAGTTGGATATTCTTAAAATTCACCAATAATTTTCAGTAAATTACAATATATTAAAAATATTTTCATTAGAAACAAAATATACATCATGCTTTCTCTGAGAATAGCCCTCATTCTTGATTACTTGTGCGTAACTGTTAAACCATAACATAAAAACAGATACATTAACAATTAAGGGAAGTATAATTATTAAAGTGTACAAATGCAGATACATTTCTGAGCATGTTTGTACGAGATGAGAGAATGTGAGCATGTGGCTGATGGAGACTAACAAATGCTCTACGTAAAGTGAGTTCTCAACCCTTTGAGAATGTAGAAGTCAACTGTTTCAGGTACGACCTATTATGTGTTTCAAATGGGAAGAATTCTCACCTCCGTTGCCACCTCGTTATCCCCACTCTTTTTATACTTCCCTCTCTTTCGCACACTTGCGAGTGTTCGTGACGCTAGACGTAATGGAACGCAAACGGAATTTTCCAAAGTTTTATTATAATGCAGCTGCTCAAATCACAAATGCAACATAAATATTCGTATATTACTCAAATGTTTTAAATATTTAGTTTAGGTTAATTATAGTTTATGAATTACTTATTTTTCTAATCCAACGAAAATACCAGCGGTGCATCCGTATAACTGTGAATGCTGCTTACGTTGAGATATTTGGTCATTGTCTTGAACGTCTGAGTACTGCAAAATTATGATGATAGGTTTCGAAACCTCGTTACGTACTATTTCTTTCCAAAAAAAAGTCGTCTTCTTATAGTTTATCTGATGTCTCATCAGTTTTCCCAGTCTTGTTGTGTTCCTTGTCAATTTCTTCGTGTATAAGTCGTTCAACGTCAGTCAGTTTAAAAATATTATTTCTGTTTGGAACATAATTTGCGCCCGCATTAACTTAATTGGATTGTTCCTGCGGTAGTAAGGGGTAAGGTGGTTCGTGTTTTATTGTTCCAGCTGATTCACTTTTTCATGGAAGAGTAACTGAACAATGCTGCTTTGAACTCTCTAGAGTAAATAGAGATTATGAATCATTCATAAACAAAGATATAATGTGACCAGACACGTTCTGCCAGACTAGCAAGAAGTGTATCGTTTCCTCTCATCGAATTTAACAAACACCTTAGCTTATTCAAAGTACATGTTTCTTTTATCACGTCATGTCAGATGTCTACGTTTCAGTTCTGAGTAATTTCAAATATACGTTCACGCATACATGCCAACTAATAATGATATTCATTACAGGGCTTACGTCGCAATGCATTGTTATAATATAATGGTATCTACTTTATTTATTTGTATTAGGAAAACTATTTGAACTAATGTGTGGGGTTTTACGGTTATGTTAAATACATTACTCCCTCCATCCTCATGGATCAGTTTCTGCAAAATCTGCGTCTTTGTCTTAGCGCGAATAGTATTTAGGAGAGATTGATTAGTTTGGCACTCCTCACACACCACTTAGGGGGAATGCACTACGACAACACTGCACTACTCCGATTGGCTGCTCACCTGTTAGCGCTCAAGGACAAACATCTTCCCATTTCAGACATATAATATTATGTTTGCTCTGGAAACGTTTATTTTGTCTTGATTTCAACAATTTGAGAACATAGAAATTTTGACACATGGATAAAAGAAAAAAAAAAACCGTTGCCAGGTAACTATATTATTGCTCTCCGGCAGCAGTTTTTTTCTATTGTCTTGTAGTTTTAATTGGTTTTCTGTATATTATTCACTTGAACTACTGCCATTTGCAAGAACTGTTGTTTACCTTGTTCATGTTGGCAGTAAAAACAGTTATTCGGTTCTACGTAAAATAATTCTGACAAAGATTCTGATTCTAAGCAAAGACTGAAGTAAAATAATAATCCGTTTATCACCGTTAACTGGAAGCTACCTTTAAGACGTTGTTAAGACATTCTATTAAAGTGCAAACCACCAGAGACAAGTACAAAAGGTTCCAGAAATACAAAACGTTTTAAATTCAAATAAGGAATGTAGAATGGAGGGTGGTTGTACGGTGTAGACAAAGGAACAAATGATGTATCAAGCAGCACGCCTACACTATGTTTTGGGGGCGATATCCATTAAAAGTTGCCGCCGAGATGAACACGTTCGTTCCGCTTGTTGCTAGGTAACAAGAGGTTACGGTTTGATCTCTGTGCGCGTCATAAGCACAGCGGGGATTTGAAATAAAGGAATAACGTGAAGTCCATTTTGAAATTAAACTGATATCACAGGGTTTACAGCAATCTTAATACTGCAAGATACTCGATGTGTTTCAGTAGAACTGAATCAATTCCTACTGATTAGAAGCAGGGTAGCACCCAGGGGATACAGTACACTTATAAGTGACAGTCAACATTTTCATGAGGAACAGAGAGAGAGAGAGAGAAAAAAGAACCAATGACTTCCCAGATAAAAATAATAAATATTAAAAAATTTAAAGGAAATTTTTGAAAATGGTTATACCCAGAAAAATAGTTCGTTTTACACTTTTAAAGGTGTCTGCATTTATTTTATTTCTTGCCATAGAAGCAGAGATATAGTTGTTCCTACATCAAGGTCTCTGTGAAAGTGTCGAAGCACAAATCTGCCCACCACATAAACAGAGGTACTGTTGTCTAACACCAAGGTCTATATAGACACATCGAACCAAACAACTACTCTTTACTGAAGCAAAGAATTATTTGTATTACTATCCATCGATCAGCAAGTATGCTTTACAGATGGTTGCTAACGAGAAATTTAGTAACAGTACACATAAAAATTGAGGTAGCCATGAACGACACCTCTAGCTATGGCATTATCACTGTAACACAAATTGAGGACTTTAATTCTAATAGTTATCACTCGTCTGGGTCATCTGTACTGGAGAGTTCACTCAAGAGAAGATCCTGTGGCAGTCTGCACTTGAGGCGAGTTGGTTGGCGAGTGCAAGTGCCGAGATTATAGGTAACAGCTCCAGGAACCTTCTGGAGATGGTAAAAGAAAGGTCGTGCGATGCACTTTTCCCTGCGTTTCTGCCAGTCTTCAAAGTCATATTGGAAACCATTCTTTGAGAGATCCTTCAAAATCATCTCCGCAGCCTTCACCACTGCTTCTGATGATGGATAATGCCTCCCACGGAGGCGATTCTTCAGGTTCGGGAATAGAAAAAAGTCACATGGGGCTAAATCCGGACTATAGGGAGGGTGAGGGATGCACCTTACGTTGATTATTGCAAGATATTCAGCAACAACTTTGACAATAAGCGGCCGCGCATTATCGTGGTGCACCATCCAACCTGCTTCATGGAAATGTGGTCTTTTGCGCCTGATACAGTCTTGCAATGTTTTCAGGACAGCCCTGTAGTATTGACCAATTACTGATGTGTGTGCAGATATAACATACTGATAAACCATTCCATGAATATCAAAGAAAAAGATGACCATCAGTTTACCAGAAGAAGCAACCACTTTTGCTGTTTGGGGGGCAGGTAATGAAGGAGATTTCCAAACTGAGCTTTACTGTTTTCTCTCAGGATCATAATGATGCAGCCAAGTTTCATCAGCAGTGACTACTTTTGAAAGAAACTCCGGATCCTCCTCTAACATTAAATTTAAGCGCATGCAGATCTACATGCGAATGTCCTTTTGTTCGGGAATCAACAGTCTTGGAACCCATCGTGCACAAACACGTCTCATGTGTAATGTTTCTGTCACCAACGTATGGTTGGCACCCAGTGAAATGCTCAGTATTTCAGAAGGTGATCTTAAGGCAATTCGTCGTACCTCATTCATAATGGCAGCAGCAGTGTTGATGTTTTCTTCCGTAAGAGCAGTAACTGGAGCCCCGGGTCCACCTTCCTTTGAAATTGATTGTCTCCCCTCTTTAAACATTTTAAACCACCTTCGAGCTGTGCTGTAGGGAAGATCAGACTCTCCATAGGCCTCCTGTAACATTGTATAGGCCTCAACTGAAGATTTGTTGAGACGAAAGCAGAACTTCAAAGTCGCATATTGTTCCTCGCGTGTTACCTCCATTGTAGCGGTAGGCGATACTGAACATGTCTGAACTTGCCTGGCTCTCAGAGGCAGGAACCAGGTGTACCAACAATGAAATTACTACGGTGTGTTTGTTTCACATTAAGCTAACAGAATATAATAATATTGAATTTTAGTGCAAAAAATTAGGACCGTAAAAGCTATGATCATTCTTTATGGAATAGCCCTCCTTGTATGGTCTCTGTCACTTGACAAAGTAAGATGGTATGGTGTAGGATTTACGTTGCTTTTACATAGAAACACATATTCATTTCTCAAGAATTAATTCAAATGTAAAACTCGCAGACAAAAATGCGTAGATAAATCTAAAATACGCCTAGAGCTAGTAACGCCGCAAATCAAAAAAGGAAAAGCTCAAAGAGTGAAGAGTCATTTTACAAAAGATGTTTCAAAGGAAATTAATGCCTGCAAGGGCCGTGTTCGCTCTCTGTGATGTTAAACCGCAGCCCAAATTTCCCTCGAGGGGTTTTAATATGTCTCAGACGTTATGGCAACAGAGTAATTTAGATATTGCTTGCTGGGGAATGTGCGGGATATTTATTGAAGTAGGAATCACTCCCCACGGTATTTCATTGTCTGTTTATTATCTCCGTACCATTCTCGCGACGGATTAATGAGCAAAATGTTTACAATACTCCCAACTGTGTAATCTGACTAATAGCTCTCTGCAAAATACCTTACAACCGTATGAAAATATTACAAAATGAATGTCTCCCGTACAAACACTTGTTCATATTAATCAAGATAAATTTTATCTGATTGTTAATATATACAAAGAAATATGGGAATATAGTAGGGCAATGTAAGTGATAGTCAAATGCTTTAAAACTAGTTGTCTAGGTGCCGTTTTTGAAATTTCCTTCTGTTTGTATGTCCAAGAGATCAAAACATGAAGCTGCGAAGGAATACTGGAACACAGTAGACTTTAAATGATAGTCAAATGTTTTAAAACTGGTTTTCTAGGTGACATTTTGAAATTACGTTCTGTTTGTATGTCCAAGAGATCAAAAAAAATAAGCTGCGAAGGAATATTGGAATACAGTAGACTTTAATTGTTAGTCAGATGTTTTAAAACTGGTTGTCTTTGTGACATCTTTGAAATTCCGTTTTGTTTGTATGTCCAAGAGATCAAAAAATTAAGCTGCGAAGGAATATTGGAATACAGTAAACTTTAATTGTGAGTCAAATGTTTTAAAACTGGTTGTCTATGTGACATCTTTGAAATTCCGTTCTCTTTGTATGTCCAAGAGATCAAAAAATGAAGCTGCGAAGGAATATTGGAATATAGTAGACATTAACTGATAGTAAAATGTTTTAAAACAGGTTTTCTAGGTGACGTTTTAAAATTACGTTCTTTTGAGTTAAAAAATATGAAGGTACAAGAGAACATAGGAATACAGTGGACTACAACTGAGAGATAAATGTTTCAAAACTGGTTTTTTGGGTGACTTCATTGAAATTCCATTGTCTTCTTATGATCAAATGATAAAAAATGAAGGTACAAGGAAATGTGGGAATACAGTAGACTTTAAGTGATAGTCAAATATTTTAAAACTGGATGTCTAGGTGTGAAGTCTTTTTAATTCCGCTCTCTTTGTATATCCGAGTGATAAAAAAACGAAGGTACAGGAGAATATGGGAATACAGTAGACTTTAAGTGATAGTCAAATATTTCAAAACTTGTTGTCTAGGCGACAACTTTGAAATTCCGTTCTGCGTGTATGTCCAAGAGATAAAATATGAAGGAATAAGGAAATATGAGAATACAGTAGACTTTAAGTGATTGTCGAATGTTTTAAAACTGGTTGTATAGGTGACGTCTTTGAAATTCCATTCTCGTTCTATGTCCAAGAGATAAATACTGAAGCTACAAGGGAATATGGGAATATAGTGGATTTTAAGTGATAGTCAAATGTTTTAAAAGTGGTTGTCTGGGTGAAATCTTTGAAATTCCGTTCTCTTTGTATGTTCAAGAGAATATGGGAATACACTAGACTTTAAGTGATCAAATGTTTCAAAACTTGTTGTCTAAGTGACAACTTTGGAAATTCCATTCTCTTTGTATGTCCAAGAGATAAAATATGAAGGTGTAAGGGAATATGGGAGTGCAGTATATCTTAAGTGATAGTCAAATGTTTTAATTTCTGGTTGTCTAGGTGACGTCTTTGAAATTCCGTTCTCATTATATGTTCAAGAGAAAATAAATGGCTATACTTAAACAGAAGGGACAGGCTTCGTAGCTCAGTCGGTGGAGCACCTGTCTGCTGTGGTAGAGGTCCCGGGTTCAATTCCCAGCCGTTTTATTGGGGATTTTTCTCCAACCAAGATAATTCTTCATCTTCTCCAGAGTCTGCAAGTATAAATGAGAGTATGAATGTGTGCGTGATCTAATGATTGAATCCCAACGAATAGAAGTTAACACCTTCGATATGTTCCAAAGGAGAACGGCCGCCGATATGCCATTGCAGTTAAAGGTGGCGTATAAATGTAACAATTAAAGTAATAAGAACTAATTAAGCATCGGACGTAAAATGTTTGCTTAAGGATATCTGCATTTAGTACAGTAATATTTTGTCTATCTCTTACAGGTTACGTCTTGTACAAAAGCCATTTAGAATGAAAAGAATTTCCGAGTGCATTCATAGAAAATGTAAAATATAGATTTAATTTGTCAGAAAATATGTTAAGCGTATGTTATTCAGATATTCATTTTCGAAATAATCAATTTTTTTAGAAATATTCCACATACAAATTAGTTGGGGATGCGAAATGCTTTGAAAATAATTATGTTACATCCTCGTAATTAAGATAATATCGAAGTTTGGTTTTTAACAAAAGTTTTATTTTTCGG
This sequence comes from Mantis religiosa, assembly GCA_030765055.1. NCBI lineage: Eukaryota > Metazoa > Arthropoda > Insecta > Mantodea > Mantidae > Mantis > Mantis religiosa. The sequence goes on from CM060958.1 coordinate 92,388,234, forward strand.
TTTAGTTTTCACATAGCACTAAAACGTTTTTGGTATTCTTATGTTACATCTCACGTAATGTTATTAGTTTCATTACGAAACTTCATCACTTTTTACCCCATTACTGCGGTATTTGCGTAATTAAATAAAGTTTTAAGTAATTTTGTTAATGTTTGCATAGTTACATAGCTATATATGTAGGTACCCTCATCATGGCTTGCGTAATTGCATCAATTACGGAATTTTATCAGTGTTTGCTGAATTTTATCACAATTTGCGTAATTACAGCAGTTGAGTTGAGCTTTTTTAAACTTTTTATTTCAAGGTTCTTTAATTGTTGTTCTGAGCGTCCATTTTACGAGATTGGACGTGGAGAAACCGCTCATTATGTTCAGAGGTCTCTATCAGGATTGAGGTGCATTTACATTTAAATCTACCATACGGTACCATCGACTTTACTTCGCTTCCGAAGGAGGCAATACTAACAAATTTTACCCCCGGATTTGAACCCGCGATCTCGGCAACCACACCCTTGATCATGAAGGTAAATTAAGCCACTATTAATTAATTTCAGTAGTGTTTATAATTTTACGTATAATTATCAGATTTTACGTATCTCCACTAGTGTTCAAGTAACAAATCGGTAGAAATACGTTATTAGCTAATTTCTTCACTGTGCACGCGTAAATTATGTAATTTCATGCAATTTACTTATTTTCGTCACATTTACGTATTTTCGTCACCTTTACGTATTTTCGTCACATTTGCGTATTTTGGTCACATTTGCGCATTTTGGTCACAATCACTTGTGTTCCGTCACATTTACGTATTTTCGTCGCATTTGTATATTTTGGTCACAATCACTTGTGTTCGTCACATTTACGCATTTTCGTCACATTCAGTTGTGTTCGCCACATTCAGGTGTTTTAGTCGCATGTCCGCATATTCTTCACATTCAGTTGTGTTCGCCATATTCAGGTATTTAGTCACATTTACGTATTTTCGTCACATTTGCGCATTTTGGTGACAACATGTGTTCGTCATATTTACGTATTTTCCTGACATGCGAATTTTCGCTACAATCACTTACGTTCTTCACATTTACATATTTTCGTCACATTCTTTTGTGTTCGTCACATTCACGTATTTCCGTCACACTTACGTATTTTCGTCATATTCACTTGTGTTCGTCACATTCACGTATTTACGTCACATTTACTTATTTTCGTCACATTTACGTATTTTCGTCACATTTGCGCATTTTGTCACAATCACTTGTGTTGGTCACATTTTTGTATTTTCGTCACATTTTCGCATTTTCGTCCCAATCACTCGTGTTCGTCAAATTTACGCATTTTCGTCACATTTACGTATTTTTGTTGCATTCACATGTGTACGTCACATTCAGGTATTTTAGTCACATTTACGTATTTTCCTCATATTTGCGCATTTTGGTCGCAATCACTTTTGCTCTTCACATTTATGTATTTTCGTCACATTGGCGCATTTTCGTCACATCACTTGTGTTCGTCACATTTACGCATTTTCGTCACATTCACGTATTTTCGTTACATTTACATATTTTCGTCACAACTTTGTATTTTTGGCTTATTCACCTGATTTCGTCACATTTACGTAATTTCTTTACACTTACATATTTTGTCACATTTAGGTTTTCGTCACATGTGCGCATTTTTGCCACATTTATTTAATTTCGTCACATTTGCGTAATTTCGTTATGTTTAATTAATGTCATTTAAGTAATTTCACTATGTAATTTCGTCACTCTTACAGTAATTTCGTCACAGTTCAGTAATTACGTCACATTTAAGTAAATTTGTCAATATTACGTAATTTGGTCGGCGTTTACCTAGTTGTATCACTCATTACGTAACTTTATCAGCGTTTCATGTAACTTTATCGGTGCATCAATATCACGCTACTAAACGTTACATTCGGATCCATTTTTGTGATGTTTGCTTGCGTGTTTGGAGCAGTGCAGGTAACCTAAACAATGGGGGGAGTGACGCGTACAGTCCGCTACGAAAATCTAGGCCACGAAACAAAAGAGAAACTTGGTACATCTAGAGGGGCTTCTTGTTAAAAGAGACGGCGGAGAGAAAACTTTTTAAACTCCGCTGCAGTTACAGTGGGACGCTTTTACCGTTATGAAACTTTTCCCTGTAAATGTTCCTTTGAGTGTCGAGTCCATTTTTTTTCGCATATGTCATCCAAAACTGCTCCGCACAAAGGGTTTTTACTTGATGGAGTACATAATGGTTTCGAAATTTCTTCTCGTCCTTACCGGTAATGCACTGCCACGCAATGTTCCCGATACAACTTTTCCTCTCTATTTTTCGTGCAGGAAATGGTCTTTGTCTATAACCCGCTTGTGCAACTACAATTAGACACGGAAGCTCTCTTTCTCATTTTCACTTTCTCCACCGCGTACTTAAAATAAGTGGAGGAAACGCTGCTTTTCACCCGAAAGATTCGATAAAGTAAAGCTTTTCTCCGCGATATTTCTTGTTAGTCGTTTGGTTTAGTGAAAGCTTTTATTTTTCTGAAATGACAATCGTCGCACAGCAAACAGAATAAAACATTTGACCATCGTTTTGAGCCTACTGTAACGCCTTGTTCCCTTGGCAACAAAAACCTTTTCAATTGTTTTAAATTCCCTCCGAAGAAGTAATTGTAATTACACCGATTCCATTCTCGTTGAAAAGGCACTGCTGGAATTGAATATTCCGATTCTCTCCTGCACGTCTAATTACTGCAGTGTACTGATGTGTGTAAACAATGACAAACGTGGAAGATATCTAAGTGAAAGGGCCAATGAAGTGATTCTACTAGGGAAGTATAAATTTGGAGAACAAAATTGACTTCTATAGATCGATTTCACGTACAGCATTTATTACCAATAAACCACTTCCGAGATATGACTTCTTATTCCCTTGAATTTAAACTCCTTTCTGTCCTTTCCTGCAAAGAGGACACAATCTCAGAACTATAATCTTGCAAATGACTTTCAGACATTTGACTATCAACTTTAGTTTGCCACATTGTTTTACATACACACAACGGGAACTGTGCAGGAAAGGTTTATTTAAGTTAAGAATTAGGACTGTATTTCCAGTAAAATTTGGCCAAATCTTAATTTCAATGAATACCTCTTAGACGTCCTGTACTGTTGTTCTTCCATAGGTCTCGCCATCCTTAATATCCTCTCACCCAAACCCTCACTCTTCGGGATCGAGAAACTCTTGTCATAAGGTCATGTATGCATAAAATTCTCTTATTTAGTCTGAAACTGTTAATTTAGAGCATTGGGATGGTATTTTAAAAGGCAACACATCTTGTAATCGCTCTTAATATATGATTTTTTATCGTTAACATAACTTTAAATTAATATTCCCGACGTTTTCTGGCAAGCGTCAAATCCTCTAAACTTTGTGTAGCCTGCAGTCACAAGAGTAGGTACACGATATATATAGGGATTTAAAATGATAACTTGAGTGCTTGTAAAATGGCACAACACGGTGATTAAAAGAGATTGAATAATCTCCACATACATACTTTTAAGACAAGTGGCGGGTGTCTTTACACATATTTAAGGGTAATTTGGCTTTTGGGTAGGACCCCTATTTAAGCTTGGTTGAGTTAGTACCCGGGGGACTTGACAGAGAGATTTGAGAGAGGACTCGCTGATGGTCTCAATAAACATTAACAAGAGTTTATTTTAAAGTGCTACTACGAGTAAGATCGCTAACAGAGTGCACCAGACCGTACATCTCTTGCCAGTTGCACGAGGTTCAGCCATACAAACAACGCATCTATAAAGGTATAGTTGCATTGTGTTATTATGTAATTAAATGTTACTAATGCGCCCCTGATCTCATCCAGATCCAGGGAGTGCCCTGTAGAAACGCTGGGCATCTCTGAATTACAGTTACTTAGTTCATTTTGAATTAGATATTTTTTTCTGATCGACCTTATACATAGCTACGATCCCAGTTACCTGCGGTTAAAGGTTAAACACCCTTACCTTTTAAACCCATACAACACCTGGTAGTATTGTCATGTAGCATATGATCTTGGCAACGGGTTCCAAACCCTGTACCTTTGCACCTCTCGCAATTCCAATCAACCCCCCCAAAACCGTTATGTAACAGTATTTTTATGTTGAACATAGTGCTTCAAGTACCATTGTATACAGTTAGTAAAACAGAGGAATGATGTTCTGTTAGATATCACGCTTCCTAGGAAACAATGCAGCGCTTCAGATGTTTTATCTGCTTAGCACGAAGCTATCTTCGACTAAAACAGTAGAACATCGTATCCACTGTGCATAATGGAAGGTATCCCATTTCCTTGTCACATAATTATCTCGTTCCGTTCTCGGTGTGTATGTGGTGACACACAACTTCTGCCTGGTATGTCGACGTTAACATCTGCGAGGCACAAACCGAAATGTGGGCGATGCCTGGGGCCGCAATTTCCCCCCTTTTTTAAATTAGTGAAAAAGCTTCCAAATGCGGAAACGACAGTGCCGCATGCAAAGCTTGGGAAAGGGGGAGGTGCTTTTAAGGTAATTTAGATATGATGGCATTACCTAATTAGAAGTAAAAGAGAGATTTTGTGGTTCCTTACACTGGAAACCTATGAAATTAGTTGATTGAGTTGTGTAGGTAACCTTTATATTCGCAATTTTATCGAGAAGGTAGGAGACGCTCGGGGACTATCTGCTTTTTTATGAGCTTCCCTGGCACGAATTTCTTTTTTGAAAAATATAAAAAAAAATCGCAACATTTTTCTATTTACAATTCTTTTTAAATAAATATATGAGGGCTGTTCAATAAAGAATTATCATAACTTTTTTGACAACGTACCTTTACTCATCATCATATTTTCATAACCATTCTCAAAATAGTCTCCACTTAATGCGATGCACTTGTCCCAGCGTTTCTACCAGTCTTCAAAGACATGCTGGAAACCATTTTTGAGAGGTCCTTCAAAATTTCCTCCGCAGCCTTCACTACTGTTTCTGATGATGGATAATGCCTTCCACGAAGGCGTTCCTTCAAGTTAGAGAATAGAAAAAGGTCACATAGGGCTAAATCCGGACTATAGGGAGGGTGAGGGATGTTGATTTTGCAAGATATTCAGCAACAACATTGGCAATATGCAGCCGCGCATTATCGTGTTGCAGCATCCAGCCTGCTTCACGGAAATGTGGTCTTTTGGGCCAGATATGGATTTACAATATTTTCAGGACACCCTAGTAGTATTGTCCAGTTATTGATGTGTGTGCAGGTACAACATGCTGATAAACCATTCCATGAATATCAAAGAATCAAATGGCCATAACTTTCCCAGCAGAAGCAACCACTTTTGCTTTTTGGGGGGCTGGTGATGAAGGAGATTTCCACACTGAGCTTTCCTGTTTGCTGTCAGGGTCAAAATGATGTAGCCAAGTTTCATCAGCAGTGAGTACTTTTGAAAGAAACTCCGAATCTTCCTCTAACATCAACTTGAACTGCATGCAGACCTTCACGAGAATGTCCTTTTGTTCGGGAATCAACGGTCTTGGAACCCATCGCGCACAAACACGTCTCATTGTAATGTTTCTGTCACCAACGTGTGGGTGGCATCCAATGACATGTTCAGTATTATAGAAAGTGATCTTAAGGTAATTCGTCGATCCTCTCTCACAATGGCAGCAAATGTGTTGATATTTTCTTCCGTAAGAGCATTAACTGGCGCAGCGGGTACACCTTCCTTTGAAATTGATTGTCTCCCCTCTTTAAACATTTCAAACCACCTTCGAGCTGTGCTGTAGGCAGGAACAGACTCTGCATAGGCCTCCTGTAACATTATATAGGCCTCAACTAAAGATTTGTTGAGACGAAAGCAGAATTTCAAAGCCGCATATTGTTCCTCTCGTATTAGCTCCATTGCAGCGATCGGCGATACTGAACATGTCTGAACTTGCCTGGCTCTCAGAGGCGGGAACGAGGAGTACCAACAATGAAACTACTACGGCGTGTTTGTTTCACATTCAGCTAACAGAATATAATAATATTCAATTTTAGTGTGAAAAATTATGGCCGTAAAAAATTATGATCGTCCTTTATTGAACAGCCCTGGTAATTGACCGACACTTATGTGCCCATCATACCACATCCCACTTTTGTTAACAATATAGCAAAGTTTGCAACGTAAAGAACATCTTTACATGAATAAAAAAATGAGAAGATTAAAATAATTGGTATGGTTAAAATTTATAAGTGGCACAAAATATTAGAAATTAAGACAATTTTTAATTGAGGAATAATGGAAGACACAATACCTTGGATATTCAGTTTAATATCTCCTTTAAGGTTCACTTGAATAAGAATTCACAACGATGAACAGACCTTAGGTTGAAGTTTCCTCTAACTGACAGTTCATTCACCATTCAATATGGTTAAAATTAACAATTAATCTGATTCAAAGGTTTTGAATATGTACAAGTTGTGATTATAGATATGTCAAAAATTCGAGAAATCAGAGATGAATATAGCTGCAGATATTCTTAATTCTCTTTTTTTTTTCCATGTATAGCCCGCCTTTAACTCCAATGATCATATCGGCGGCCATTCTCCTTTGGAACATATCCAAGGTGTTAACTCGCATTCGTTGGGTTTTAATCATTAGATAACGTATACATTCGCACTTTCTTTCATATTCCTAGACTCTGGGTAAGATGAGGAATTATCTTGGTCGAAGAAAAATCCCCACCCCCAACCGGAATCGAACCCGGGACCCCTAGCATGGCAGGCAGCTACAGAACACGTTTTCCACAGCACAGGTTCAATGTGGCCTAAATTAGGTCCAATGTATCCGTCAACCTGCAGTCGCATGGACTTCCTATAATACTGAATTAGACCTGGAGTATTTTGTACTGTGTGGCAGGGTTCCAGAATACGAGCACCAGGGGTATCTACATCTGTATCTGGAGTTGCACAGACAAGATATTTCAAATGTCCCCACAAATAAAAACCTATGGACTTAAGTCAGTTGCGCGTGGAGACCCGGGATTTGGTCCACCTCTTCCTATCCATCTAGCAAGAAAACTGGTATTCAGAAATCGACGTACAGAAAGCCTGAAATGAGGAGCAGCTCCATCGTACCGGTGCCTAACAAGCGCACTGAGCACAATGACAACAACGATGAAATGCATAATTTCTACCCAATTTTACCAGATGTAAAAGCGTTTGTTTACTACTGTACAATTAAACCACAATTCTGTTTTGGGGTTATGATCACAGTACAGCTACGTTTTACACATCCCATCATGTGAGCAGAGTTGTAGAAAAGGACCTCTACTACGGAAATAAATAATTTCTGAGTCTATGTTGCTAAAACAGTTTTAATCATGTATACGCAAATAGTGTTTTCGAGAAGTTTTGACATTGCGTTTTTGTTATAAACAAAATAATTTTTTCGCTTTCTTTTCACCATTTATTTTGTCACTTGAGCGTATTTAAAGAAAATAACAATTTACTATAACGTCTCTGCCATGGCAACTCAGTTGGTGACGAAAATCTGTAGTTTCGTGATTCGAATACTAGCTATGTGATGTGTTACACCCAAATTTCTTTCTTCATTCTTGTCTAAACTATTCTTACAAACACATTTTTCTATCTACTTCAAGATAAACATCTTATTGTAATTACAGGGGAATAAAGAAGAGTTTAAGTGATTTTTTAATTAAATTTATGTCGTCCAACATTTAGTCATATCGGACGATGAATGAAATGGGTGAAATGATGCTCAATGCGTCCGGAGTACATGGAGCTTAGAGTTACCCAACATTCGTCTATCAGGATAAGAGAAAACCCCGGAATAACATTCTTCTTCTTCTTCCTCTTCTTCTTCTTCTTCTTCTTCTTCTTCTTCTTCTTCTTCTTCTTCTATCTCCATGGATTAGGCTATATCCTGTTCCGGTGTCACATCTATCCATCGTTTCCTAGGTCGTCCTATTGATCTTCGTCCTTTCGGTTTATATTCCATTATTTGTTTAGGGATTCTCTCTGGAGCCATTCTTCCTAAATGTTGGAGCCAATTTCCTCTATATTCCATTAATTTTAATAAAACATAATTGATGTTTAATTCATTTCTTATGTCTTCATTTCTAAGTTGATCTTCCCTTGTACATCCCTTAACAGATCTTAGGAAACGGATTTCTGCTGCTTGTATTTTACTAAAATCTTTGTTTCTTAATACCCATGTCTCGCTTCAATATAGCAAGACAGGGAGTGCCATGACAGAATAAAATTTTAATTGGGTTTCTCTTCTTGTTTACCTTTTAGTTTTCTCTTAATTGTTCCGGTTACTGCTTGAAACTTACTTATTTTCTGATTTATAATGTGACACTTGTTCAATAATATTATTCTTAATTAAAATTTTGTCCTTACTGGGTATTTGCCGTAGAATGCCATTGCCTTGTTTTTTTCTATTTGAAATTTTCATATTATATATTTTACTGATTTTATTTATTTCATAAAAAACCTTAAAAAACCTAAAAAACCGGAAAAAAACCTCATGCAGGTTAACTCACCTTGACCGAGATTCGAACTCGGGACCTCTTGAACGTCAGGCAGACATGCTACCATCTACGCTTCCAAAGCGCGCTAGTTTAAGTGAGTCATGTGTTTCAAAGTTGATTGCTAGGTGACGTTTATAAAATTACGTTTACTTTGCATGGTCAAATGATAAAAGAATGAATATCGGTTTGTCACTTAAGAAAAGAAACAATGAATATCGGCAAAAACAAATGCTTTTGATATAAATTGTTAACTGTAACGAGATATACATTTTCTATGACGTTGCTGTACGAGTGGAACATGGCGTCACGAACATATCGAATCTTGCTCTTAACGATGCCCCATAATGCATTATCTGTGTCCTGAGGCCTCAACTGCGACGGCACGTTTTCTTGTCCATTTCACTGTCAATGTAACCGCTAAATCGGCGGCCACAGCACGACTTTACTGTCTAGTTTCAAGTTCCATGCCACACATGATTTTCTCTGTCCGATATATGTAAGCCATCGCCTAACCAACTGAGCTACGCCAAACGTGAACTACACAGAGCAATCTTTGTAAAGATTTAGGAGAAAATTTTCTGTGAACGTTCAGGGTGGCGATTTTTATACATTAACACAAAGTTAAGTTTGGATGAAGAAAAGGCCATGTGAAACAGAACAAATAGATATAAAGAAGGAGCACATTAGCACCTCGCAATGGAGCAGCACTTCTCAAAAGAAAATGGCCTGGAAGAAATGCAGATAACGCTTTTGAGTTAAAACACGCATACAGAAAAGAAAAACATTCTGATTATAAATGTAGAAGGCAAAGGGAGAGGAAAAGAAGAAACTCCGTGTGATTATCTGAGGTAATGTAAGGAATAAAAATGGATAGTAAAGCGGGAGAAAAAAAGGAGAAGGAGAAAAAAATAAATCACACAAATGTGCTGGAGTTACATAATCCTCGCTTCTTAAGAGTTTAGTACACGCTGCAGAGAAAGCTCTCCGGTTTATCAAAACCTTACAAAATGGGGCAGAAAATTTCAAAGTGCAAGCTAATGTTCTATTGAAAGTTAGATAAATTGGTCGCCTGACCTACTTGCTAATTCAACATCATATGATTGTTAATTTTACTGTAGTTACCACTGAAACATTAGAGTACAGTAGTCTGAGTGACAGTCAAATGTTTTAAAACTGGTTTTCTAGGTGACGACGTGATGTTACATTCCCTTTGTATGTCCAAGAGATGCAAAATGAAGGCAAAAGGGAATATGGGAATACAGTAGAACTTAAGTGATAGTCAAATATTTTAAAACTGGTTGTCTAGGTGACGTCTTTAAAATTACCTTCCCTTTGTTTATACAAGAGAAAAAGAAAATTACGCTTTTCGATTTCAGAAAAGTATAAGTATTGGAAAATTAAAACAAATGAAAAGTAATGTATCAGAATTGATTCACTTCATAAAATAGCCTCACATATATTGCATCCTTAACAATCTCTACACCTTTTACGTAACAACATTTTGTCTGTTTAACAGTTTACGAGTTATACAGAAGTTATTGAGAATAAAGGGTAGTTCTGACGACATTCTCAGAAAATTTAACTCAAAAATTAAACATGGTATTTAAATCCAGAACATTCCAGGAATATTACACAAAAAATATCACAAGAATTTTCACCCTGGACTACTATTTATATGGAAAGCTCTCACTGTCTAAAAAAAATTGTCTCACACAAAACAAAATCACAGTTTTGGGCGCCATTCGTTATTTTTAAATATAATTTATTTATCGGCAATGAGTTGTTTCGAAACAGTAACTGGTCTGCTTTATATGTTATGTTCCTTCGTGTTACGTTTAGATTAATATTCATAACCTTAAAAATCTAACCACTACAAATAAATTTGCCTTATCCCTTAATAATTTTATCCATGTATTTTTTTCGTTACATCTCGGCCGTAATACATCTTCTAATGTTCCAATTTGCCCAAAACAAATTTTTGTACCTTTTTCGAATTTAGCGGTCTCCGATATCAACTGAATCATTGCATGACCCAACAACCAGTTTTCAAATATTTGACTATCACTTAAAGTGTACATATTCCCTTGTATCTTCAATGTTTATCTCTTGGACATACAAGGAGAACTGAATTTCAAATACGTCACTTAGACAACCAGTTCTAAAACATTTGACTATCACTAAAAGTCTACTATATTCCCATATTCCCATGTACCTTCATTTTTATCTCTTGGACATACAAAGAGAACTGAATTTCAAAGGCGTCGCCTAGACAACCACTTTTGAAACATTTGACTATCACTTAAAGTGTACTGTATTCCCATATTCCGTTGTATTTATAACGAGATAAATGAATGCTTTTGTTTGTCGTAGTGATTGTCTGAAGAGACTATTAAGGACAGTTTGCCACAGGCAGCCCTTGTTAACTAGTTGGGCCAAGTGAATATTTCGGGTCAGCGACCAACGGAAGTCTCCGTAACTATGTTACCACCGGATGGAACATAAAGTTGGGCACAAGTTTGCAGCCATTACTTCATCACCCGGTCCCCTTGCCTCCATCTTTAATAAACACTATGCAACACCAGTAAATTAGATTCGGAAGCGAGATTTCAGCCGAAACGGCAATTTTTACTGCCTCTGCAACGTAGATTCTAGGTATAGGAGGTACATGTTGTACTACAATAAAAATTGGAAATACATATTTTAAGATCCCTGGATAAGTACTCCTTTCCTAATGAATTTTGAGAAACCGTGTTTTCGTTTCCTTTTCCCCGGCTTTTAGATTTCATGGGAAACAAATAAATTTCTTAACAGTGTGTGTACTCTTCACCAGGTGCGTCACTATAGGAGCATCGGGATGCTTTAAGTGATAGTCAAAACTTTGTGAAACCTCATTGCTAAGCAACGGCAATGAAATTCAGTTCCCTTTGCTTGGGTAAGAGATTCAAAATTAAATATCAAGTTCACATTTATAAAGTATAAGTATCCCCAAAGCCAAAAAAACAAGAAATATCTCGGAAATGGGTATTGCCACAAAAAACGATTGCAAATAAATTGTTTTAACGAGATCCATATATGCAACGGTTTGAAACTTGTAAATAAAAAGCCTTTTGATCCCTTTGTCCAACGTATTCACAATAGGTGTTAATTCCAGGACACGCGCTGCTGTACATTCTGTGAAATTTACACATCCCAGAATTTAAACAACAACCTGTGCATCTAATACGTAGGTACAGTTTGCTCTTTAAGCTAGCAAATTCGGAAAACAATTCTCACATTTTTTCCCTTCTCAAATATACAATTATGATTAAAACAATATATGTTTAAGATAATTTCAGGACAAATTACATGTAAATCCCGAATATTTTGTAAGTGTCCTCATTCATTCTGTTGTGAACAATAAGACACAGAAAAAACATTACTACAGAAAAAAGAACTTTTTGTGGGGGGCATAATTTCCAAGATTCGTTGCTATTTGAGTGAATTTTCCAATATCTTTACTCTCAAATGCAAAGTCGTTCATTTTTACCTCCTGTTACACAAAGATAACTTATTTTATAGCCACCGCCTAAAAATCAGTTTGAAAACATTTGACTATCACTTATAGTCTACTGTATTCCCATATTCCCTTGTACTTTCATCTCTTTATCTATTTGACATAAAAAGAAAACGGAACTACAAAGACGCCAACTAGATAACCAGTTTCAAAACACTTGAATGTCACTTAAAGTATTATTAATAACTATTAATTAGTATTATTAATAAATGTGTATTCCCATATTCCCTTGTACCTTCATTTTTTATCTCTTGGACATACAAACAGAACGGAATTTCAAACTCGACAACTAGACAACTAACTTTAAAATATTTGACTATCACTTAAACTCTATTGTATTCCCACTTTCCCTTGTACCTTCTTTTTTTATCTCTCCGTCATAAAAGGAAAGCATAATTTCAAAGGCATTACCTAGACATTTTTAAAGCATTTGACAATCACTTAAAATCTACTGTATTCCCATTTTCTCGTGTACCTTCATTTTTATCTATTGGAAATACAAAGAGAACGGAATTTCAAAGACGTCACCTAGACAACCAGCTTTGAAACATCTGTTACTTAAATTCTACTGCATTCCCATATTTCCTTGTAACTTCATTGTTTTTATCTCTTGGAAATACAAACAGAAAAGAACTTCGAAGCGGTCACCTAGACAACTAGTTTTAAAACATTTGACTATCACTTAAGGTCTACTGCATTCCCATATTCCCTTGTACCTTCATTGTTTTTGTCTCTTGTAAATACAAACAGATGTAATTTCATTAATGCCATCTAGACAACGGCTTTTAAAATATTTGACTATCACTAAAAGTCTACAGCTTTCTCATGTACCAACAATAAGATAATTTTTTTTTTTTTTTTGTTGAAATTTGTGGAGTAATAGGTGTTTGTGTAAGACTAGGGAAAGCCCTGTGAGTGGAACACATTCTTGCTTGTTATTCAAGATATTCCGTATTTAATCTTTGTGTAGAGTGTAATACCTCCTTTAGACCTTTGGGGCATCAAAAGGCATTAAAGATATTTATATATACAAAGCGTATGGTCTCGTGAGAGACTCATTTGGGCCGTGCTTGGACAGCTGAACGGTCTCCTCTGGGAATCAAGCATTCAGCCAGCTATTGATTTGTTTTCAGCTGCCCACTCAACGGCTCCTATTTTCCAAGTTTGAAGCACCAAAATCTGCTTTCCATCGCCGTCTTTGTCTTATTTCCGATGATGGAGCGTTTCAAGACTCAGCGTGTGTTCGGGCAAGTCCATACAGCTTTGTGGCATACATCGGAATATATGACGGCGCAAATCTACACATTTCCTCCTTCTCTCGTTATAATACTACGCATACAAAATGACCTGTTCCTGATTTATGTTCGAACTTCCAGTCGAAAATGTTATACTGTTTTAGAGCTTTCCTAGAATTTTCACTTAATTTACAATATATTCCCCTTGTAAAATATAATAAAGTGCTGTGCCACGTGAAACCACTATAGAGTGAAACAATAGCTTATAAATATTTCTAAGAGGGTTGACATCAATTAGTGACAAGTAAATAAAATGGTTGTGTAACATCACGATAGGAAAGGTTTGACTCACCTCACTGTTTTGTTTGTCACACCGTTATGTTGTCCTTTTTTCAGTTACCGAGAACTACAGTACCATAACGGAAACCTAAAGTGTATTGTATTTGACAGTTGATGAATAAAGAAATAAAGTTTAAGGGGAAAAAAAGAAACTAACCTATTCCTTTTATGTTCAAGAGATATAAAAATGAAGGTACAAGCGAATAAGGGAATACAGTAGACTTTAAGTGACAGTGAAATGCTTTAAAACTGATTGTCTAAGTGAAGTCTTTGAAATTCCGTTCTCTTTCTATGTCCAAGGGATAACAAATAACGCTAGAAGGGAATGTGGGAATACAGTACACTTTAAGTAATCGTCAAATGTTTGACAGATAGAGTCAAAATTCAATGCCATGGCCGGGATTTGAAACACGGATCTCCTGGTTTCCGTCCAGTCGCTCTTAACCTTTGAGCTACCATGACCAACGTGCCGTTCTGACTTTAATTCTCCCGTTGACTCGTATATTTCCCCGGTAGACCACTAGGGGCTCTCGCATCCGAGAAACACCGTTTGTGGCGACTTACTATTGTAAGTACTTAAGTCCCAGCCATCATCATCATTTAACTCTTATTATTTTAGTTAATTGATGGAAAATAATCATTTCTCCACACTAGCCGTATGTAGGCTAAGATGTTGGATGGATAGAGTCAACATGAAAAATTCAATGCCATGACCGGGATTTGAACCACGGATCTATTGGTTTCCGTCCAGTCGCTCTTAACCTTTGAGCTACCATGGCCAACGTGCCGTCCTGACATTAAATTCTCCAGTTGACATCTTAGCCTATATACGGCTAGTGTGGAGAAATGATTAATTTCCATCAATTAACTAAAATAATAGTTAAATGATGAAGCCTGGGACTTAAGTACTTACAATAGTAAGTTGCCACAAACGGTGCATCTCGGATGCGAGAGCCCCTAGTGGTCTACCGGGGAAATATACGAGTTAAATGGAGAATTTCATGTCAGACGGCACGTTGGCCATGGTAGCTCAAAGGTTAAGAGTGACTGGATGGAAATCAGGCGATCCGTGGTTCAAATTCCGGTCATGGCCTTGAATATTTTATGTTGACTCTATCCATCAAACATCTTAGCCTATATACGGCTAGTGTGGAGAAATGATTAATTTCCATCAATTAACTAAACTAATCGTCAAATGTTTTAAAATTGGCTGTCTACGTTATGTCTTTGAAATTCCGTTCTTTTTGTATGTCCAAGAGATAAAACATGAAGGGACAAGGGAATATGGGAATCCAGTAGACTTTAAGTGATAGTCGAATGTTTTAAAACTTGTTGCCTAGCTAACGTCTTTGAAATTTCGTTCTATTTTTATGTCTTAGAAATAAAAAATGAAGTGACAAGGGAATATGGGAATACATTAGTGTTTAAGTGATAGTCAAATATTTTAAAACTGACTGTCTAAGCAACGACTGCAAAATTCCATTCTGCTTGCATAGCCAGTGGATAAAAATTTGAAAAAACGAGTTTAGCTATAGAAAAGTGTATTAGAAAATTTAAATAATCTATAAATATCTGGGAAATGGCTCATTACAAAACAGTTTTCCATGTAAACTGCCAGTTTTAATGAGCTGTACAGTTTTAGTTACCTTTAACAACACTGGAAAGGACTTGGAATCTGTACCCATAAAATTCAAGATAAACCTTAGATTTCTATAAATATATCTTAAACACAGAGTGTTTTAATAGAAATATTAAGGAATAAGTATTATAAAATACAGAATTTCAAGATTTCTATAAAAAGTGTAGTTGGAGATTGCTATTTCTTGCAACTTCGAAGGTAATTGCATGTATCGGTGATGTCATTCTCTCACGCAGTTTAATGTGTGTTTGTGACATATCATAGTCGGCCGGCGCTTTATACCGTCTCTCAAAACAGTGACACACAAATACATTTGTAGCATTTGAACCAACACTCTAATACTAAATATAGATCTTGTTAAAACACAATTTTACTATGTACTATGTCAGATATTCCTTATTATTTATCCAAGTTTTCCAATATTTATCCTTGTCAAGTAGAAAGTCGTTTTTTATTTTATTATCTCTTAGCTGTACAAAGTGAACGTAGTTTCATAGCCGTTACTTAGACAACCAAATTTCAAACATTTGACTATCACCTAAAGTCTACTGTACTACTATATTCCCTTGTACGTTCATTTTGTATCTCTTGGACATACAAAGACAACGTAATTTCGAAGATGTCACCTAGACAATTAGTTTTAAAATATTTTACTATCACTTGAAGTCTACTGCGATCCATATAAACCTGAACCATTGCAGTTGGCCATAACCTTTGAACTAAAGAAAGGACACACGTGCAACGTTGGGAGAATATAATACCAGTGAGAGATTACATTACACTATTTACATTTTAGAGAAAATGTTAGAAGTGTCCTCCACCGGCATCTATACATGTTTACACTCGTCTCACCATATTCTCTGAAGTTTTACGGAAATGAAATCGAATTGAAAGAAGGCTATTTCTAGCAAGATGTAGCAATGAGCCATACATCTAATGACACCATGGAACTTGTAACCAGTTTCTTTGATAAATCGAATAATCTCAAAATGTCTATGGCCTTCCAGATTCCCTGACCTAACCTCACTGTATTTTTTCTCATAGGAAAATCTAAAAATGGTATACAAGAATAGGCCACAGACAATAGATGTTCTCATGGAATCCATTCGAACCGAAATAAGTAACATTGGCGAGGATACTCTCCGTAAAACTTCAGGGAATATGGTGAGACAAGTACAAACATGTAAGGATGCTGGAGGAGGACACTTCCAACATTTTCTCTGAGATGTAAATAGTGTAATGTTATCTCCCAATTGTGTATTATATTCTACCAACGTTGCAGTGTGTCCTATTATTGTTTCAAAAGTTATGGCCTATTCAAACTGTTCAAATTTATATTTATACGTTCATTTTTATTACTTGGACGTACAAAGAGAACGAAATTTCAAAGATGTCTCCTTGACAACCTGTTTTAAAACATTTGACTACCACTTAAAGTCTACTGTATTCCCATATTCCTTTGTACCTTCATTGTTTATCTCTTGGACATAGAAAGGGAACGGAATTTTCAAGACGTCACTTAGACAACCAGATTTAAAACATTAGACAATCACTTAAAGTCTACTGTATTCCCTTTTAGCTACAATAAGATCATTTTTATCTTGAAGTAGATAGAGGAGTAAGTGTTTACAAAGTACACAAAGTCAGAATAATGAGGGACAAAGGTAATATTTTAAGTTTTAAAGACACTTACATTTTATTTGTAGTATTTTTTACGCTCACAGTGCAATCAAAATCATTAGGCAATTAATGAAACGTGACATCTAAAGGGTAGTTCTGGATAGGGGTAGGATTTTCTTAAACATTTAAGAGAAGATCGATATTGCTTGTTATATCACATGTTATGCTCATTTCCTACTAGCTTTTTTCCCTTTAAATTCGCGCTGAGCGGTGCTAGCCGTCTTTCTGTGATTGCAGGGCGGGACGAACAGCGGAAACCTTTTGCAACAATGGACCACGTACCTAATCTGGAAGCGAACCTCCGCAGTATGCCACCATTATGCGTCAGCACATCGACTTTAAACGTAGTGTGTGTGTGTATGTGTGGCGGGTCGATAAATAGCAGCGCCGCACAGCGGGGGAATTAGCAAACCAGTCTACTAGGAACTACCTACCTACTTGGTTCTCAATGATATTTGTTGGGCGTTTGACTCACAATCGGCAAGCCTACCGCTTCGACACCAAGGCAATTCACGCGATACGGTCAAAGTTTGAGGTCACACAACGCCTGACCCCATGGAGCACCTTTAGCGCCAGCGGCACTAAATGCTATAATAGGATTTAAGAATGTGTACAAAAACTCGCGGATTTCCATGACTTTCTCGACTCATTCCTCTATAAAATACAGTTTTTAGCTTTATTCATTCTTAATGGAGACAAACTATAATTACGCACCACCCCAGCTCATTGAACGAAAGTATAACAATCCGAAAAGTGTAACTACTTCAACATTCAAAAAATAAAAAGAATATCTCAGATATGGTTAGTTCTACGAACAAAAATCTTTGTCATAAATATTTGTAGCAAGATTTTGCGGCTTCCTAAGGTACACGAGCTTTAAAGAAGTAATGTAAGCGCGGGTGAAACGGAACTATTTCCACTAAAGCCCTATTTGTCCCGTAAGTATGAATGCTTTTACCTTATATTGAAGACTGGACGTTCTAGATTATGTCAAATGCGAAAGAAAAACTGTGGAACATTCTATTTCAGTGTATAATGTAATCATGAGAACAAAATAACAAATTTCTACACTTGCATATTCATATCTTTATGCAACTAACAGACATTTTCCACATATTGTTTCTCTCCCACAGCACCCACACAGATTTCTTGGTACCATTCCCCATGATGCTGGACCAATTTGAGCATCATATCACACATTTCATTCATCATCCGATATGACTTAACGTTGGAGGTTTTCCCTTATCCTCAAAGATGAATGTTTGCTAATTCTAAGCTCTATTACAATTAGTGATAACACACTTGATTTCGCGTTTCTAAACCTCATACGTTCTAAAATATGTATCATTTCTCAACACACTCTATCCTTCCTCATGGCGGACATGGGATCGGAAACTCGTCTATAAATGTGATTCCAGCCTGATGGATGCCCCGCACATTATACACAAGATTCCAGAAACGTTGTGGATGCGAAGTTTTCAAATAGGTGGATAGGACGGGGAGGTCCTGTGCGATGGCCAATCGGTCACCAGACTTGATGCTATTATACTTCTTTCTCTGGGGCACAGTGAAAGAGTGTATCAAGAACCGCCAACGGCAGCAGAGGATATGCAACATCCTATTACGTGGCAATATCTGTAGAAACACTGCAATCCGTGCAACACTCTCTTGTTACCAAGTTCCAAAATTGTATTGATGCAAACGCAGGGCACTTCGAAGATCTGTTGAAGTGACACGGTTTCATCGAACAAGACGCTGCTACTACTCCAGCGTTTTCCATGCCAGATATAATGCACATCATTGAAGTTTATGAGGGCCATAGACTATTAGTAAATGTGTTTAAAAAGCAGAACCAAGTATGTTATCACTAGTTGTAGCTGTAGTTGTCAGTTTGCAAGAATAAACATACATGTTCCATTTAAAAAAATGCAACTTGGTGTTGGAAGTGTTATTTGTTTTCCTTTATGGATTGTGCATACATTTCCATTGTGCGAGCCCCTGACATAGGTACATTCCTAGTTAATTGGAAAATTCATATTTTGTTTCTTTTGGAGTTATTTGAGGTCGCAGTGTCAGGTGGAACATTCTGTACATGATAGATTAACACTGTTTCTGCTTTTTATGGTTTACTGTTTACACAGGCCGTTTACAGTAAAAGGAACTATAAGTTTTCTGCTACCCGGTATAGTCCTTATTGTTATTTCTACGACAGCAGTAAAATTGTATTTAACTATTTATAAGCACTTGCTCTGTTAAGTAAAGCCACCTGTGTACACATAAAGAAAACCAGGATTCACTAAGATAACTGAACTTTGTACTATATACCCACAAGAAAAAACACAGTGGAAGCAAAAGTTTACGAGTTATGTCAAATCAGTTGTTCCAGTATGAAGCTTTTTACTAATTCTACCACATACTGTAAATAAATGCCAAGACCTAAAAAAAATTTGAATTATACAATAACACCTTCAGCGAGTTTTATTGAAGTGTCAAATATTTCAGATGTATACGTATAAGTTGTTTGCATAAATGGTAAACCGTAAGAAATGTGTAACTTGGTAATGCAAATAGCTTGTAACATGTACAATCTTTGCAGAGCTTAAAGTAGTACTAAAATTTCTATTACTTGTTTGAAGTCTCCAATAATTACATTTATCTCAAATGGGAAACCGCTATTTATTTTTCTTATATCCTAGTCTCAGAGAGAGATAGCAATTTTAAATCCTTCGCATAGCAACCAGCTTTAAAACATTCGACTGTCACTTAAAGTCTACTGTATTCCAGCATTCCCTTCTACCTTCACGTTTTATCTCTTGGACATACAAATAAAACGGAATTTCAAAGACATCACCTAAACAACCAGTTTTAAAGCATTTAACTGTCACTTAAAGTCTACTGTATTCCTATACTCCCTTGTACCTTCACTCTTTATCTCTTGGACATGCAAATAAGACGGAATTTCAAAGACGTCTCCTATACAACCAGATTTAAAACATTTGACTATTACTTAAAGTCTACTGTATTCCCATATTCCCTTCTGCCTTCCTTTTTTATCTCTTGGACATACAAATACAACGCAATTTCCAGTTAGTAACCTTGACAACCAATCTTAAAACATTTGAAAATCACTTAAACTCTATTGTTTTCCCATATTCCCCATTACCTTCATTTTTTATCTCTTGGACAAACAAAGAGAACGTAATTTCAAAGAAGTCACCTAAACAACCAATTTTAAAATTTTGACCATCACATATAGTCTACCGTATGCTCATATTCCCTTGTACCTTCTTTTTTTATCCCTTGTACATACAAAGAGAGCGGAATTTCAAAGACGTCACCTACATATACAACCAGTTTTGAAACATTTGACTATCACTTAAATTCTACTCTATTTCTTTGTAAAACTACTATCAGATGATGCTTGTCTTCAATCAGCTAAGGAAAATGAAATGAAATGTGTAGTGTTTAACGCCCGCTTTTACTACATACGGCACCGCAGGCGATGACACTGATGCTACATGAAATGAAGATGGAGCACCGGTGGAATGAGATGGTGGGGGAAACCGGAGATCCCGGAGAAAACCCGCCCCAGCGCCGTGTTGTCCACAACAAATCTCACTTTATGGTCGCCTGGGATCGAATCCGGGCCGCCTTGGTGAGAGCCAAGCGGTTTAACCACTAAGCCACGGTGCGGCCTAATCAGCTAAGGGAAAAGTGTGCACGAGTTGAGAAAGTTATGTCTCAAATGTTTTGGTTATAAAATTTCTGGAATTCTCTTTATATCCTAGAATTATCTTATCCGTCTGAGGTGTTTATATTTGAGATACCTTTAGTGTATTATTGGGGTAAAGCGGCACACTACAAAGCCATTAAAGGGCGTTAACACTTGCTCAAGACTATTGGATTATCCCCTTCCTTCGACATGATGCAATTATTTGTAGCTTAACGCTAACACATTCGACAAACACGTGCTCCGGAGAAGAACTGGTAAGAGATTTCTGTTTCAGGAAGTGTGACCTAGATTTAATATTTGTATCTGTCATTTCTCATTGTTAGGGAAATAAGGAAGTATTATTGGTAACAACTGCTGAACAAAATAGAGCCGACCGACCGACTGAATAAATTGCCTAATAATTCGAGTCATTAAAATGGTCACCATGACAACAGTCTGAACGGAGTTCTACAAAATTAACACATCGATGGCGTTTCGTTTTCCTCTCGGAGGGTTAAAGTGGATAGCGAATCTTTATTCCACTTGTTGAAGGCGATTCTCGCCTTACATATCGCTTCAGACACAAATTCCCAGAGCTGCCAACATGGTAGCGCCGTCGACATTTGGATAAGAATTCCCAGGGAGACTATGCGTTAACTCGGCTCTCTCCATCCCGCCGAGAGTGATCATACATCAGTAAATGCCATACCTTCAATTAGCGATCTCTCTCGGCTACGATCCAAAACACCAGCTACATAATATAGTAAGCATATTACCTACTAAACGGAAGATATTTACTATGGCGATTTTTATTAAATGAGCACATGCCTAATTACTTTTATGTTACAATGTACATGATGAATTATATCTGAATGTCCTCAAAAGTCTTCTTAGTTCTGATTATCTCCTGTAAATCGAGTAAACTTAAGAAATAGAAAATATTACTACACTTAAACGATGTTCACTCATTTTTTATCTCTTGGACCCACAAAGAAAATGGAATTTCAAAGACGTCACCTAGACAACCAGTTTAAAAACATTTGAATATCACTAAATCTACTGTATTCTCATATTTCCTTGTACCTTCATTTTTAATCTCCCGGACATACAAAGACAACGGAATTTAAAAAACGTCACCTAGAAAACCAGTGCTAAAACATTTTAATATATTTAAGGTTTACTGTATTCCCATATTCCCTTGTGTGTTCATTTTGTATCTCCTGGACACCTAAGATAACGGAATTTCAAAGACTTCAGCTAGACAACTAGTTTTAAAACATTTCATTATCACTTAGTCTACCATATTGCCTTATTCAGTTGTATTGAATTTGCTATTTAAATTAACTTTTCTACGTCTGCAACACATACATCCTAGTAAAATTTCCCACCACATTTGAGCTTTGAATTAGGGAATAGCCCTGAAATCTTGCAACCCAATGGGATTGTACCTTGACCAACAGTTTCTCTTCTCCATGTCAGCAACCCAAGTTATAAAAGGGAATCACTAAACCGACACAGGTAAACGATGTTAGAGCGGTTCCCTTTTACGTCATGAGCCTGGGGCCACGAGAAGCATTACTTGAATTAATGTTGATGCACCTCACGAACCCACGCAAAGATTTCTTTGACCTTTAGCTGGCCACGGTAACTCCAAAGTCTGTACATCTTGGGAAAATAACAGCAATGAATTAATTAAGATGCAACAGGTGTACACGCTATGTCCTCTATATCCAATTCGTGTAGTGCTCTCTGATGATTTCTTATTAATGCGACAGTCTACATATCTGATCGTACATCAGTTACATAAAAGAAATTGGATACAGTGAGGTCAGGCATACATAAAACACACAGTGGCCATATGGTAATCACATGACCTTCTCTACTCTTGTACAGCTATTCCTCTATCTAGTTCATTAACTTATTGTTAATTTTATTGTAGTTACACTAGAATTGGTTGTCTAGGTGACGTATTTGAAATCCGTTCTCTTTGTATGTCCAAGAGATAAAAATGCAACTACAAAGGACTATGGGAAAACAGTAGACTTTAAGTGACACTCAAATATTTTAAAACTGCTTGTCTAGCTCACATCTTTGAAAATCCGTTCTTTCTGTATGTCCAAGAGATAAAAAATGAAGGTTTAGAGGAATATAGGAATACAGAAGACTTTAAGCGATAGTCAAATGTTTTAAAACTGGATGTCTAGGTGACGTCTTTGAAATTCCATTCTCTTTGTAAACCCAAGAGATAAAAATGAAGGTGCAAGGGAATATGGGAATATAGTAGTCTTGAAGTGATAGTGAAATGTTTCAAAACTGGTTGTCTAGGTGTTGTCTTTGAAATTCCGTTCTCTTTGTATGTCCAAGAGATAAAAAATGAAGGTTTAGGGGAATATAGGAATACAGTAGACCTTAAGCGATAGTCAAATGTTTTAAAACTGGATGTCTAGGTGACGTCTTTGAAATTCCGTTATCTTTGTAAACCCAAGAGATAAAAATCAAGGTACAAGGGAATATGGGAATACAGTAGACTTTAAGTGATAGTCAAATGTTTTAAAACTGGTTATCTAGGTGACGACTTTGAAATTCCGTTTTCTTTGTATGTTCAAGAGATGAAAAATGAAAGTACAAGGGAATATGGGAAAACACTAGACTTTAAGTGATAGTCAAATGTTCTAAATCTGGTTGTTTGGTTGATGTCTTTGAAATTCCGTTCTGTTTGTATGTCTATGAGATAAAAAATAAATAGTGTTATGCCTCACTTTCCAACTTTCTCTTACATAAGGAAATCCATATATTCTTCATAAAACTTTCAGTTTTAAACAAGTGTTCATGAATGTGGCGGCCACTGAGTGGAGAGCAAAGTCCAGAAATCTGATGCAAAATGCAGTACATATGCTAAACCTATTTTCTATATCAATCAACGTGACACTTGCCGTATAGTTTTGTGAAAATCTCGTCTATCGTAGATGCTGGCAGATGGCTTACGACTAAGCTTAAATTTTAATTGAAAAATGTTTTGGGTACCTGTGAATCTGGAATGTGTACGCCTGTATAACAATAAAGCATAATTGAAGAGTATGACACAAAAATTTGAACAAGATATTTATAAATGTTTATTTCTACTAATTTTAATTAAAATTCCTTAACTTCGGAATATATTTTAGGAAGATAAGCGTACTGGAATATTCTGGGATTATATTCGGCAGTACTGATCATGATAGATGACTGTTACGTAAGTTGATATACCGTAAGACAGACAAAATTGTACTGAATTTTAGTGTACATGTACTTTCCTTTGAAGTTTTTATTCATTTTTTATCTCTTGGACATACAAAGAGAACGGAATATCAAAACCGTCACCTAGACAACCAGTTTTAGGACATCTGACAACCGTTTAGTCTATTGTTATCCATTTAGAGGTTGGCTTCGTTTACATGACTGTCAGAAGACGAGCGACTGTTCTTCGCACGTAAGGCACTTGTTCAGACAGATGAAAATCACCCGTCTTTTCTACGCCATGATAGTTCGACAGTCAATGTAAACATGTGAGTGATGTTACGAGAGTGATTAATTGATCGTCAAGCGCTTTCAAGAAGCAATTAGAGCAACACAAAGCCCGACTTTCTTTGGAGCATTGTTGTTCTCTGAAGGGCTGCAGTTTCGATCTGACTGGCACTAGATTTGAAGAGAAAGGTAGCAGAAAAACAGAATTGGTTTGCTCAACTATGTGACCTCCATTCTAGGTAAATGTATGAAAATGCTACTTTGTTACAAGTAGAGTGGTTTTAACCCATTTTAGAAATGCATAAATATTTCAAAATGTAACACTCTAACACTGAATACCTTGGTAATGTTTAGTTCCACAAGTAGTGCTTTACATAAATTGCTCTATAACAAGACACTCATTATTTTGTTAAGCAAGACTTTGTTTAATTCTCATGCGTTTATCCAGATCTTTTAATTAATTCCTTCCAACGTTAGGTCATCAAGTATAATGATCAAATTCAGGTTACGTAGAGTTTAGTGTTACCAGATATTCATTTTTCTGGTTAAGGGAAACCTCCAAAGTCAACTCATATTGGAAAAAGAATGAACTGGTGTTCAAATCATTACAGAGTACATAGAGCTTAGATTTAACAGATATTCAAATTTCAGGATAAGAGAAAACCTCCAATGTTAACTCATATCGGACGATGAATGAAATAATGTTCAAATGAGTACAGGGTAAACAGAGCTTAGAATAAAGCTTAGAGTTACCAGACGTTCATCTTTGAGGATAAGAGAAAACCTCCAATGCTAAGCCATATCGGACGATGAATGAAATGGTGTGAAAATGAGTACAGAGTACATAGAGCTTCGAGTTACCAGACATTCATCTTTGAGGATAAAAGAAAACCTCCAATGTTAAGCCATATCGGGCAATGAATGAAATAATGTTCTAATGAGGCCAGAGTACATACAGCAAAGAGTTACCAGACATTCATATATAAGATAAAACCTCCAACGTTAAGTCATATTGGACGATGAATGAAGTGATGTTCAAATAAGTATAGGGTACATAGATAAGCGAAAATCCAAATAAGCCTTATCGCTCTGACCCGGATTCAAACTCAGAACTTCTTGACAGGCTGCTGTCACACCATAGAGGCGGACTTTATTGAGAATGTCGCGGTCTATTTCCAAAATATTCAAGATATACAGTTCATCTTTAGCCAAGTTTAGTGTTAGGGAAAGACAATTCTTACTCCAGTGAACCTAGGCAACAATGAGTTCATTATCACAGGACTCTGGTGTTTTCTACAACTCAATAATGACAAGTCACAATTACCTTCAGAAACAGGCATAGTCACTGTTGCGAAAAGTTTAAAAGGCAAATACACATTAACATTTAGAAAGTCAGGGAGTAAAGTATCTATTTCAGATGCGGATTAGAGGCTCACATATGTATATGTTAGAATGTCTTTAGGGTAGTCATAAAGCAGGTAGCAACTCTGTTGGGAAAAGAGCGGGAAGTTTTATATTTCTTTTTTCTTCTTTTTTGCTTATTTTACACTACAAAAGTATTGTACTGCATCCTACGATCTTCACTCCTTGGCGCAGTTTTGGCTGTTCCTGTTAAAACGGAAACAGTTGTTTTAGGCCGTGAAACCATTTGATCGCGTAATTAATAACCAGAGGCAAGAGTTTTTGTTTTTAACGACTTTTTCGATTTTTTCGAATTTTCCTTTTTTCGAGAATAATATTTTTAGCGATAAATGAGGAAATTTCTATTATTTTTGGTCTGCATAGAAAAATTTACACTTACTTCAAATTACATATATTAACTTTAATTTAACATTCATGTTTTCATAGCACGAAGCTAGAAGTCATGAAAAAAATGTTTACAAATGTAACGAAATCAAGTTAAAAATTAACACTTGACAAAGCCAATACAGTGACATTACCATGCACACTGAAATAACAGCTAAACGGTGCAACAATAAACTGACTCCATAGCATCCGGCTGGTCCGCCTTACTGAGAACTGTCTGTCGTATTCTAAGATTTATTGGATAGAACACCGTACACAGCAAAAAACTCTTATTATGCTGACTAAAGGTACTGAGAAAGTACTGAACTTCTAGGAAGCTACTCTCAGACATTACATTAACATGAAAATATTGTCTCTCAGGGCTTAAGAATGTGTTCCGAAATTCCCGAAAGTTAAAAATTTAATATAAACAATACCTCACTGAAAACCACCCAGAATTAGAAGCTGAGCTGTTCCCTTTGCCTATACTGGCACCCTGATCTAGCTGGTTTAATTCAGTAGTTTACATTGCCAGCTGGTTTGCTGCAATTGTTGATTTATTTTCTAAAAAAGAAAGGCTTTCACTTCCTGTGCAAAATTTGTTAAATGATCATTTTTGCGATGCCAAGTGCAGCAATACTCTAAAGGTACAACAGCAACAATATTTGTTTCTGAAAATTGCAGATTGATAACAGATCCAATATTAGAATTTCAATAAAAAAACTGTGGCTCATCTTGT
This sequence comes from Mantis religiosa, assembly GCA_030765055.1. Lineage (NCBI taxonomy): Eukaryota > Metazoa > Arthropoda > Insecta > Mantodea > Mantidae > Mantis > Mantis religiosa. Next base: position 92,414,989 of record CM060958.1, read on the forward strand.
TTTATCCCGAATTAACTCGCTGAGAGCCAAATGTGAAATATTAGAGAGTGGTCACAGAGTAAGTGCACTTGTAGATCATATCATGGATCCCAGTATTAGAGAAACAGTAGAAGAGAATCTAAAAGTTTGCTGCCCTATGACTCTGTCTAAATTTAACTCCATTATACAAAAGAAACTGATGATGTAATAACCATAGTGCTATATCATTTGTTTGAGCCTTCTAGGCTAGTTACTATATAAAGTATAGGTGATTTAAATCATGTAATGTAAGCATTTACGAAACTAAATGCATTTAAAGCCAGTGGTACTACCTGTGATTCTGGTTTGTTTCTTTGTTACAAAGAGCTTTGTGGCATTGTTGAACAGCACAGCCATGATGCTAACGATAACAATAAGATGCAGTAACAGCACTCTTTTGACATTAAAGGCAAAAGCTGATTCTTACCCCAATTTCTGTGAAAAGTCCCTTCAATGTCCTTGGTTGCCGAGGTCAAACGCTGACAGTGAGAGATTTTTCTCTACATATAACCTAGTTAAGACAGACAACAGAACATTATGAAAAGCCAAAATATCACAACTTGTTGTATGCTGCAGTTTGGCGATGTCTGATGTGTGATATTTGATCGTATTCATGTTACTTACTCTCTGCTGATTTCAAATAAAGTATTTTAATTTTGGAAAAAGGGGTTTTAACAGTTCTTATACTCTAGTTAACTGTTACTTTTAATTTCAGCCATTCATTACTGATTAATTATTCCTCCAAAATTTGCGCAAAATTATTGTGAATTTATGGTAAAAAAAGCTACAAAACACCAGCAATTAAAATTATTAATGCGAATTTTATAAATAATTGTCACCACAAAATCTTGCCTCTGGTAATAATACTCCAATAGCTACACTTTCTGTTGCTGGGATAATAGGAATGACAGACTTGTACAGCCTGAAACAGTTGACAACTTAATTCTAACGCTCAGATGTTAGTAGAGTTGTGTGTAGGCACAAGTTGTGCGCTTTCTGGTTTTTAAAACTTGGAAATGCGACTTCCTCTTTTAATAATCACAGAATGAACGTGAGATACTAACTTCTGACGTTTACATGCGGAGAAGTACTTAAGGTGTATCGTGCCCCGTTTCATGTGGATGTTTCATCTTGGTGATAATATCTAAAGCCACTTCCGAGAAATGAAAAGTTCCTCTCTTGCTCCCCTCCTTTTTGTAAACTTGCTCTTTATATTTCATGGCACCAATCAATTAGAAGAGTCTGTGGCAAAACTTTTCCCCCCTCTCCTCAAATTAATATTCTCCGTGCACTCACTCGATCGTCTCCCGTGCGCCACACGGCGGCGATTTCGGGAAGCTCTTGCGTGCAGTCGGCAAGTATATCACGGCCTCCCACGAAAAAACATGACGTTTGTTATTAGGCGATGCTGTTTCCCCCAATAGCTGAAACACGAAATGCGTCGGATTCCGCACGAACCGGTGTTTACGCTTATCTTTATGGGCTCTTGTAATCAGCTGATGTGGAAGTCTTGCGCACAGGAACTGGTTTGTCATACCAACTGTTGCGAGCTAGTTTCTCTCGTGAAATATGGCGATCCTACGTAAACTTGTGAAACTAAACAATACGCTAATGGGCTCAGGCAATTCCATTCCCTTTTCGTGAACCAGCAGAAAAAAGGTACGAAATAGCCGCTTCAAACATTTTTTCAAATGGAGTAGAATGGAATAGAATTTATTTGCACAACGTGATACTTACAGTAATTTTGTGTCAATTTCATACACATTTACTTAATCTAGTTGTATAAATTGCCTGGTGTACACTAGCTAGCTCAGTCTGCTTGGCTCCTAGCAAATGAAAACTATTATCGTCTAGAAAAATCTTTTTAATAAATAAAATATGAAACAGGGATTTATAAACAAGGTTTATAGCCTTAGTTAAATAAAAGGATAAGAAACTTAATATATCACGATTTTAAAAGATGTAGAAAGATGATGCAATTTCTCGCACCTCTATACCGATAGCCTTCAAAATTTGTCATTGTAAATATTTAATATCTATGAAAAAACTTGAGTCATTCCGAAACGAAACTGATAAAGCTTATACAGAAAAAAGGACCACACATAAAACTGCAGATCTCTTAATAACTCACAGTTTACTTTCAATAAATTTTTATATAATGATTTCCAGATATCTCTTAGGAATGATGTGAACTACTCACTACTCTGGCATTTGGTTGATGTTCAGTTATTTCTCGTGTTTGCATGGAAACAGGTATATTTACAGCCAGCGCATGACGTTCATTTGTTAAAACATTTGACTGTAGCTGCATAACTAACGAAATTTGTGAACTTTCGCAGTGACCTGCTGAAAGAATACTCTTGTTTCTGTTAAATAGTGCCGTAAACCTACGAGGCATGTAGGTAAAATAATGTCTCCAACTTTATTTAATCTCTATATCATGTTTATTGTCAATGAATGTTACATTGATGAAAAGCCGGAACTTACAGCTATTTTGCAATGTAATCACCATTGCGATCGATGCACTTTTGCATACGCTGTGGCAGTTTCTCTATATGCCTGTCATAGCACTCTCCCGCCAAGTTACGCAGGTAGCGCTCAACCTCGTTTTTTCAAATCACCGTCGGTGTAGAAATGTGTTCCACTAGGTGTGACTTCAACTCAGGAAACAGATGATAATCACTAGGTGCTAAGTCTGAACTGTAGGAGGATGGGTGAGGATGTCCCATCCGAACTGGGCCAGGAGATCAGCCGTTGTATGTGCAGTATGGGGACGAGCGATAATGCAAATGTTTGGTCAACATCTTGTTAATCGTAGTCTTACTGACTTCACACGCCGGTTTTTAAGCATTTCTTGCTCCACTTTTGCAATTGTTTCGGCTGAAACCGAAGGCCCACCAGAACGCTGTTCGACCTGGACGTCTGTACGTCCGTCTTTGAACTCGCTGACCCACTTTCGCACGTTTTTGACATCCATACACTGTGGCCCATAGACTTCGCACAACTGACGATGAATTTCAATGGGGGTAGTGCCCTTGGCTCTCAAAAACGGATCACTGCACGTAACTCACACTTGGCGGCGGAAGTGATAGGAAGCTCCATCGCAAACGGCTGCCCAGCCAAGACTAATGGTTGCAACGGGCTCGTTGTGATGGGGACTTAAAGGGGTGAAGCAAAGCTAAACGCCAGTGTTGCCAGATCTCGCCTAATAGCGTTCCTCACGGCTTCAGCGCCTTGGATACTTTATTTTACGGGCACTACTCGTATACATTTTGCAATTATTTGCCAGTTAGTCTCCACTTGAAAGTACTATAACAAATTATTTTGGGATCAAACCAAATTACTCGGTGTCGGTACCTCTATGCCGAATCCCCTCCATAAAGTAGTCCAGTCTGGTCTCCCACATTCACCCTTTAAACTTCCCTTTCATTATATATAACTTATTTATTTATTCTTTCTCTTTTTCAACCTATTTACTCAGCATAGCTACTTTTATTGAATTTTCATCAATCCCCTCCGATCTTCTCTACCCTGGCGCTGTTTCTTGTTCAAAATTTGGATTACGAAATTTTCGTAGTCAAATCCAACAGAATGCCGTATTTTTTCATAAAGGTTTAGCACAATTCTCTCGATACCACAAATTGTTTTTGGATTGCTAAAACAGTCACGTACGTATTCCCAGGTCGTTTCTGACAACCAATATGTTTATTTATCAGAGAAAGCTAGTGTAAATGTTAAATAGTGTGTTCATTTGAAATGGCAGAGGGCAAAAAACGAACGGTATTTAAATTCACTTTGGAAGCTGGACGGCCGTTATATATTCGGAAGCGGAACATTTGCTTTGAAAGCGAGGATGAAACCGCTAGGAATTTATACGGACTGTGATTTAGACCTTACGTTAACACATTTCCTCTTACTTCATGGGTCAGGAGTCGCAGTTCAAACACCGCAAGAAGAATCTCTAAAGCTGCTCTGCAACACAATTTATATTTTATACGCAGCATTTTTTTTAAAATATTAATTACCCCAAAATAAAACTAAAGATTTTAATTAAAACAGTACTTGAATTTATGAAAATGCCCTCAAACGTCCCTTTCATTCATTCCTTTTTACCTAGATTTACGTCCTCCAACGTTAAGTTATATCGGACAATGATTTTCAAATGAGTCCAGGATACATAGAGCTTAGAGTTACCAAACGTTCATCTATCACAATAAGAGAACCTCCAATGTCAAGTCATATCGAATGATGAATTAAATGATCTTCAAATGACTACAGGGCATATAGAGGTTAGACGTACCCGACATTCATCTTTAATAATAAGGGAAAACCTCCAACATTAAGTCATATCGGACGATGAATGAAATTATGTTCAAATGAGTACAGGGTACATAGAGCTTAGAGTAACCAGACATTAATCATTCTGGATAAGGGAAAACTTCCAACGTTATGACTCATCGGACGATGTATGAAATAATGTTCAAATGAGTAGAGGGTACATAGAACTCAGAGTTACCAGACATTCATCTTTCAGGATAAGATAAAACTTCCAACGTTAAGTGATATTGGACGATGAATGAGATGATGTGCAAATGAGTACAGGGTACATAGAGCTTAGAGATACGAGACATTCATCTTTAAGAATAAGGGAAAATCTCCAATGTTAAGTCATATCGGTCGTTGAATGAAATTATATTCAAGTAAGTACAGGGTACATAGAGCTTAGAGTAACCAGACATTAATCATTCAGGATAAGGGAAAACTTCCAACGTTATGACTCATCGGACGATGAATGAAATAATGTTCAAATGAGTAGAGGGTACATAGAGCTCAGAGTTACCAGACATTCATCTTTCAGAATAAGATAAAACTTCCAACGTTAAGTGATATTGGACGATGAATGAGATGATGTGCAAATGAGTACAGGGTACACAGAAGTTAGAGTTACCAGACATTCATCTTTCAGGATAAGGGAAAACTTCCAACGTTATGACTCATCGGACGTTGAATGAAATAATGTTCAAATGAGTAGAGGGTACATAGAGCTCAGAGTTACCAGACATTCATCTTTCAGAATAAGATAAAACTTCCAACGTTAAGTGATATTGGACGATGAATGAGATGATGTGCAAATGAGTACAGGGTACACAGAAGTTAGAGTTACCAGACATTCATCTTTCAGGATAAGGGAAAACTTCCAACGTTATGACTCATCGGACGTTGAATGAAATAATGTTCAAATGAGTAGAGGGTACATAGAGCTCAGAGTTACCAGACATTCATCTTTCAGAATAAGATAAAACTTCCAACGTTACGTGATATTGGACGACGAATGAGATGATGTGCAAATGAGTACAGGGTACATAGAGCTTAGAGTAACCAGACATTAATCGTTCAGGATAAGGGAAAACTTCCAACGTTATGACTCATCGGACGATGAATGAAATAATGTTCAAATGAGTAGAGGGTACATAGAGCTCAGAGTTACCAGACATTCATCTTTCAGAATAAGATAAAACTTCCAACGTTAAGTGATATTGGACGATGAATGAGATGATGTGCAAAGGAGTACAGGGTACACAGAGGTTAGAGTTACCCGATATTTGTCTTTCAGGATGGGGTAAACCCCCGGAAATAAACTTATTCGAACTCAGGACCTCTTAAACGTAAGGCAGAAGCGCTACATCTGTGCTACCGAGGTGGGCTTCGTAATTACGTTTATATAACTAGAAATGTTGTTAAAACACACTATTTTTGTAAAAAGAATGTGTGAGCAGAAACATTTCAGAATTGGAATTTGAACTTTAATTACTATAGTTCTACGAGTTCTTTTCTATACTGTGTGTGAAAAACAATCAATTAGACTTAGGTATTGTTTATCAGCTTAATGTTCTTTTACTTGCCACAAATCTATAGCAGAGTCACCGGCTTTACCTCCCTTCCCAGAGAAGTCATGCTAAGGAAAATGTTCTCTGTTTTTCATGCTTCAACATTGCTGTCTGCTGTCGGGACGCTCTGTATATGAGTGAAATATTTTCAAAAATAATAAGTTTATCTGATCAGATTAGAAGAATAATAAACTTATTGAAGCGCTGTTTCGCACTAATATGACTTTTCCTACACATTCCTGCGCAGAGTTGACCGTGTGAAACTACTATGAGAGTACTACAATAGGTTTTTACTGGCGGGTTGGGAGGCTGAGGGTGATCTACCTGGCCTATGAGCTCTTTTCGGGGATTTTCCCGGGTCGCCAGTTGAATGCTCATTCTGAATCACATCATCCTTCCTCCCGGGGATACCCCTCCTGGGCTTAGACACAATATACTACAGTTTTCAGAACCGAATCCCCTCTGTGGTAATCCTAATCCTAAGACAAGGGTTTAGAAATGTTTCAAAGAGGATCCAGACCTTTCTAGACGCCCCCGCACATCAGTCACTAACGACAATGTGGAGCAAGTAATGAAAATGGTTGTACTTAGTGGTTCAGGATGTAAAAACACCTTATCCTCAAAATCGATCATTTGCATTCTTAGTTTGTTTGAACTATTTTGCAGCAAAAAGGGAGTAATTAAAGAAGGAAGCACATAAAAGCGAACCTCTTTAAGCAGCTGCTGTGTATGCAGAAGAAGAAGGAGGAGGAGGGCACGAACAAAAAGAAAATCAGCTCCCAAAGGAACACGAGCAAGGGATAAAGCGAGGAGAAAACACCCATAAAAAGTTGCGGAAGCTAAGAGAGAGGTTTGTGGGGGCGGGAGGTGATCCCTTGGATGGACTACACCGGGAGAATATGGATCCTTTTGCATGTTTTCAGGAAAGAAAAACGATATGGTCTGCTTCCGTCTCTCAATGCCTTTCTTCTCGTGGAAAAAAGTTTTCGTTAATTGAAATTCAATCCATTAAACGCGACGAAGTGGAGTCGAACTGTATCAGTTGCCATGGGAACCATTCGAATGGGTCAAGTTACTGCGTAGGAAGAAAAACTGCTCGGAAACAAAACACGGTTTGGAAATTGCACAGACAGAAAAACAAAAACCTACACACCGACGAGTAGATCTCAGTTTTATAAGGAAATAACACTGAAGTGGATGAAACATTGCTATAAGCAAAGTTAGTTCTACTTGTAGTTTCCATACAGAATAGAATGCTGGGAGAACTCTGTAATGCCAATAAAATTAATCAGGTAAGCATATTTATTGATACAAAACGTAAAAACATCATTCCGCAAGCCTACACATACCGACCTCTATCTGAACGCTCATAGTTTTCATCCTAAGTATCAACGTGTGGAAGTTCTCAGTACACTGGCCCACAGAGCTTTGTCTGTATCTGATCCCAGTCACTTAAAACAATAATTACAGCACCTGAGACTGATTTTCCGTCAAAACGGCTATTCCGAATATGACGTTGAAGCCTCGATCACCAAAGCTAGGAAAGGGAAACCTGTAATATAGCAAGCGTCAGATAAGCCTACCGCTACAGCCTGCACCCCGTTTACCGGCAACCTATCCGGCAGAATCAGCAGAATTCTCGCCAAATACAACACCAGGACCATCCACAAGCCTCCTTCGAAGATTAAACATCTGTTGAGACCAGCGAACGACAAATTGGACTTCCAATGTACCGCATTCCCTGTGAATGTCGGACACCCTATAATAAATAATCAAGTTATGCTAAATTAAGAAAGGAACCAGTTTGCCTACTACAAATAATAATGATAATAATAATGATAATAATAATGATAATCATAATAATAATAATAATAATAATAATAATAATAATAATAATAATAATAATAATAATAATAATAATAATAATAATAATAATAATAATAATAATAATAATAATAATAACAACAACAACAACAACAACAACAACAATAACAACAACAACAACAACAATAACAACAACAATAACAATAACAATAACAATAACAATAACAATAACAATAACAATAACAATAATAAATAACAATAATAATAACAATAATAATAACAATAATAAATAACAATAATAATAACAATAATAATAATAATAATAATAATAATAATAATAATAATAATAATAATAATAATAATAATAATAATAATAATAATAATAATAATAATAATAATAATAATAATAATAATAATAATAATAATAATAATAATAATAATAATAATAATAATAATAATAATAATAATAATAATAATAATAATAATAATAATAATAATAATAATAATAATAATAATAATAATAATAATAATAATAATAATAATAATAATAATAATAATAATAATAATAATAATAATAATAATAATAATAATAATAATAATAATAATAATAATAATAATACGGCTCTAGTGTGAAGAAATGATTAATTTTCATGAATTAACTGAAATAATAAAAGAGTTAAATGATGAAGCCTGGAACCAAAGTGCTTACGATAGTAAGTCGCCACAAATGGTGTATCTCAAATGTGAGAGCCCGTAGTGGTTTACCGGGGCAATTTGAGTCAAATGGAGAATTTAATGTCAGGACGGCACGTTGGTCATGGTACCTCAATGGGTTAGAGCGACTGGATGGAAACCAGGAGATCCGTGCTTCGGTTCCCGGCCGTTGCATTGAACTTTTCATTTTGACTCTATTTATTATAATAATAACAACGATGATAATGAGGATGATGATAGTAATAATAATAAACAATCACCAATGCTGTAGGTGTTGTTGCTAGCAAAATGTCCTATACCTCATATCCTAACAAAGCGTGCTATTGAAACAAAACTATTGACGCGCTTTAGCCCAAAGTTGCTAGGCAACAAAACCTAAACTTTATATTCCACACATAAAAACCACTATCAAGTCATAAATAGGTCTTAATGATTGCCATGATATCTTATTCTCCCAGCATATCCTTCTTACAATAACGCAATGAAAATATTGTAAATAAGTATTAAATATATACAAATACAACAATTTGTAACTTAAAATTTCACTCATCTTATAAGAGATGATAATTTTCTTATAAATTGTCCGGGATCGCAATTTCATGGAAAACTTTTACACATCCTCAGCCGGAAACAAAGCTGTCGCCATCGTTAAGAACGCTAGATGTTAATATGCTCTTGTTAGTACTACCAACATCTGAAAATAAAACAAATTTAAAACCAGAATCGACTGTCGGTATTTCAAAATTCATTACGTGATGTTTATTTTTTAAAATAAATATACTTTCCCAAATCATCAAATCTATGGGACCATTTATTTGTTTTAATAATTTAACTTTAGGATTTATTTCATGGTTAAATGACCAAAATGATCTGCTACGGCCGATTTATCAGTTTGTTGATACTTAATGTTACGAAAATGTACTTTCGTTCTTGTTTCTAAATTATGTTTTGCCTTTCCAATATAAACCTTATCACAATCTAAACAATTAAACTGACAAATGCCAAATTTTTATCATTAGGGATTAATTTTTTTAGAGAAATGGAATAAATTTTAATACTATATTAAGTTTGAGGAACTATAGTTCTGTCAAAATTAAAAAAAAAAATTGAAAATGTTTATTAACCCAAGGGTGGTAAGTAATATTTTTAAAATTATAATTGTCTTTTATTTTCCTAAAAGTAGAAATATAATTAACAGTTTTTTTTCATATTTGAATTTTTCAATTTTTTTATTTATAAAGTTTTTATTAAAACCATTAATTAAAGCAGTGTTAATAATATGCTTATATTCTTTATCAAACTCGTCTTTATTCAGGTCATTTATTAAACTATAAATCAAACTATTGAAAACAGCAAATTTATATGAAAAAGGGTTAAGACCTTTATCTTTTTTATGTAATTATCAATATGAGCAGACTTGCTATAAATACTAAAGTTTAATTTATTATTATTTCTTGTTATCTGTACCAAATTAGCTTCAGTAACACCCATTAGGTTCTAACGCCTGTTTTGTAACAAGTGTTCTAAGTAGCTTCTTACCCAAGCGCCACAATGTGTTACCATAGCAACTTCTCTGATATTAGAGTGGGATTTAGTTGTGTTTAGCCATTGTAGGCGCTGCTAAGCACGAGGTTAACAATGCAAAGGGAATGAGGATTGAGTAAGGCTACAGTGGGAGAAACCGTGTTTCAGATGCGAAGTTGCAGCTGTAGGATTTAGAGCAGCATGCGGTGGGAGCAACACGAGTTGATAAAAGATGGTGTACCAATAACATCTGTGTGGTTTCCTCAAGTAGTTTTATGATATAACGGACATTTACGAGGGCTGTCCAATAAAGAATGATCACAACTTTTGATGACAACGTACCTTTACTCATACTCATAATTTTGATGCTCCTTCTCACAAAAGTCACCCCTGAATGCGATGCACTTGCCCAGCGTTTCTGCCAGTCTTCAAAGACATGCTGGAAAACATTTTTTGACAGATCCTTCAAAATTGCTTCCGCAGCCTTCACCACTGCTTTTGATGATGGTTAATGCCTCCACGAAGGCGTTTCCTCAAGTTAGGGAATAGAAAAAAGTCACATGGGGCTAAATCCGGACTATAGGGAGGATGAGGAATGCACTTCACGTTCATTTTTGCAAGATATTCAGCAATAGGTTTGGCAATATGCGGCCGTGTACTATCGCGGTGAAGCATCCAGCCTGCTACACGGAAATGTAGTCATGTGTGCCTGATATGGACTTGCAATGTTTTCAGTACATCCCTGTAGTGTTGTCTAGTTACTGATGTGTGTGCAGGTACAACATGCTAATAAACCATTCCATAAATATCAAAGAATGAGATAACCATAACTTTCCCAGCAGAATCAACCACTTTTGCTTTTTTGGGGGTTGGTGATGAAGGAGATTTCCACACTGAACCTTGCCGTTTGCTCTCAGGATCAAAATGATGTAGCCAAGTTTCATCAGCAGTGATTACGTTTGAAAGAAACTCCGGATCTTCCTGTCACATCAACTTTAACTGTATTTTACCTCCACTGCAGCAGTAAGCAATACTGAATATGTCTGAAGTTGCCTGGTTCTCACAGCCGGGAACCAAGAGTGCCAACAGTGAAACTACTACGGCGTGTTTGTTTCACATTAAGCTAACAGAATATAATAACATTGAATTTTAGTGCGAAAAGTTATGATCATTCTTTATTGAACAGCCCTCGTACTTAAACAGTAAATCGAAGACAATTTTACATTTTTTAAATTAAACATAATTGGCGAACCTTCTACCTTTGGTAAAGTTGCTAAATATTAATCCATAAGAAATTTAAGTTAAATGGTGATACTGTGCAATGTATAGTACCAGCTTTAATATTCACTCAGCTGCACTGTTAGATTGTTACAGTGACAAAACCTTGATACTTCCCTAATTCTTCTGTTTGTAATTGGAAATATGAGGTGTGTTCAAGTATAACATCTCCTATTTGTTTCTCACAAAATAATCACAAGAAAAATGTGAAATTAGTATCACTTCTAAACGTAATTTCCCTCTAGCTGTACACATTTTTCACAACGCCGACGCCATGATTCCATGGCCGCTGCGAACGGAATGTGTTTTGACCACTGGAAAATCGCTCAGGCAATAGCGGCACGACTAGTGACTCTGCGACCACGGAGATTGTCTTTCATCGTCAGAAACAGCCAAAGGTCGCTAGGAACTAGGTTAGGTGAGTAGGGAGCATGAGCAATCACTTCAAAGATGTCACGCGTCGCGTTCGCCCGATACGCTGGTGCGTTATCTTGATGAAAGGGCACACGTTCAAACTTTTCCGGCCGTTTTTCACGCAATGCTGGGAGGAGTTTATTCTTCAAAACATTTTGGTAGGACGTAGCTACTACCGTAGTGCCTTGTGGAATGCAGTGAGTAAAGATTACACCACTGCTGTCCTAGAAGATGGCCATCATAATTTTGTCAACACTGACGCTCAACGGGAAAATTTTTGGTCGCAGTGAGTCTGTGTGCTTCCATTGAGCTGACTGGCGCTTCGTTTCAGGGTTGAAAAACGGCATCCACGTCCCATTCATTGTCACAATCGATTGAAAGGAAGTTCCATTCATGCCGTCATCACGCGTCAACATCGCCTGATAATTTGCCAGGCGCGCAGCCTTGTAATAATCCGTCAGCACCCACCTGGAAGACACTTATCGCATTTTCAGAACTTCATGCAGGATTGTGTGCATAGATCCCTCGGAAATGTCAATTTTGGAGGCGATGTCTGCACCACTGCATCGGCGATCCTCCAAAACAACGTTCTCCACTCGCTGGATCATATCGTCAGATCGGCTGGTGCGAGTCCGTGACTGTCTTGGTTTATTGTCACACGATGTTCTGTCTTCACTGAACTGTGGCACCCAGGAAAGCACATTAGACACATTCATGGTACCATCATTACATGCCACCTGCCTCGGTAGCGTAGATGGTGGCGTGTCCGCCTCACGTTCAAGAGGTCCCAGTTCGAATCTCGGTCAGGGATTTCCGGGGTTTTCCCTTATCTTGAAAGACAAATGTCGGGTAACACTAGGCTCCATGGATCCCAGACTCATTTGAGCATCATTTCATCCATTTCATTCATCGTCCGATATGACTTAACGTGGGAAGACGTAAATTACAAAATTCACCACATACCTCACCTCACATGAATTTCAATAGGTGTCGCACGAACGAAAATGAAAAAAACCCAATGATTACACGCCTTTCTTGAAATGAAAAACGTAACCATTGTAAGTATCAAAAGCAGTCCTGACTCTCGTCGCTGCCACTAGAGTTCTATGCACTGTATACTGCTGCCAACTCTGTCACGCGTTCACATAGTCCACGTATATTTAAAAATAACAGAAGTTCCTAATTGGTCCCAGTCCTGAAAAAAATAGATTACTTATTTGTAATTTCGTGAATCACACCTATGATTTGTCACTGTAACAGTCGATCTTGTGATATTTTCGCTTCTATAAAGTTAAACCTTTGATTGTTGTGAAATTTGTTTCATGCATACACACAGTAGTTCGGATTTATGTAATTTCATTCTGACTGAAATATAAAATAAATATTATAAAATACATTGTACACATTTTTATGTCATTGTTTGTTCTGACTGGCCTAGTTACTCTGTACGACCTGCTTTGAACTTTCATAGCATCGTTTTCAGTGACATCAGCACTGTATTAATTGCATACGATCAAATTAATTTAACGAGTCATTTTAAGAACCATCACACAATCTAATTTTAGAAACAAACACCACTATATTTCAAGTGTTGGACTCTTTCCTAGAAGCTCCGGTATATTAATGCGGTATTTCTTAAATCTTTAAAAATCTCTAATCTATTATCTGTTTCAAATGGGATGATGTTTGTCCTTGAGCGCTACCAGGTGAGCAACCAATCCGAGTACTGCGGTGTTGTGTATTGCATTCCTCCAAGTGGTCTGTGACGAGCGCCAGACTAATCAATCTATAATAAATACTATTCGCGCTAAGACAATTCAGATTTTGCAAAAACTGATCCATGAGGAACGAGAGAGTAATGCATTTAACATAACCGTAAAAGCACCATCCTTTTAGCTCAAATAGTTATCCTAATACAAATAAAGTAGATGCCATTATATTATGACAATGCATTGCGACGTAAGCACTGTAATGAATATCATTATTGGTTGGCATGTATACGTGAACGTATATTTGAAATTACTCAGAACTGAAACGTAAACATTTGACATGACGTAGCAAAAGAAATATGTACTTTGAATAAGCCAACTGTTTGTTTAATTCGATGAGTGGAAACGATACACTTCTTGCTAGTCTGGCACAACGTGTCTGGTCATATTATATCTTCGTTTATGAACGGTTCGTAATCTCTATTTACTCTAGAGAGTTCAAAGCAGCATTATTCAGTTACTCTTCCATGAAAAAGTGTATCAGCTGGATCAATGAGACAAGATGCAACTTTACCCATACTACTGCTAGAACAATCCAATTGAGTTAATGTGAGCTCGAATTATGTTGCAAATAGAAATAATATTTTTAAACTGACATTGAACAACTTATTCACGAAGAAACTGACAAGGAACACAACAAGACTGGGAAAACTGTGTGAGACATCAGATAAACTACAAGAAGACGACTTTTGGAAAGAAATATCACGTATCGAGATGTTGGAGCCTATCATCATAAATTTGCAATACTCAGACGATGAAGACAATGACAATGACGAATTATCTCTTAACGTAAGTAACATTCACAGCTATACGGATGTACCGCTTATATTTCCGTTAGATTAGAAAAATAAGTAATTCATAAATCATAATTAACATTAAACTAAATATTAAAAACATTTGCGTAATATATAATATTCATGTTGCTATTGTGATTTCAACAACTGCATTATTATAAAACTTTGGAAAATTCAGTTTGCGTTACCGCAAAAAACACTCGCAAGTGTGCCAGAGTGGAGATAACGAAGTGTCAGCCTTGAAGGCACTAACGCGTCTGATTCGCTACAGGCGAGAACTCTTCCCATTTGACACACATACGCTATATGGTATTTAATTGACCTATCCGTTCTTATTTGTGCTAGATGTATACAGAAAGAAACTCCGTAGACTTTCACACACCCAAAACAAATCACTGTCTAAACTTTCTGGTTATACAGGGTGCTTCAATGCATACGTTTTCCAGTGAAGTCTCAGTATTAAATTTCCGGGTAAAACAAAAATGTATTAAGCACTGCACTAATTAACAAAGTTATAACCAGGCAACGATGTAATAAATTAGGATCTCAAATCGATAACCTATCTGATAATTCGGAAAGCGGGTAATGAGATATTGGTTTTGTTTATTGCTAGCTTATTAAACTCGGTAATTATCACGTCGGAAACGCCATAGCAGTGAAGATATCAGATACGAATATTGAATTAACTGTTTTTAATTAAGGGTTGAAGATTCTGAGCGGTTTGGCTAAGGCAGTTTCATCTGTGGCCCGCATTCGAAAGGGCCAGGTTCAATTCCTGTGGCGAACTTGTTAATATTCCTTTTTGTATTAGTATAAACATGTTAATAAAATTCCCAACCACGCAAAACATACCTTTTTATGGAACGTCTTCCGATTTTTCTTTGCGTCTACATAATGTCCGATATACTGCGATCCATATAAACCTGAACCATTTCAAGAGCCCATAAATTTGGAACCAATAATAGGACACACGTACAAATTTGGGAGAATATAATACACAATTGGAAGATTGCATTGCCTGCCTCGGTAGCGTGGTGCTAGCGAGTCTACCTCACGTTCAAAGGGCCCCAGTTCAAATCTCCGTCAGGGTGAGTTACCTGGATATGGTTTTCCGGGGTTTTCCCTTATCCATAAAGACTAATGTCAGGTAACTCTAAGCTCCATGGACCCTGGATTCATATGAGCATCGTTTCACCCAATTCATTCACCGTCCGATATGACTTAACGTTGGAGGACGTAAATTACACACACACACACACACACACACACACACACACACACACACGCGCGCGCACGCACATACACACAAACATTGCATTACACTATTTACATCTCAGAGAAAATGTTAGAAGTGTCCTGCACCAGTATCTATACATGTTTGCACTCGTCTCATCATATGCTTTAAAGTTTTACGGAGAATATATTGAATTGAGAGAAGGTTATTTCCAGCAAGATGGACCAACGTGCCATACATTTAATGACACCATGGAACTTGTAACTAGTTTCATTGATAATCGAATAATCTCAAAAGGTCTGTGGCCCCGGAGATCCCTTGACATAACCTCACTGGATTGGATTTTTTTACTGTCGGTGTATCTAAAAATATAGTGAACAAAAATAGGCCACGGATAATTTACGTTCTCAGGGAATCCATTGGAAGCGAAATAAGTAACTCTTCTCGAGGATACTCGAGGATACTCTCCGTGAAACTTCAGAGAATATGGTTAGACGAGAGCAAACATGTATAGATGATGGTGGAGGACACTTTCAACATTTTCTCTGAGATGTAAATAGTGTAATGTAATTTCCCAATTGTGTATTATAATCTCCCAAAGTTGCACGTGTGCCCTATTATTGGTTCAAAAGCTATGGCCTATTATAACGGTTCAGCTTTGTATGAATCGCATTATATATTGCTTATTATTGGCAATCCTTATACTTTTCTCAAATATAAACGAAAACGCTGTTATATATTATGCCAAACAATGAAAATAAAAACAAAGTCATCGCTTAATGGTTACCTCTTAAAATATATGACTCTGAGTTAAGCGTGCCATATGGAGTTGATTCGAAAATCAAGTTTTATAGGGATATTAGTTGAAGTGGTAGAAAAGTCATTTTGGCATATTTTAAGACAATTCTGTTGTATTATTGCGTTTGCGTTTCTTTGTTTCTATATGCTAGCTTTGAATATTTGCCCTAAACATTAATTTGAAAAAAAAAATTCTTGTTCTATTTGAACGTATTTCTTAAACTGGTGTCACTTCCTTTGTGTTTCAAGTCTTCGTGGCAGTTAAACACCACGTAAGATTATACAGGAAGTTTCAAAAATAGAGTTCAACTTAGGTGACCGGAGTGGCCAAGAAAATGGCCCTCCTCTACCTATCCATCAGAACTCCTTCGACCCAAGAAACGAGTTTGTTGACCAACTCTCAATGCACTTCTTCATGCATATCACATATGGTGTTTTCCAGAAAGTTTATAGATGCTGTGTCTGGAAGTAGACGTTCATTATGCTTTATCTGTCACATTAAGGCAGGAAAGTTGGCATTTGTGGCAACTCTCAATGCACTGTCTTCATGCATATCACATATGGTGATTTTGCAGAAAGTTTATAGATGCTGTGTCTGGAAGTAGACGATCATTATGCTTTATCTGTCACATTAAGGCAGGAAAGTTGGCATTTGTGGCAGGCTGCTTCAGAAACCACTAGGCCGCGCCGTGGTTAGACCGCTCGACTCTTGCCAAGGTGGCCTGTGTTTCGATCCCAGGCGAACGCAAAGTGAGATTTGTGGTTGACAACACGGTGTGGGAGCGGATTTACTCCGGGATCTCCGGTTTCCCCGCCAACTCCTTCCATCTTCATCTCATGTATTGCCACCTTTAGTAAAAGGGATTTAAGAAGACGGTGGCAGTGTATCATCGAGCAGGTTATCCACTGATGAGAAAGTCTGAAAGCTATAACTCAGAAACCAAGCACTTCCAGACGCGTGTAATGGAACTCTTTTATTGTTCACATATATCAGGATTAATGCCTGAATTTATGTCATCGATGTTTATACACCCTGTATATAATTGACGGACACAGCAAGAGTATTCTCCATTTAGCACTTCGGCGATTCGCAGCAGCGCACGGTTCTCAACACACGCTTACTATGAAAACCGTAATTATCACTTATGACACTTCAATTGTTAGTCTCTATGTTAAGATCCAGAAACAGTTGAGTTTCACATCCTCAAACAGTTGACAAGTCCCTTTCAATAGCTCATTTGTTATTCTCCATTACAGTTAACAGCCAAGTAAACTGGGTCTGGTCCCAGATGTGCAATGTGGAAACAGATGAAGGTAACATTGCATCTCTGTAGGAAGACGACATAAAAGAAAAGGGCGTACTCTAAGTACCTGAAACCAAAACAAAACCTGAAGTCGTGTAGCTGCACATTACTACCCTTTTGGGGCGAGCTACAGCCGTATTTTGTGCTCCTCATTTTGTTTTACAGGAGGTAGAATCTTTTTAGAGCTGGTTGCTATGCGACCACATTGACATGGACAGCACATAAAACTAAGGAATGAGAAAACCATGCTGAAGAAAAGTATAAGTGTTTGAAAATTCAAACCAAAACAAGGAACGCCTCGGAAATGGCTAATTTCACAAAAAAAAAAATGCTTTTGATGTAAATGTACTTAATGCAGATTTTATTTTCTTGCAACAAAAGTTGGTCCACGATTTACAGTTTATTATTCTTAAATATATTAAACATATTATTTAATTAAAATGTCAATGTATTTGAAATTAAGAACTTTTAAAACTATACATGTTACAAATAAAGATTACAATTTTAGTTAATTGATGGAAATTAATAATTTCTTCACACTAGCCGTATATAGGGTAAGGTTTCTGATAGTCAACATGAAAAATACAATGCCACGGCCGGGATTTGAGCCATCGATCTCCTGCTTTCCGTCCAGTCGCCCTAAACCCTTGAGCTACCATGGCCAACTTGCCGTCCTGACATTAAATGCTTCATTTGACTCGTACATTTCCCCGGTAGCTCACTAGGAGCTCTCGCATCCGAGATACACCATTTGTGGCGACTTACTATCGTATGTACTTCAGTCCCAGGCTTCGTCATTTAACTCTTATTACTTTATTTATTTGATGGAAATTATTCATCTCTTCACACTAGCCATATATAGGCTAAGGCTTTTGATAGATAGAGTCAACATGAAAAATTCAATGCCTAGGCCGGGATTTGAACCACGGATCTCCTGGTTTCCGTCCAGTCGCCCTAAGCCATTGAGCTACCCTGGCCAACTTGCCATCATGACGTTAAATTCTCCATTGGACTCGTATAGTTCCCTGGTAAACCACTAGGGGCTCTCGTATGCGAGATACAGAGTTTGTGGCGACTTACTATTTTAAGTACTTGAGTCTCAGGCTTCATCATTTAACTGTTATTATTTTAGTTAATTTATGGAAATTATTGATTTCTTCACATTAGCCTACACTGATAGAGTCTACATGAAAAATTAATTGACACGGCCGGGATTTTGAGGCGGTATTTGCCCGTTAAGTATCTCGTTGAGCTCTCCCGGCACTCAACACCTCATATGATAGGATATGTGAGGGGTGAAAGCTACGGATGGGAAGTTTACAACATGTTGGATTTTTTTTTTTTTTTCTCAGGGTAGGTCTGCTTTTTTGTAATTTACGTCCTCCAACGTTAAGTCATGTCGGACGATAAATGAAATGGGTGAAATAATGCTCAAATGAGTCTGGGGTCCATGGAGCTTAGAGCAACCCGACATTTGTCTTTCAGGGTAAGGGAAAACCCCTAAAAAACCTTATCCAGGTAAATCACTCTGACCGAGATTCTAACTCGGGACCTCTTGAACGTGAGGCAGACATGCTACCATCTACGCTACCGAGGCGGGCCAGGTCTGCATGGATTCTCTCTTTTCGGATTTCAGGAAGTGGGTGCGTCCTGACAGTGTAGGGGTACTATCACACAGAAGACACCACGACCGTTGAATGGCAAGTTTATTTAGACAAGTCGCCCTCTCCACTCGTCACTGTTGTGTTGGTCTCGCACATTAGGCGTTGCTGTGCGCGTGACATGCCGGCTAGTTTAAATCACAATTGCGAGTGAACTTGTAAATTTCCAGGACGCGCCGAGTGATATATGAAGCCGTGTACGCGTTTTCGTTTCTGGACGTCGCGAGAGCATTACTTCGCGCACTAGAATATTACTGGAGGATTATGCAACAACAAAGTTTCGTAAAATCTTGATGGTGTTGTTATGTGTGCTGCTTCTTTCAATCGCTAACACAGAGTGTTCGATAACCACCTAATGTGTGTTGCTCCGTCCATTCGTGAACACGGACTTTGATAAACTTTCGGTACGTATTGCGCATTTCACTCGCCACTACAGAGTGTTTTTCCTAGCAAATATCAAACGTCGTCATTGCACAAATTTCCCCTTCCTTTCGCCGAATTTTGGAAAATTTAGGGGTCATGTGACTCGATACTCGTTCCTTATATGTTGTGTTTCATCAATACTCTTAAATTTCCTCGCAATTTTCAGTTTCTGAGCCATGTATTCCATGCAACTTTCTCTTACAGGCAGTCTAGGTAATTAATGCGGAATCACGCTTATTAAAGCGTAGCTTAGATCCCGGTGTCTATTCACTACACCACGTATCATCTGCAAATCAATTCTAGGACGGGCGAAGTGTTGACGCTTGGGTCTAGGCCTTGGGCGATAGTCTAAGAATGCTCCTTTGTCTGCTCAGCTTAAGGAACAATCCTGTGAGGATAAGCGTTCATTTCCCTGGTTCTCTTTACACGTTGGGTTCATGTGCTTGCAATAAAATATATGTATTGCAATTGCCTGTTTAGTTTCTGCACCTTTATATTAGATCATTATCCCCTATATTTGTTATAATTTAGCCTAATTCATAATGCGATATCTATCCGCCCTTAATTATGCGGTTGTTATGTTACGCCTAAAAAGGACGGTATCAATTTGAAGCATGGATCTCCTGGTTTCCATTCAGTTGCTCTAACCCATTGAGCTACCACGATCAACTTGCCGTCATGATATTAAATTCTCAATTTGACTCATATATGTTCTTCCTTAATGATCAAATAAGCCCTTATTCCACATTCATTAGTTTCTTTGTAGATCTAAAGAAAATATAACAAAAGACAAATTAAAGAACGTCCACAAGCAGCTAA
This sequence comes from Mantis religiosa, assembly GCA_030765055.1. Classification (NCBI taxonomy): domain Eukaryota; kingdom Metazoa; phylum Arthropoda; class Insecta; order Mantodea; family Mantidae; genus Mantis; species Mantis religiosa. Next base: position 92,435,451 of record CM060958.1, read on the forward strand.
CTCTTCAAATTTCCGTTATCTTACATTACTTCAATAGAAAACCTCAAAAAACGTGAAAATTCAAACCGATAACAAAGAATAATTCGGAAATGGTAAACGACACATAAATCCTGGTATCAAGTTTTGGGGTGGAACGAACGCCCCTTTTATCTACCGTGTACGTGAACCTTTTTCTCTCAGATAAAATAACTCTTGAGAGAAATTGTATATGGTAAAAATACTGTTTATTTACTTCTAATCTGTATGAATTGGGATTTGTTGCAGCACGTTAATGCTAATGGAAAACAAACATTGTGGAGGGACGCAATATAAATACTGCCAGGGACGAACAACAGAATAATTCCAATAATCCCATTAAAATGTACACGTTTTGCCTTTGGTAGTGATGCTACAGGGCACAGCGAAAATACACAGACTACTTCTTGCACATCGGATAATACCGTGGTTTGTTATCCCCGCAGTCGTGAGGAAAACAGTGATACGTTATGGATTTTGTCCATTCGCTGACGTTAGCATATAAAAATCAGAAAAAGAAACAATTTTTGCTTTTCCTTTCATGTATTTAGACTACGTAGAAAATATTGGGCTCGAATTTAACCCAAAAGATCTAGCAAATATTTATTCTTCTATGTACTTCACTATAACCATTATCTTATTGATAATTTTATTGTACGTACAAGAGAATAAAGGAATACAGTAAAATTTATGTGATAGTCAAATGTTTTAAAACTGGTTTTCTAGGTGACGTCTTGGAAATTCCGTTGTCTTAGTCCATCCAAGAGATAAACCATGAAGTTACAAGGAACTATGGGAATATACACTTCAAGCAACAGTCAAATGTTTTAAAACTGGTTACCTAAGTGATGTCTTTGAAATTCAGTTCTCTTTGTAGGACCAAGAGATAACAATGAAGGGACAAGGGAATGTGAGAATAATTAAGTGATAGTCAAATATTTTAAAACTGGTTGTCTAGCTGACGTCTATGAACTTACTTTCTCTTTGTATATCCCAGAGATAAAAGAATGAACGTACAGGTGAATATGGAAATACAGTAGACTTTAAGTGATAGTAAAATGTTTTGAAACTGATTGTGTCTGACCTCTTTGTAATTACGTTCTCTTGGTGTGTCCAAGATATAAAAAGTGAAGGTACAAGGGAATATGGAATATAGTAGATTTTAAGTGATAATCAAATATTTTAGAACTATTTGTCTGGGTGACGTCTTTGAGATCACGTTCTCTTTGTATGTCCAAGAGATTAAAAATGTAGGTACAAGAGAATATGGGAATACAGTAGAGTTTAAGTCAGTCAAGTATTTTACAAATAGTTGTAAGGTAACGTCTTTGAAATTCCGTTCCCTCTGCATGTCCAAGAGATAAAAATATGAAGGTACAAAGGAAACTGGGAGCACAGTAAAAGTCCAACGTTTTAAAACTGGTTGTCTAGGTAACGTCTTTGAAATTCCCTTTTCTTTGTATATCCAAGAGATAAAAATATGAATATGGGGTACGGTGGACAAGGTAATAGTCAAATATTTTAAAACTGTTTTGTGACAGCTATGAAATTTCGTTTTATTTGTATGTCCAGAATATTCAAGATGTATTTTTAATTTTTCATGAAATGTTTTAAACATATATCATTTTAATTGAATGTATTAAGTTTTGTTTTGAGAATGTCAACAATACAATATTGCATGTAAGTCATAGCTTATCGACGCGATTTCTTCATTATCCTTAGATTGCATATTAGAAGGGCGATGGACTGAAATGTGAACTTCAATTTTACAGACTTTGGACATTTTTCTTGCGTATAGATTGAAAACTTGTACTCCGGTAAAATGACGACTATATTTTTGAAGAATATTTCATCTACAGCAATACACTACAGTCTGAAAGTACGCACCTGTAACATTTAAGGAAGGAAAATGATAAAGGAAATTGTTATGTGAAAGTATATGACTGAGAGTTTGCCTAAGTGAGAAGGCGATACCACGAACAACTCAGTCAGAGCTCGACTAGCAGTAAAGAAACAAAAAAAATCCTTTGTTATTGCTTTCTGGTGGCAGCTTCCACGAAAAATGACGTATTAACACAGAAATCCGTTTTGAATACGATTTTCCATTCCGTGAGAATGCCGTATAAAGCAAGCACTCTACAATGGCTTTTGTTATTTCTCCAGAATAAAAAAAGAATCGCGCGGTGGCGGTAATATTTCACATTTTGTATTCAATCTTGACTGCACCTGCGTGTCGGTCCAGTCGAATTCCATTTCCTGTTACCCTGGAATTTGACTGGTGGTGATATACCCTGGTGGCTATTTCTGGCCCCAGAATTCCATCAATTCACCTTTTAATACTGTCTACGTCGAAGAAACAGGAACGGTGTAAAAGACGCTTGCATTTCTAGACAATGGCTTCACAAACGGTACAACAATTCTAGCATGCCTATTGTTGCTTGTTGCTATGCGACATATTATTATTCCTAACTTAACTAAAAAAGGCTTCCAGATTCAGATAAATGGGGAAATAACATAAAATATCAAAATGACATCCTTAGTTTATTTGACGACGTAAACAAAAGCACGTCTACGTGTGCGACATGATTGTCCTTTTAACCTTGTAAGCTTCTGTGGATGAAAAATATAGTTTGCATATCATTTTCTAAAACTTTACATCTAATATGTAACATATATTACATGATACAGTGTGATCCATATAAATCTGAACCATATCAATAGGACATAACTTTTGAACCAATAATAGGACACACGTGCAACTTTGGGAGAATATAATACACAATAGGGAGATAACATTACACTATTCACATCTCAGAGAAAATGTTGGAAGTGTTCTCCACCAGCATCTATACATGTTTGTACTCAATGTTACTTATTTCGGTTCGAATGGATTCCTTGTGAACATGTATTGTCTTTGGCCTATTCTTATATACACTACCACAAGAAAACATCCGGTGAGGTTAGGTCAGGGGATCTGAGGGGAGGGGCCACAGATCTTTTGAGATTATTCGATTAACAAAGAAACTGGGTACAAGTTCCATGGTGCCATTAGATGTATGGCACGTTGCTCCATCTTACTGGAAATAACCTTCTCTCAATTAGATATCATCTCCGTAAAACTTCAGAGAATATGGTGAGATGAGTGCAAACATGTATAGATGCTGGTGGAGGACACTTTCAACATTTTCTCTCAGATATAAACAGTGTGATGTAATCTCCCAATTGTGTATTATATTCTTCCAAAGTTGCACGTGTGTCCTATTATTGATTCAAAAGTTATGATCTATTTAAATGGTTCAGGTTTATATGGATCTCACTATATATAAACAAAATTTACATTATTATAAATGGAAAACTCAAAGCAGTAATTAATTAGTATTTTATTTAGTTGTTGGAAATTAATCATTTCTTTACACTAGCCTTATTTAGACTAAGGTTTCTGATAGATAATCAACATAAAAAATACAATGCCATGGCCGGGATATGAACCACGGATCTCCTGCTTTCCGTCCAGTCGCTCTTACCCATTGAGCTACCAAATCAATGACATGACCGCGATTTCAAACACGGTTGTCCAGGTTTCCGTTCAATCGCATTCGTAGCTCAATGCTTAAGAGCGTTTGGAGGTAACATTTTCGTAACACTAAGCATAAACAAACTGATAAATCGGCCGTAACAGATCATTTTTATAATTTAACCATGAAATAAACCTGAAGTTAAATTATTAAAACAATTAAATGTTCCGATAGATTTAATGGTTGGGGAAAAGATATTCTTTTTAAAAGAAATAAACATCGCGTAATGAATTTTGAAACACCAGCAGCTGATTCTGTTTTTAGCTTTGTTTCGTTTCCAGATTTTGGTAATACTGAAAAAGCATATCATGGTAACTGGAATCCTTGACGACGAAGTTTATTGATGGACTGACGATACAAGCAACTTGTTTGTGAAATCGATCTCCATTAGAAACAAGAATTAACATCATTTTCTTAAGATAAGTGAAGTTTTTGTTAGAAATATTTATATTTGTGTAATATGCATTGCTGTAGCCATCTTCATTTTCTACGTAATCATAAACGAGTACATATTTTATTCCTAATTGTATTTAGCAGTCCATACCAAGTTAAACTTGAATTAAACACGTTGCTATGCGACATAGTTATTGTTAATGTCATATCAAACAAAAGTTAAGGTGGAAACGTTGCTATGCGACATATTATTGTTGCTATTGTTAATCAGCGACTTTTCTTTTTTGACTGGCTATTAACAAACGCACTACCCTGAGGCAGGTAGCGCCAATCTTGATTCCAACAAAAGTAAAGTTTGGAAAGGGCTTATCCAACATTACAAATACAGCAATTCCAAAAAGACCTTTCAGTTTCCGTGCTGCAATAGTCACGGAACGGAAACTTGTTTCCGAGGAGCATAGATTAAAATCCTAAGCCATCCCCCTCGGGCTCTCCAGATGTTAGGGGGTTGTTAATTAAAGTAATATCGCTACATAAGCATGCCAGAAGCCCTTGCCAGAGCTCTTGTGTTTCCAAAACATGCCGTTATCTCGGCGGAAACGCCTGGAATGTTGAAATTCCAAGCGTCGGTGCAGTTCAAACAACCGTGAGACATGATCCCATTCCCCGGCTGCTTCAGGCCATTGTGTGTTCCTGTCCGCCCAACCTGGACTGCCGAGCTATTTATGGCAGACAAAGCTCACCTCAAACTTCTGTATTTATCATTCAAACTGTTACCCCAATCCTAACTTAGATTCACTTTCTATTTTATACAAATACACTGCTTCAAAAAGTCTCTTTAATCTTTCTTTATGTCATACAAGGCTCCACGCCAACACTGAACTGAACAGCGATATTCACTAGTGAACTACTTCATTGAACGGTTCCACTGCCCATAGACTACTCTCCAAGAAGGCTGTTATATATACTACACTTCTCTGCATAGCACTGTTTAATCACCAGAGCTAGGAAGTTCGTACCGATTTCCTGGAGCAGTGTAAGAGCGGCCAGGGATGGCTATACAACGCAGCGCTACAAGGAGCGCTATTCAATAAAGAATGATCATAACTGTTTTACAATCTTATTGTATTCTGTTAGCTTACTGTGAAACAAACACGCCGTAGTAGTTTCATTGTTGATACTCCTGGTTCCTGCCTGTGGAAACCAGGCAAGTTCATACATGTTCAGTATCGCCTACCGCTGCAATGGAGGTAACATGCGAGGAACAATATGCGGCTTTGAATTCTGCTTTGGTCTCAACAAATCGTCTCTTGAGGCCTATACAATGTTACAGTAGGCCTATGGAGAGCCTGTTCTTCCCTACAGCGTAGCTCGAAGGTGGTTTAAAATGTTTAAAGAGCGGAGACAATCAATTTCAAATGAAGGTGCTACTGCCATTGTGAGATAGGCAATTTCTGAAATACTCAACATTTCATGGGGTGCCACCCACACGTTGGTGACAGAAACATTAACCATGAGATGTGTTTGTGCGTGATGGGTTCCAAGACATTTGGTTCCCGAAAAACGTACATTCGCATGCACATCTGCATGCAGTTCAAGTTGATGTTAGAGGAAGATCCGGAGTTTCTTTCAAACATAATCACCGCTGATGAAACTTGGTTACATCATTTTGATCCTGAGAGCAAACAGCAAAGCCCAGTGTGGAAATCTCCTTCATCACCAAACCCCCAAAAATGCAAAAGAGGTTGCTTCTGCTGGGAAAGTTGTGGTCATGTCATTCTTTGATATTCATGGAATGGTTTATGAGAATGTTGTTCCTGCACAAACATCAGTAACTGGACAATACTACAGGGATGTGCTGGAAACATTGCAAGTTCATATCAGGCGCAAAAGACCACATTTCTGTGAATCAGGCTGGATGGTGCACCACGATAACGCGCGGCCGCATATTGACAATGTTGCAGAATATCTTGCAAAAATCAACGTGAAGTGCATCCCTCAACCTCCCTATACTCCGAATTCAACCCCATGTGACCTTATTCTATTCCCCAACTTGAAGAAACGTCTTCGTGGGAGGCATTATCCAACATCAGAAGCAGTAGTGAAGGCTGCGGAGGTGATTTTGAAGGATTTATCAAAAATGGTTTCCAGCTTGTCTTTGAAGACTGGCAGAAACACTGTAACAAGTGCATCGCATTAAGGGGAGACTATTTAGAGAAGGACCATCAAAATTATGTTATCATTCTTTATTCAACAGCCCTCGTATAACCTATCTCAACCTAGTTTAATCCTGCTGTAAATATCTCGGTGGGAAGAGAGATAGAGACCGAGATATTGGGACAGAAAACGGTTAAGCTGTTGATTGGTTTAGCGAAATTAATGGGCATTTTCTTTTATTTGCAGGAGTACGATAAACCCCTCCTTTAAGTACAGTACTGTAAGTAGTTTTCTAATCACTGATCTGTGCAAGCTAATTTTGGAGAGAGAAAAGTTTTGATTCTTATACACGTAATAGCCCCACATTTTATCTTTCTGCTTCACATACCACATAGATGTGTTCTGTATACTATATATAGATTAGACAGAAGGAATGTGGAATTATACACACTATTAACTTATCATATTAAATTAAGCTGCATTTTATTTAACAATTACTAAAGGATACTGCTACTACATAATATTGTATCATTCCTATACCAGGCAGCTCTCTCACAACGAGGTCTCTATCGAGTTGAATGCTGATTATGATGTTATTGTTTATAGTGTGGAGTTACTTCTGATATTTAACACTGTACTTCATGTACATCTCCCGTACCTAACAAGCCCAAGAACACTTATGTATATGCAATTTAAAATCAGTAAGCTTTTCGTCATGGAGCACGCCGGTGTTTCAGCCGAAATAAAACACAATCGAGGCACACCTTTAAAAGTGTCTAGCGGCAAATGATCGCGCATTGTTTCCTTCTATAAGAACATTGATAAAGAAACTGGCAAGCTCCTTGGTGTTTCCGCAAGTAATGTACATAATGTTAGAATGGACCAGCCAGCATCCGGAACTCTAAGAACACCAGGAATATCGCGCAAACGTGAACAGCGCGTGGAGAAATACGACGATTTTACGAAAAGTGCTCTACGCAGTAAAGTTCATTATTATTTTTTCAGAAATGAAGCGCCGACTGTAAATAAGGTTTTGCATGCGGTAAAATGTGACACAGTCTTTCCAAATTTTTTACGAAGTACTCTCCATCGGTTGTTGATACTGGATTAAAATTTCAAAAGCGAGGACACAGATCATTTAGAAATGATAGAGAAGATATTGTGATGTGGAGACGTAAATATCTGCGCCAAATCAAAGGTTTTCGTAGGAATCCGATTAAAGGCAACCATTATGTTACAGCATGTTCCTATTAATATTACAACTCACAGATTTAATAAATTAATGTGTAACCCAGTTCTATTTATTATCTAGAAGTTGGTGTTGATATATATACTGCTAGTGTGTAAAACTTACCTAAGTACATGTAGCCTCTAACACGTGGAGAGTTGAGTCAGTTCCGCCCTGTTGTTTACAGGAGGATTAAACTAGCGTGAGACAGTGTGTAGTAAGGACAAGGTTCATCGTAGAATGCAACTCATCACTAGAAAATAGGTGTAACTGCATGACACGCAGCACGTTGGTAGGAAGGAAGACATTCGAATAGCTTCTTTGTTTGCTTCAAATAATTTGCTGTACAACCATTGTATGTTTCTAGAAGTGTACTTATTCATGTCCTCATTTACTTCATTATTTTCATTTACATTTCAGTGGGATACTTCAGCAAACATGGAAAAAAGAGAAGGCAGATCGATAAAGTGAATTAGGTGAAATCATTAACGAATTTACAACAGATTATCAATCAACTAAATCTTGTTTTACGGGACATAGAATGAGTTTTTCATTTGAAAGGCTTCAAGGTACATTATTGTTTTTAGTAATACGGCCGTAGATGAGCAAATATGTAGTAAAATTCTTACTTTGACAATTTGTCTAGTAAGATTCTTCATATTTTTAAGAAATTAGTTTTATTATTTGGATATTATTTTACATTCGATCAGGAAATGTTACAATCAACGTCATAATTGCTTGGGTGTTGCAACAATGTGCCTATTTAAATAATGAGATCAGCCAGAGACCAACCCGTATGTACTATATAACAATTTGTATGTTGTACATTGTAGTATACGTACATTATACATTACAGTTATACCATGCGGCACCATCTACTGAGGGCTGCTGCAGTGGTGAAGGTTCTGTTCCTAGACAAAATATGCTGTTGGTTGAAGTCAGGTTGTCATACCATGCAAAAATTGACTTTTGTACTCTGTAATCAGAAAACCACCAAAAATAATATAAAATTTCGTTTTATTTTAGAAGACTTAATGAAAAGTTAAAATTACATGTTTAATTTTCTTCAATTGTTAAACATTCTCTTCACTCTGAATAACACTGAGACTAATTGCCAAATACATTTTTTATGAAGTGAATATTCCCTGTCATTTTCATTACTGCAGTGTGTTTATAATTTGCACAATGTGACAATCTTATCCTTTTTTCTACCTCTTGGATATAAAAAGAGAACGGAATTTCAAGGTTGTTCCCTATACAACCAGTTTAAAACATTCGACTATCACTTAAAGTCTACTGTATTCCCATATTCCCTTGTACCTTTATTTGTTTATCTCTTAGACATACAAGGAGAACGGAATTTCATGGAAGTTACATAGACAACCAGTTGTAAAACATGTGACTATCACTAAAGCTATTCCCTTGTACCTTCATTTTTATCTCCTTGACATACAAAGAGAACGGAACTTCAAAGATGTCGCCTAGACAACCAGTTTTAAATCATTTGACTATCACTTAGAGTATACTGTATTCCTATATTCTCTTGTACATTCATTTCTAATCTCTTGGACACACAAAGACAAAGAATTTCCTATTCGTTACCTAGACAACAAGTTTTAAAACATTTGACTATCACTTAAAGTCTACGGTGTTCCCTTGTAACTACAATAAGGTGATGTTCATCTTGAAGTAAATAGAGCAGTAAGTGTTTATACAGGGGTAGCAAAAGTCGTGTGAGCGTGGAGTGTACTAAATATTTTCACAGCTCATATAAATTGGTTTTCAAAAGAATCGTTTGAATTTTCCAGTTTTCAGAGTCTTAAAAGGAATTTGAAATATCTTTGAAAAGAGTGTAATGAATATACACAACAAATATAAAAAGATTTGGGCGAAACTGCATTATGTGAAATATTTTGAAATAAATAGATATACTAAAGTTTTTGAAAAGAAAAACAACAACTGAAATTTCAAGACGGAAAATGGATCTTTAATTTACGAAATAAAAATTTAATTATTTATATTATAAAAAACAGAAGCACATTTTAAATTTTTGCACCATAAGTCTTTTTTTTTTTTTTTTTAAATATTGTAACACATTTGTTCAGTTTACTGCATTAAGGTAACGAGTTCTGTTACGCACACGTTGGATCAGTATTCCGGGGCCCATTATCATTAGATCCAAACTCAATTAGTTACGCAGCTATTAAGGACCTGCACTATTATAGTGCATGTTGACCTCAATCCCCGTTCTCTCTCTCTCCAGATAAGATTTCCTCTAGTGTTCGGTTTCCCTGCAGCGTATATACATCCCTAGGATGTTTTGGAATGGCAGTCCACTGCAAGCAACCTCCATTTTCTATGTTCAGAATACACCTTTGTTAGTTTTAAAGTGTATATGAGAGTACTGGAGCCTTTAAGAGATAGCCCAATGTTTTAAAGCTGGTTGTCTAGATGATCACTTTTAAATTCCGTTCTATTTGTATGCCCAAGGTAAAAAGAACAGGTACAAGGGAATATGGGAATTCAGTAGACTTTAGGTGATAGTCAAATGTTTTAAAACTGGTTGTCTATGTGACGTCTTTGACATTCCGTTCTATTTGTACGTTTAGGATATAAAAATGAAGGTGCAAGGGAATATGGGAATACAGTAGATCTTAAGGGATAGTCAAATGTTTTAAAACTGACTGTCTAGGTGACTTCTTCAAAATTCCGTTCTTTTTGTATGTCCAAGAGATAAAAACTGAAGGTGCGAAGGAATATGGAAGTAAAGTAGACTATAAGTGATAGTCAAATGTTTTAAAACTGGTTGTTTAGGTGACGTCTTTGAAATTCCGTTTTCTTTTTATGTCCAAGAGATGAAAATAGCCCGCCTCGTTAGCATAGGTGGTAGTGTGTCTGTCTCACGTTCAAGAGGTCCCGAGTTCGAATCTCGGTCAAGGTGAGCTACCTGGATGAAGTTTTTCCGGGGTTTTCCTTATCCTGAAAGAGGAATGTCGGGTAGTTCTAAGCTCCATGGACCCCGGACTCATTTGAGCAGCATTTCACCCATTTCATTCATCGTCCGATATAACTTAAAGTTGGAGGATGTAAATTACAAAACAAAAGAAGAAGTAGATGGGAATATGTGAATACGGTAGAATTTAAGTGGTAGTTAAATGTTTTAAAATGGTTGTCTATGTGAAATTTCGTTCTCTTTGCATGTCCAAGATGTAAAAATCTATAACTATTTCTCAATAAAAATAATGTTTTAATTTTTGTACTATATTTTGCGTCCTCCAACGGACGATGAATGAAATGATGTGCAAATGAGTACAGGGTACATAGAACTTATAATTGACAGACACTCATCTCTCCGAATAAGAGAAAGCCCCGAAGGAAGCTTATCTAGATAACTTAACCTGACGGGATACGAACTCGGAAGCTCTTGAACGTGAGGCAAACACGCTACTATCGACGCTACCGAGGCGGACCAAAATAATTTGGGCTACACTTTCGAAACATTTTTCACGTAACGGGTAGTTTAACATACAAGTACTCCCTTCAGAATTTCTGACGTATCGTTACGTATTTTACTGACGTGTTACTAGTGACGCAAACCACAAATTAACGTAATAGCAGAGCTAAAGTTTGCAGTCAATGGATGATGCACTCGTTCCTTTCAGAGTTAAAAAAAAAGAAGGGCGTTTTGGTGCTTCTGTCTCTGTCGCGCCTTAAGGAGCGATCTGGAACAAAAGACGGTGCTGGTAGCTTTTCCATTTCTCTTTCCGAAAAGTTTTAACTCCAAGGGCTGGAGGAAGGGGGGATCACATAATTCTTTTTATATTCAAATGGCGGAAACTGCGGCACAAAAGGTGAAGTGATGATCTCGCTAAGTGGTACTAATATTGCTTATTAGGGACTAATGACTGCTGTCGCAATGTCGAGGGTCTTATTTACGTAGACATGGCCCAGCATGAAAGGAAGGAAAAAAGTTACTGCGTTTGCTTCACGTGCATTTTCGCGCCCATTATTGTTAACTTTTAGGTAGTTTCAACATAATATATTTACGAAGACTTGTCTTTACAAGTAACGTATGTTAAAGATGAGCCAGAACGGCAATTTGGGGTGAAATTCTACAAAATGAGGTATTGCCAAAGTAATCTTCCCTGATGTTTGTAGAAGCGAATAACGATATTTATTTTCCTGTCCCTTAGGTTTGAAAGTCCTAAATAGACTAATTTTGAAAAGGCTGCACAGTGTGCCACGCCCCCTATTAGCCATTTGTAGCTGATTTCTCTCCTTGGTTGTAACCTTATTGAAGCTATATTCCATAGCCCACCTTTATTAGGAAAGGAAGTCTGCGTTTTGTCTATTAATATTAATCTATGCATCTGATATTAAATTGTCCATGCTTTGTTTAGTCTGTTTTGAACTACTAGTGCCGTTTTCAAGATGAGAAGAAGTAATAATTTGGTGTAATAAATCGGCATGGGAACCAGTATATACAGTTTAAGTAATTCTGGTTACATATTAAAGAGTTACAGCCCATAAAATGGAATAAATGTAGTAATGCATGACAATATATAGACTTCGTTAACCCCAACCTCAAACATTGGCGATGAATGTGAAGTGAAAATTAGTTTCTTCATTGTGTAATGGCAGTGATGACAACTTACCTAAAGTAAATAATGATATTAGATCAAAAAGTTCTCAGTAGATACAGAAACTTTGTACAGTGTAAAGTTGCTGAACATGAAAATTGTCATATCAGAGGACACCAAGAAACGAAATGGTTTATTAGCTACATGATCACTCAGTTGCTGAAAGTGTAATAAATAAAATACATTTGAAAGATCCAGAACAATTAAAAGGGGTGCAGAAGTAGCTGTAAGATTTGTTTATGGCTTGAGAAGCATTGGCAAAGGAATTGAGGCAGGTAAGACGTTGGCTGCTCTTCTCAATTTACCAGCCGCCCTCCCCCGCCAAATTTAACAAAATAATTAATAATACCATAGAGCAAGTGGCCATGGAGTCTAGGAAGAAGAAGAAAAGGAGTGAAAAATGAAAGAGAAAGGATGCTGATTATGAAAAATATACAGAATATGGATCTGGGGAAATTCTGAGGTGTAGTTCAAAACTTTAATGCTGTTTTTATTTTTTTATTTTTGTTTAAACATTGGGTACATTGATCTATGAAACTACTAAGGTACAATTCTAAATATGTATGGACTTAAAGCAATACTTAAGCTGTTTTAAAGGTACTTGTTGTAAGTTATGTGAATAACTGAATTTTTAAAAAATAAATATTGAATATTTTAGAAGTAAATTAAATACATTTTTTAAAAAAATCACATATCCTTTATTAAAACCCCAAAATAATATCTATTCTTTTTAATGAATTTTGAAAGTATTTTAAAATAACAAGTAAAAGTTTCAAATTGATGCATTCAGTGGTTCTTGAGCTAAGCAACCAGAATACTCTCATTTTAACATTGGAGAGATAGGCTGTTGCGGCTCCCGTTAATGTCACAGGATCGACAGTGAACTGGGTGCTTGTTTGGACGTTCCGTCTCATTTTCACAAAAAAATAAAGAACATTGGCTGGCCCCGTACCTCAGTTGGTAGAGCAGCTACTTACCCTGCTATGGGCCCGAGTTCGATTCCCGGCGGTGGGGATGGTGATTTTTCTCCAAGATAATTCCTCATCTTCCCCAGAGTCTGGAGGTATAAATGAGAATACGAATGTGTACGTGATCTAATGATTAAAACCTAACGAATACGAGTTAACACCTTCGATATGTTTCTAAAGACAACAGTCGCCGGTATGACAATTGGAGTTAAGGGTTTAAAGAACAAGAAAAAGCATTGGAAATTGTTACTTCTTTGTTTTTCTCTCCGTCATGCAAATAGAATAGAATTTTAAAGGTCTGTTGCCTAGCAACAAGGTCTAGAAGGAGTTTGACGATCGCTAAAGACTACTGTATAGCCAGTTTAGCGATAGTTAATCATTTCCTCCATTGAAAAGATCATACTAGCGTAGCCGGTGTACCCGAATTTCGTCCTACAGGAAGTGTTTTACATGCAAATAAATCTCTCTTTTAAGCTCACTTACGATCCCGCACCTTGAGATTTGTTGGTAGGATGCTACTCCTCATATTAAAAATAATGGGAAAACATTCTTTTTCTTCTTCTTCTTCTTGCTATGCGAATAAAAGGAAATTTACCCGCCTCGGTAGCGTAGATGGTAGCATGTCACCTCACGTTCAAGAGGTCCCAAATTCGAATCTCGGTCAGGGCGAGTTCCCTGGATATGGTTTTTTCGAGGGTTTTCCCTTATATTAAAAGACAAATATCGGGTAAGTCTAAGCTCCATGGACTCTGGCCCATTTGAGCATCATTTCACCCATTCCATTCATAGTCCGATATGAGTTTAAAAAAGTTAAAGGACGTAAATGACAAAGAAAAAAAAAGGGAAATTTCAAATTCGTTATGTAGCAAACCGCTTAAACCTACTGTACTCCCATATAGAATAAAAGGTTAGCAAAGCACAGTATAGATTTTACGGTGGGAATTAAACATTGCTTCCAGTCTTGAACTATTTTCTTTTTCTTTTTGTAATTTACGTCTGCCCCAACGTTAAGTTTTATCGAACGGTGAATAAATTGGGTGAAATGGTGCTCAAATGAGTCCAGGGTCCATGGAGCTTACAGTTATCCGACATTCGTCTTGAAGGATAAGGGAAAACACCGGAAAAAACCTTATCCGGGTAACTCACCCTGACCGAGATTCGAACTCGGGACCTCTTGAACGTGAGGCATACATGCTACAGTCTACGCTACCGAGGCGGGCATGCTACCTAAGCCTCAAGTGCGGCACCCCCTGGAGGAAGTATGAGACTAGAGGAGAGAGGGGGTGGCCAACCTAGGGAGACACGACAGTGCAGAGGGCATGGTCAATACAATTAAAAAGCTGGAAACACCCCGAGAGGCCAGTACAACTGGTATCCCACCGATTGGACCAACTAATGGTAGCAGGAATAGGTCTATTGACTATAGCATTAGATTAAGGGGTACAACTTACCGGCTAAAGAAAAAGAATATGGGAATGTTTTTCAAATTATGGTAAAAAGGATGCAGTAATAAGAAAGAAATGAAAAATTATTTATTACAAGAATGTCAAGAAGAGTGGGATAATACACACACAGGAAGAACAGTATATGATTTATTTACCGGACATTAAAGAGAGGCCAAAATTGGAACATATAAAACCAAGAAAAGGATTTTTTTCACTTTGTTACAGGAGATGGCCCATATAATGTGTATTTAAAAATAATAGGAAAGAAGAACTCAGATTTATGTGAACAATGTAACTGGTTAGATTCGCCTGAACATGTTATTTTTTACTGGAATAAATATTGTGAGCTATTAGAAGACGATCGAAGGAAACTTCAAGGAAAATGTTTATGGAACATCTTAAGAGATGCAAAAGGTTATGCACATTTAGAAAATATGTCTCAGATAATATCCGTAAAGGCGGTAGGGGAATATATGACCCGCGACAAAATATTTCAAGAAAAAGATGTAGGAACATTTCAATCTACGAGAAAAGAATATTACTTAAGAGATCGTCGGAGGGAAATAGGACCAAGAGAAACTGAAGATACAGAGTACTAGACTTTAAAACCTTATTTAAGACACACAACCGACAAATAGAAGACGCCAGTTATGGATATCGGAAAGAAGAGCAGAAACCGTAGAAAGAAGGAGAACCAGAAGAGTTATATGGAGAGTATCAGCGGAGAGATACAACTGATTATGCAGAAGCGGAAAGATGACAACCCGGATATGTGGAACTGACGAACCAGCTCCATCAACTGATGGCAGTCTCTTTAGGAGATGGATACTAGTAGGAGGAAGCTTTGTATACCAGTTGCAGAAGAGGAAATTTTAAAATTGTAGGAAAAGTCTTCCGTAGTTTGTAACAATTAAAGCTGCAGTATAAGTGTGTATTTGGTTTATATTGTTGGTGTAGAAGTAAATAAGAAGAAAGACTGTTTTAGATAGATTAGATGAGTAAGGTTACTGGATTCCAGTAATCTGTAGGTTCACTTAGTTCGTTAAGGTAGGAAGTAGATTATATCTGAAAAATTTAAAAAAATGTTCTGTGTAATTTCATTTAAAAATTAATGAAGTTATAAATGAAGAATGCATAATAAGGCCTGGTTTAGATTCCAGAAGCCGATTTTATTTCATTTATTTATTTTTATCCCACCCGTTGTGGTACGAAAACATCCCACCGGGTCGGTCCGGAGACCGGAGACAGTCCAACCTAAGAAGGAAGTGTGTACCAGGAGCATATCATCCTGCCATACAGCACCGAAACACACGCCGACCCTTCTACCCTGACAGAGACCACCATTTCACATGAGAGATAATGTGAAATTATAATAGAGATGAAATGGGGCGTCAGGAAAATCGGGGGATGTAATTAACCAACCAAACATTCGCCTGCGACCCGGGAAAACCCCCGAAAATACCGATGGGTCAGATAGGTTGGCCACGGGAATCGAACCCAAGTCTCCCGAATATTGGCCAAGGATGAAACCGCCTGAGCCAACGCTCTCGGTAAAATAAAACAAATCCATTTGTACAATGACTATCTCGATTAACCCGAAGCACGTAAGTTTTTCTAAAAGTGGGTTGGAGAACGTGCAGAGAAAGACATGTGAAGGTAAGACTTCTAGGAACTCATCTTCCTCACACACGGACCGTTTAATTAAGGCTGCAAAAGTCGAGGAGGCCGAGAACAAAACAATCCATTCCGGAGAGTCTTCAAGTCATTTGGCCGGAGCAACAAGAAACACGTCGCAGAGAAGGAAGAGCGGAGAAAACAGAAATAAAAGTTAGGTGCTTCCCTCTATTTAGAAGAGACAGGCATCTTATTTTTCCATTTATTTTGTTAACGTCGGGAGGAAGAAGGTTCCGAGCAAAAAAGGGGCAAAACCCCCAAGTGCGAACACGTGACTTGAGTGGGACCCCTTCCTTATCGGCTGTGTCCGAAATTAGGTGCGAAGCAACATGTGCCCAAACCAGGAGAGAATTTCTAATGTTTTACTCTCACACGAATTTTTCTGCTCGTTAAGAATGTTTTCCTTCTTCAGATACAAGTTTAAACATTTCTAATAAATGATATTGCTTAAGTCAATTATGAGAAGAAAAACAATAATTTAGAGTGTAAGGCTCAAAAGACAATAAAATATTTTGAAAACTTGTTAATAAGCAACGCTTCGAAATTCCGTTGTCTTTGTATGTTCAAGAGTTGAAAAATAGAAGGTACAAGTGAATATGGGAATACAATAGACTTTAAGGGATAGTCAAATGTTTTAAAACTGGTCCTCTAGGTGATGGTTTTGAAATTCCGCTCTCTTTGTATGTCCAACAGATAAAAAATAAAAGTACAAGGAAATATAGGAATGCAATAGACTTTAAGTGACAGTCAAAGCTTCAGGACTGCTTATCTAGGTAACGGCTTTGAAATTCCTTTCTCTTTGTATATCCCAGAGATAAAAAATGAAGCTACCAAATAATATGGGAAAACAGTAGACTTTAAGTGACTGTCACATGTATTAAAACTGGTTGTCAAGGCGATGTCTTTAAAATTCCTGTTTATTTTTATTTTTTTTTTTTTTTTTTTTTTTTTGTAGTTTACGTTCTCCAACGTTATGTCATATCGGACGATGAATGGAATGGGAGAAATGATGTTCAAATGAGCCCGGGGTCCACAGAGCTTAGAGTTACCTGACATTCGTCTTCCAGGATAAGGGAAAACTCCGGAAAAAACCGTATCCAGGTAACTCACTCTGACCGAGATTCGAACTCGGGACCTCTTGAATGTGAGGCAGACATACCATCACTAGGCTACCGAGGGGGGCTGAAATTCCGTTCTCTTTGTATGTCCAAGAGATAAAAAAATGAAATTACAAGCGAATATTGGAATACAGTAGTCTTTAAATTATAGTCAAATGTCTAGGTGATGTCTGTGAAATTCGTTCTATTTGTATATGTAACAAATAAAACATGAAGGTACAAGGGAATACGGGAATACAGTAGACGCTCAGTGATAATCAGTTGTTTTAAGACTGGTTGTTTAGGTGACGTCTTTGAAGTTCTTTATCTTTGTACGTCCAAGAGCTAAAAAATGAACGTACAAGAGAATATGGGAATACAGTAATCTTTAGGCGAGAGTCAAATGTTTTAAAACTGGTTTTCTAGGTGATAGTTTTGAAATTTCGTTCTCTTTGTACGTCCAAGAGCTAAAAAATGAACGTACAAGAGAATATGGAAATACAGTAAACTTTAAGTGAGAGTCAAATGTTTTAACCTGGTTGTCTAGGTGATGGTTTAGAAAGTCCATTCTCTTTGGATGGACTCTGGATGAAGTTACTAAGAAAGGGGAAAATGAGAAACTATGATGCACCACTATGTGCGTGATGAAGAAGGTTCCTGGAAGACGAAGCAAATTTGGAAGTTGCATACCTTTCAGCTCAAAATTCAGATTTCAAAAAAATCCGTTTAGGTGGTACAAAAATAACAAACCAGGCACCTTGAAAATAAAGGGGAAGTGGACCAGAAAAGGGTGGAGATCACGGAACAGAATGCAGATGATCCGTGGAGCTACAGGTGGCTCAAAGAAACGCAAATCGCCCGCCGCTGCTCGAGTTCTCTCTCCCCCCCTCTTTAGCTGATTACTGCTAAAGATAAAAACCATCTCTATACAAAGTGAGTTATGGAGGGGAGTCCCTTTACAAGAAAAAACAGTCCCGATTTTAAAAACCCTTCCACTTGATTTAATGTTGGTTCTCCACTAGCTCAACCAGAGATACATACCATCATCGCCTTCACGTGTACGTATTTCTAAGAAACCTCCATCCGTTATAACTATATAACTGATAAAACCAACAATTTATGTCAAACATATTATATTCCCTTTTGGTGTAGCGAACAATTTCCGAGGTACTCCTTATTGTTAGTCTTAGGCATCCAATACTTTTTTGTAAAGACAAAACCTTAATCATTTTTTATCTCTTAAATATATAAAAAGAACGCAATTGCGAAGTAGTCACCTAGAAACCAATTTTAAAACAATAGGCTATCACTTAAAGTCTACTGTATGCCCATATTCCGTGTACCTTCATTTTGTATCTATTGGATATACAAAGAGAAAAGAACTTCAAAGTCATTACCTAGACCACCAGTTTTAGAACAGTTGACTATCACTTAAAATCTACTGTATTCCCATATTCCCTTGCACCTTCATTTTGTATCTCTTGGATATAAAAAGAGCATGGAATTTCAAAGTCATTACCTAGACCACCAGTTTTAAAACATCTGACTATCACTAAAACTCTACTGTACTGCCATATTCCCTTGTATCTTTATTTTTTTATCTCTTGAACATATAAAGAGCGCGGAATTTAATAGTCCTAACCTAGACCAACAGTTTTAGAACAGTTGACTATCACGTAAAATCTACTGTATTCCCATTAGCCCTTGTACCTTCATTTTGTATCTCTTGGACAGACAGAGAGAAAATAATTTCAAAGACGTCACCTAGACAACCAGCTTTAAAACATTTGTCTATTAATTAAAGTGTACTCTATTCCCACATTCCGTTGTACCTTCATTTTTATCTCTTGGATATACAAAGAGCACGGAACTTCAAGGACGTCACCTAGACAGTCAGTTTTAAAACATTTGACTATCACTTAAAGTCTACTGTATTCGCATATTCTCCTTGTACCTCCATATTTGATCTCTTGGACATACAAAGAGAACGGAATTTCAAATCCGTTCATAGCAACCAGGTTTTTGGCCATCTAAGCCTTTGTTATATACCTATTTCTGCATGTACATAATTATATCTGCGTACTACACCCACGCCTACTTTACAGTCGCTAATAATGCCAGTTAGTTGGGGAGGCATCTACGAAACAAGCAGCAAGTTCACATTAGCAAACCTTTGTCTCTCTCCCGCCCAAATACATTCCAAACATTCCCTCAGTATCGCAATACATCCACCTTTGTTAACAGGAGAATATCTACAAAACAGAACATCCCCAAACTGACCCTCTACGCTTGCCCCTCTTTTTGCTTTGTCTTCCGTGTAGGCTGCCAGATTACCTCATGTAAATCGAGGATAATCCATTGGAGAAATGGCTATTGATATTTCAGTGGACTTAGGTGATACTCAGTGTTTTAATATTGGTTGCTATGTGACGATTTATATATTACGTTAACTTTGCAGAAACGTTTACCGTAGGCACGGACGAATCGGCTTACTTTTTAAAATTTGCTCCTTAGGGGACGTTAGTGTATTGCTGTGTTAGAACGGCCTTTGTAGGTGAAGATGTTGGCTGCCTGAGACAGTTCAGTGTGTAATAGCTCGTGTCTCTTTTGTCTAAGTGAGAAACTGGGCTGCTTTTCGGGAAGGAGGTATGTATGAACTGCGCACCTTAAAGTACTGACAGCATAGTAAGTCGCCATTTAGGTAGTTGTCTCATGTATTTATGAGAACTACTAGTGGTTTATCGAGAGAATTTAATGTCATATTGGAACTTTAGCCATAGGAGCTCAATGGTTTAGAGCGGCTGGACAGAGACCAGAAGATCCGTGGTTCAAATCTCGGCTATGGCATTGAATTTTTCAGTCTTGCTGTACCCTTTCATAGTGCGTCCTACACACGGCTAGTGTGAAAGAACAATTAATTTCCATTAATTGTACTTAATAGTGGCCTGAACTATAAAGCCCGGGACTTAAAGTATGAACAACATAGTAAGTCGTCATTAAGGTAGTTGTCTCATGTATTTATGAGAACTCCTAGTGGTTTACCGGGAAAAACACGAGTCAGTTGGAGAATTTAATGTCATGTCGGCACGCTGGCCATAGTATCTCAATGGTTTAGAGCGGCTGAACAGAGACCAGAAGATCCGTGGCTCAAATCCCGGCTATGGCATTGAATTTTTCAGTCTGGCTCTACCCTTCCATCGTGCAACCTACACGCGGCTAGTGTGAAAGAACAATTGATTTCCATAATCTAGAATTTGCAGGCTTCAATACCAGGTAAATTGTTTCTTATTTATCTGACAAATAGGGGTTTTTATGCGAAATATTTTCAAAATACTGATTCGACTCATCCGAAACTTACCTTAGGCATTCTATAGCAGAAATCAATAAGAAAGTTTATCTGGGATACATTTATTTTTCATAATATATACAAAAGTAATGAAGGATTACTGAGACCAGATGATCAAGATATACATGTAGTTTATCACGAGTATATTTTAAATAAACGACACTTCAGTTCAAATCTTTGGAATCCTTCCTTACAAAACAAACTTTAACCAACCTTTCCATATAAAGATCACTCTGTTAATATTTGGATAAGTTAAGTATGATTATATAATAGAGAACCCAGTGAAGTAGACTGTATGCTTAGTATACTATCCCTTCACTCCTTCCTCCCGGGGCATGTTAAGATATTCAGGTTCTGTTTCGCAGTGGTCGTTTACTCGTTCGCCTGCTATCTGCCGCTGGAATCGCTCTGGCTGTTGGCTCCAGATGTCTTCCCAAACGTTTATAACCCCCAACGTAAAATCTGCAGCCAAGTACCTCCGGCAAATCCCCCGCTCCCTTATTTCATGTCGTTCGCTTAAAAAACCTTTTTCCTCTGCTCGACAGAACCGCAGTTTACCTGCAGCAGCCCAACAATACTGCACCATTGTTTACCGAGACGGTTCTCCTTGTTTGCAAAAATGCCTCCTCACAGCAAACGTTCAGGACATTACATTCCGTACTTTAAGGTGAATGCAGAAAGATGTGTTACGCTCACGTGACTTTCTCTACTATTGTAAGGACACTTATTACTCTAGCTACTTCAAGATAAACATTCATTTATTATACTTAAAAGAGGATACAGTAGAATAAGTGATAGTCAAATATTTTAAAACTGGTTGCCTAGGTGACGTCTTTGAAATTGCGTTCTCTTTGTCTGCCCAAGAGATAAAAAATTGAATGTACAGGAGAATAAGGGAATACAGTAGACTTAAGGTGATAGTCAACTGTTCTAAAACTGGTTGTCTAGGTGACGTCTTTGAAATTCCGTTCTCTTTGTATGTCCAAGAGATAAAAAAATGAAGGTACAAGGGAATAAGGGAATGCAGTAGACTTTAAGTGATAGATGTTTTAAAACTGGTTGTCTAAGTGACGTCTTAGAAATTGCGTTCTCTTTGTATCCCCAAGAGATAAAAAATCAAGGTATAAGTGAATATGGGAATACAGTAGACTTTAGGTGATAGTCAAATGTTTAAAAACTGGTTGTCTAGGTGACGTCTTAGAACTTCCGTTCTCTTTTTACGTCCAAGAGATAAAAAATGAAGAAAGATGGAATATGGAAATACAGTAGACTTTAGGTGATAGTCAAATGTTTAAAAACTGGTTGTCTAGGTGACGTCTTAGAACTTCCGTTCTCTTTTTACGTCCAAGAGATAAAAAATGAAGAAAGATGGAATATGGGAATACAGTAGACTTTAGGAGATAGTCAAATGTTTAAAAACTGGTTGTCTAGGTGACGTCTTAGAACTTCCGTTCTCTTTTTACGTCCAAGAGATAAAAAATGAAGAAAGATGGAATATGGAAATACAGTAGACTTTAGGTGATAGTCAAATGTTTAAAAACTGGTTGTCTAGGTGACGTCTTAGAACTTCCGTTCTCTTTTTACGTCCAAGAGATAAAAAATGAAGAAAGATGGAATATGGGAATACAGTAGACTTTAGGTGATAGTCAAATGTTTAAAAACTGGTTGTCTAGGTGACGTCTTAGAACTTCCGTTCTCTTTTTACGTCCAAGAGATAAAAAATGAAGAAAGATGGAATATGGGAATACAGTAGACTTTAGGTGATAGTCAAATGTTTAAAAACTGGTGTTCTAGGTGACGTCTTAGAACTTCCGTTCTCTTTTTACGTCCAAGAGATAAAAAATGAAGAAAGATGGAATATGGGAATACAGTAGACTTTAGGTGATAGTCAAATGTTTAAAAACTGGTGTTCTAGGTGACGTCTTTGTAATTCCGTTGTCTTTGTATGTCCCACAGATAAAGTTATGAAGCACTTCCCGTTTGAGAAAAGTACTGGAAAATTCGAACCAATAATAAAGATTATCTTGGAAATTGTTAAGTCTAAGAAAAGGTAAATAAAACATAAATAAAATGATTTGTGATAAAACGTGTGTTTTTAATGAGCTCTACATTTTAGGTATAACTTTTGGGCCATCAATTACTCTTTATCACCTACACAAATATCAGTTTAGTATGAAGATTTCGGCGGACATTCCGAGAAAATTCGACGTACATATTTTACTTAACATGAAAATAACAACAAACTGAATATTTTATCAACATTATTCGGACCATTTTTAGAAAATGCATATTTTTCAAAAGGTGTGACATCTAAGGGGTACATTGAGGTGAGGATATTTTACTGAAAATCGGAAATTCTCTGCCATGCAACACTCACATTTCCCGCGACATTTAGAAACCTAAAACAGCCAACGATATTGAAGTAAAGAGAGAAATAACCGTAAAATCCGCCAAAACAGCCACGGGGAATGAACGTCAGAGAAAGTTGATGAAAGTAGTCACGAACGAATGTGAAGGTACCTACCACGCTCTGCGAAAAGCTCTTTATGCGTTAAGCTAATTACGTAGCGTTTGAATGCTTTTTGTTGCATCCGTAATGGAGTAGCTCGATTCAATTATTAAAACAGAGCAATGCGCAGTGAATCCTGGGTCGGATTTTCAAATAAACATCAGGTAACCGGATTTGCGTAGCTTATAAGCTCCTGCAGGCCTTAAAAAGTGCATTATTCTAATTATAACCTTTTTAACATTATTATTAAACACTCAAACAGCTAAATGAAATTCCTAAGATCCATGGAAAAGCTGTACAGAAAGGAATAAAAGTAGAGAAATTTATAATAGGATCCTCAAAAGTAGCAGGTATGTTGTTGTTAAATCACAACTTACGGGAGCGCTATTACGTGAGATCCGGCAACACTGGTGTGTAGCTTGGTTTCACCCTTTGAAATCCCCACCACAACAAACCCGTTGCAACCATTAGTATTGGCTGGGCAGCCGTTTGCGATGGAGCTTCTTATCACTTCCGCCACCAAGTGCGAGTTGCGTGCAGTGATCCGTTTTTTGAGTGCTAAGAGCACTACCCCCCACTGAAGTTCATCGTGAGTTATGCGAAGTCTATGGGCCACAGTGTATGGACGTCAAAAACGTGCGAAAGTGGGTCAGAGAGTTCAAAGACGGACGTACAGACGTCCATGACGAACGGCGTTCTGGTCGGCCTTAGCTTTCAGCCGAAACAATTGGAAAACTGGAGCAAGAAATGCTTAAAGATCGGCGTGTGACAGTTCGCGAGCAGTGCGAACTTATTCCTGAAATCAGTAAGACTACGATTGACAAGATTTTGACCGAAAATTTGCATTATTGCAAGGTGTGTGTGAGTTGGGTCCCAAAAATACTCACCGAAGACCATAAACGACAATGTGTTGAATCGGCCCACCGCTATGCAGAACAGGGCGAGGAATTGTTGGATTCAATTGTCACTGGCGATGAAACCTTGGTGCACTACACAACACCAGAAACTAACGAACGTTCTCAGTGGCGGCATTCGAATTCGCCGAAGCTGGGAAACTTCAAACAGACATTTTCTGCCGGCAAAGTGATGGCCAGTGTGTTCTGGGACAGAAAAGGTGTATTGTTGTGCGAGTTTATGCCTACCGGCACAACAATAAATGCCGCTAGCTACTGTGAGACTGTAAAAGAATTGCGACGTGGCATTCTAAATTTAAACAGGGGAATACTGACGAAGGGAGTGATTTTTCATCACGACAACGCTCGTCCCCATACTGCACATGCAACGGCTGATCTTCTGACCCTGTTCGGATGGGGCATCCTCACCCCGATCTACAGTCCAGACTTAGCATATAGTGATTATCATCTGTTTACTGAGTTGAAGTCACACCTCGGTGGAATACATTTCCAGACCGACGATGATATGAAAAACGAGGTTGAGCGCTACCTGCACAACTTGGCGGGAGAGTGCTATGATAAGGGTATACAAAAACTGCCACAGCGCATGTAAACGTGCATCGATCACAATGCTGATAACGTTGAAGTTGACAATAAACATATTTTCTATATTAAATAAATTAGGAGAGCTTATTTTACGGACGAGCCTCGTACGTTTACGGTGTAGTTACACTTGTCCGAAATATTCCTCGTTATCTGTTTGAAGTCGCTATTCAGCTATTTTTCTTCGAGTCGTATACTACTGCAGGACTGGTTGCAAGTTTCCTTCGTGCAGAACGCCGTTCTTTACTTGCCAAGGGAAGATCCTCGCTTGCTATTTATTTTATGGAATTAAGGTAAAAATTTATGGAGCCGGGGTTAAGATAATGGGGAATCTGGAGCGGAGAGCACAGAGTCGGGTTGTAAAATCAAGATGGATACTTCCACGCTCCTCTAGGCCTCCCGCGCTCCCAAATTATTACTATGCGAGTGCAAAATGGATCAAAACAAAAGCACCATTAGAAAATATACGGAAGCTACACTCGATTAATAGCAGAATTTTGAAACATTCCGTAATAAATATCTAAAAAGAATGACACAGTGACAACACACCGCTGCATACAAAAAGCTAGTATTTGACTTTTCTGGATGAGCTAAAAGCCATCAGTAGGGGATGTGATTTTTCGCAACTGCGATATATCGCGATAAAATGCAAAATTGGCTCAAAATGCTATATAAAAGCGAAATAGAATATTTTCGCAAATAATTATTTTTCTCCAATGCTTTTTCTTCTGGAAACTTTAACTGGAGAGTCTGTATAACCCTTTTCATGTTTATAAAGATATAAAGCAAGTAACCACTATTCTAGAATGTGGAAAGCAAACCTTCCCTCTAAATTAGCCCGTTGTCTCGCCATTGCCCATATGACGTATGTGTGATACTGAAGCGAGTTCAGTTGTTTTACAAAAGAGTCCTCTCTTACCACGCCTAATGACAGTCATAAGTCTATCTTCACAACCCAGTTAATGGAACATTTTAATCCTTGTCTCTGAAAACCAATAACAACGCTAATTTTAAGGACGTTACAAACATATGTTAATTCCAGTTGGAGTTCTCAGTTGCCAAAGTTCTGATTTTCATTGCTCTGTTCGATTGTACGCGCAGCTTTCATCCATTCTATGCGTAGGCCGCGTGAGTAAGTAGGAGGATGGTGAGAGCTAACAGCGGGCAGGAGCAAAAAATGTGACAAATTTCTTTCTCAAAGACGTCAGTAAGCTTTTTAATCCTGTCACTACAGGTAGACTTAACTTAAATAAATTATACGATTTTAAGTGAAAGTAAAAGTAAGATCCCAGTTTTTCGTAATGTTAAAATCCCTAATTTTGTTGAGGGATATGAATATTTTCATTCACAAATGATACAAACAATGCAGGAAAATAAAGATTTAGACTGCCTGCAAATGCTGTTGGCTGTTGAGCTCAAAAACCCAGAGATTGCCCGAGCAGCTCTGCAATGTATTTGGGATTCTACCAACAGCATAGACGCTGAAAGATATTTCAGTAAATATAAATTGATTGTGACTGACAGGAGGTCTCAAATGGAATAACAGAATGTTGAAGTATGTTCAGTGCTTTCATTCAACACTGTTACTGAATCATAAACTAGGATAATTTAGTGCATTTTCTCTTTATTGTGTTAGTTCATCAGTATGGATTTAGGTATCATTTCTGTGTTATGCAGTATACTTTAGTCTGTATCAGATTGTTCTATCTAAGGTAGGAGAAAAATGTAATTACAGAGATGACAGATCAAAATAGGCCTAAGACAAGGATGCAAAATGAGTCCAATTTTATTTAACTTATTTATAGATGAGATAATAGACAAGGTTAAAGAAGGAAATCAGTACTCTCCAGTAATAGCAAACAAAGAAGTTCCTGTACTACTATATACAGATGACTTATTGGTAGGATCTATAACGATAATAGGATTGCAGAAAGCAATAAATGAAATCCAGAAATTTTGTGAAGAGTGGGAATTAAAATAAGCATAAATATGTCGAACGTTGTGGTCTTCAAGAAGGGAGCTAAACTAAAAAATGATGAAAAGTGGGTACTAAGTGGCAAAAGAGTAGAAGTGGTCAATCATTACTTAGGAGTAAGATTGAATAACAATGGAAAGTGTGGAGCACACAAGAGAAAAAATGAAGTAAAATGAAGGACGGCAATGAATGGGATAAGAATATGCAAATATAAGCTAGAAATTACAACAAAGTGGAGAGAAAGAATGTACAAAGCACTAGTTGAATCCAAAATGTTGTATGCAGTGGAGATCTGGGGGGGGGGGGCAGAGGTAAACAAAACGAGAAAACCAAAACTACAGAAGGTTTTGTAAAGAGTTACTAGGCTTACCAAGATCAGCAACTAGGGAAGTAGCTTTAGTAGAATTACTAAAGACAAGACGAAATGGAATAATAATGGAAAGAATAATAAAATTTTGGTATAGGTGTTTGGCCAAAGCAGAAGTGGAATTTAAGAAATTATGCATGAGACAGCAAACAAGATTAGAGAACTCAAATAGTTGGTGGACAGAGATAGGAGGCATTATGGAATAAATAGGAATGGGAGATATATGAGATTAGAGGAAAGGAATACAAGCGATGTGGGTAAATTAGTAAAATGCAGAATAGAAGATATAGAAAGACAGGAAATATGGGGAAGTCTAGAAAATATGAAACCATTACAATTTTACAAGCAAATAACAAGAAATTGGGGACTAGAAGCATATATAGCTTACTGCAATAGGCAAGAGAGAGAAGGGCTAGCTTGGATGAGAACAGGAACAATATTTCTAAGAGGGATAAGAGGTACGTTAAAGGGAATTTGGGAATTATGTGGGGGAAAAGAAAGCATAGAACACTATGTAACTGAATGTGAAGAGCTTGCAATATGGAGGAAAAAAGTTTGGGAAGAAAAATGAAAGTAGAAAAGAGGATAATAGCTATAAAAATGTTAACGGGCAGGGAGGAAAACAAGATAGAAAGTATTGGGCCAGAAATGTAAATAACATAAGAAAGGAAGATGATGGGGAAGAAAGAGACTAATTAAGTAATCAAGGTCTTATGGACATTATGAGTTAACTGACAGGGCAGAAGACCAGTGTGTCATGTAAGCCAAGGGAGCAACAAGGTAACGGCAAACAAATGTTGCCTAAATTTGAAAATTTTAAAATTTTGGAATATACACAATAAATATATCATTTCATATTTCTATGTATTGCTTTAACCTATATTAATGTGAAATAAATTGACACTTTATGTGCGTTTAACTCACCGCCATTAATAACCTGCCATAAATGTGTTTTAAATGTCATATAAATAATAGTAATATTCATCATTTAACAAAATTAACTCAAAATTTCTTCAAAATGCTATAAAATGCTAATTTGCAAATATATAAATGTTACAAAATGCTAAACGTAAAAATCGACATGCTAAATATCGCAACCACTAGCCATCAGTCATCACCATGGATGCAGACCAGAACTAGCACTTTCTCATTTGTTATTGTTTCCAAAAATTTGAGTATCTTGGTTATCCCAAACGTAATCACCATGGATACAGCTCAGACCTTTCACCTTGCGATCTGTTTTTTTTTTTTTCCAATAATTGAAGGCAAAATACGCGTAGTCCTCCTTTTCACCGAAAAATGAAGTAGGGGAACTTTATACAAATATAGTTACGCAACTACATCAGGAAGAATGATATTGATTTAAGAAAGCCTTCAAAAACGTACCAATGTTAAATATATTGACAAACAGAGAAGTCCTTGTTCCATTTAGTGTCGCCCAAGTAGGCGAGTATGGGGTAAGGTTTCCTGGTCTACTTGTTCGCCACAAGAAGGATGTTGTACACAATAAATTACGCCCCCTGGGGATAGAACGTGCTTGGTTATATTTCTCATGGACGTCATGGGTAGAGCCCATATCCAATCAACACTGCCGCTAATTTTTGTACATACACGGGCAATTCTAAATCATGGGCAACTATTCTTAGGATTATGAATAAACACACACACTTACACTGTTCTAAAAATCAGATGCAACCATCCGATGTGCTGTACTCAAATGATTTTCTCTACTCTTTATTCCTCTATCTATTTTAATATAAAGTTATCTTATTGTATTTATAAGGGAATACAGTAGACTTTAAGCGATAGTCCAATGTTCTAAGAGCATACAAAGACAACGGAATTTCAACACTGTCACCTAGACAACTAGTTTTAAAACATTTGACCATCACTTAAAGTCCACTGTATTCCCATATTACCTTATACCTTCGTACTTTATCTCTTGTACATACTAATAGAACGTAATTTCAAAGACATCACCTAGACAACCCGTTTTAAAACATTTGACTATCACTTAAAGTCTACTGTGTTCCCATATTCCCTTGCACCTCCATTTTTATTTCTTGGACATACAAAGAAAATGGAATTACAAAGACGTCACCTAGACAACCAGTTTTAAAACATTTGACTGTCACTTAATGTCTACTGTATTCCCATATCCCCTTCTACCTTCGTTTTTTTATCTCTTGTACATACAAATAGAACGGAATTTCAAAGACGTCAACAACCAGTTTTAAAACATTTGACTATCACTTAAAGTATACTGTATTCCCATATTTACTTGTACCTTCATTTTTAACCTCTTGGACATACAAGAGAACGAAGTTTCGTACGTTCTCGTCCGTTACTTGACATTTAGCAGTTTATGAAAAGGGCTAAATATTTCTAGAACATTTAGGATATATATTGTGTTTGTACTGAACATATATTAACATAAATGCATTATGTTAGTCGAAAGTTCTCGTATATCTCTTGTGTCGAGTAATTCGTGCTGGATGAACATTAGTTAAGTAAATGAGGAGTGGCTGTTATATTAACAGTAAATTGCGTGCATCTTATCTCTTGCGCTTCACACGACAGTTGCATCTCGATATATCACGTCGCCATGGGAACCGTCAAGTCCAACCTGGTGGCGTAACAGGTTACCACATTCTCTAGATACTCGGTTGCAGTTTTTCAAGGGAGCACGTAGCGTTCAATTGTTACAAATATTTGAGTATCGCTGTCCCCATGGTAATTGTAACATGTAGCTATTGCCGCAGTTTTATCTCAGAGTGAACAGCCTGATTGTTAGTGATTTAGCACTCCATTGTCATAAAGAAAGGAAGCAACGGTCGATACGAAAAGGATCACTCTGGTAAATATGAGAGACCGTTACAATGGGCTCCGCTTCAAATCCAGGATTTTCGGTTTGCTGAAGGCAAACGTACAGTTCGTTTGTTATTATTTCTAATGCTGCCCAGATGTAACAGAGGGTTATATCGCACTGGTATTACGTATGGCCTGCGGTTTGAAATCGAAAACTAGTGAAAACAGTTGCACAGTTAATCCATAAGCTGCAAATGCGCAGAGGACATCTCGCTTCCTGCGTTTATCCCTGTGTTAGCTCGACTCATATCACACACGTCATTTGTTTATGCATCCCGCGATTAGCGTTTTTGCCCTATCCACCCTCATCTCGATCAACGTGAGCTTAGCAGAACAGTTTAGAGAATGTTTTGTGAAACAGCGAGAAGGGAAAGTCATGTGAGCGTAACTTAAGAAAGTCCTCTATTTTATACAGTTTCCGCTCCTACTGATTCCCATTTACTCAGGCTGAGTTCTTATTGCAGCAACAAAAGGCGAAGTCAAGTGCTTTCATAGCTCGTTGCTACGCGACACCTTTCAACTTTTATTTTCTTTGCATGACTCCAAAATAAAACAACTGAAGCTTATAAATAGAGCTAGAAAGTTGAGGACCTACAAATCGTTTAAAAGATACCTTTAAAAGACCTATAACTATCTCAAAAAGGACCTTAAGTTTGAAAAAAAGGACATAATGTAGTGATACCGACAAATTAATAAATTAATTTCCAATTTATATATCTAATGAATATGTTTGAAATTACAACACATATGTAACACATAGAGCGAGAAAAACACGTGAAAAACGCTTTCTTCTAATTCAGCAACCACTAAGGCACATTCTGGGGAAAACAAATTATTAGGATAAGGCAAAAAGTACAAATAAAGGGGATGAAGCCAGTGTTTCGAGGCATCAGGTTTTCGGTAATAAACCCATTTTTCACCACAAGTTAAAATTCTCTTGAAAAATATATCATCCATGGGCCTACGATTAAGCAAACGAAAGATAGGCACTCCACGTTCAGCCTATATAGGTACCTTCATGAGGTCCTGTCATGATGTAGGCCGCGCCGTGGCCTCATCTTTAGAGACCAGCGGAAAAAAGGAATTTTCCTCAACTTCTTAGCCGTACTTATAACAATGAGTATTTGAAGGTTGACATAGGGTTATTTTTTCTCTGGCTGGGATACAACTCTCTGAGAGGTACGGCCACGTTCAGAGGAGACCCACACACATAGGGTTATCAAATTATATACATGGCTACACAGAAAACTAAAAATGTTGGTCACTTAGTCCGCCCTTAATTTAAAATGGCCGTGCAGAATTTTTCATTTCTGTGTACCTTGCTTATTTTCTTCTCCCCTTTTTCGCCCCCAGGAGCAGCACTGTCCCACGCGCTGAGTGGTTCTTCTTGTTAGCCATAATATTATTCCACATTTAACATGCAAAGCCACTTATTTTCCCGAAAAAGGGGCGCGCTCCTCTGAGAGTATGTAATTGACAATCAAGCTGGCTAGTTAAAACGGGGCGCGCGCGCCCGGAACTACCTGCGGCGAGAAAAGCCATTACAACTGACACAAGAACACACCAGCGCATGAATTTTTCATCCTAAATAACCGCCCGACACGTGACGTCAATTAATTTTACAAAAAAATACCAGCAGCACCTCTCTGTCCCATATTGTGACAAGAGACTTGTAAACATCGCGGGAAATTAAGAGTTGCCAAGTTGGTAACAAGCTTTCTAAAAACAGCAAACTAGTGATGCAGCACGAACAGAGCATTCAGAAAATGAACCGTCTGCCTTCACAGAAAGGGTTATTAGCGAGGGACATTTCTGAGACAGAGAGACAGAAAAGGGAGGGGAAGGAGGGATAGAGAAAAGGGGGGAGAGAGTGACGGACGGATACTGGAGGGAGAGGGGGACTAAACTGGACTACACTACGAATGGGATTCACCCCGAGGTCTAAACATGGTGTATTGTCCCTATACCATTAAGTAGCCCACCCCGGGAGGAGAGATGAGGTGATACGAAAGAGGGGTAGCCATTCCAAGAGACAGAAAATGGCGGAGAAGGAGGGACAGAAGACAGGGAGAGAGCGATGGACGGACACTGGCGGGAGAGGGGTACTGGACTGGGCGACACCATGGAGGGAATTCATAGCATTAAGTAGCCCACACCGGAAAAGGGACATGAGGCGATCTGTTGGAGACGGTGCCCATGACAAGAGACAGAAAAGGGCGGAGAAGGTGGGACAGAAGACAGAGAGAGAGAGAGAGAGAGAGAGAGAGAGAGAGAGAGAGAGAGAGAGAGAGAGAGAGAGAGAGAGAGAGCGATGGACGGGCACTGGAGGAAGAGGGGGAACTAGACTGGACTATACCACGGAGGCTATTCGGCCCCGAGATTCAAACAAGGTGTATTGTCCCTATACGATTAAGTAGGCCACACTGGGAGGAGAGATGAGGCAATAGGTCAGAGAGGATGGCTGGAAGACAGGGAGAGAGCGATGGTCGGACACTGGAGAGAGAGGGGGGGGGACTGGACTGGACTACGCTACGGAGGAGAATCGTCCCTGAGGTCCTGTCTACGTCTATTGTAAAAATCTGTCTTATCAACGCGAGGGCAGTTGCTTCTCAACGGAAAAGGACCCTACCGCCCACTAATGACCTTCATAAATCTATCTCCGCACTTCAGAAATGGAACACTGTTGTTGAGGACCAATAGCAACCCAGATTTTCTGGAAATGACAGTCGCATATTTACTCCACATGAAGTCTCAGTTGCCAAAGTTCCAACTTCCAGTTGATCTGCTTCATTACGTGCAGAAATTCATTGTGTGTCATGATGTGGAGACCATGGGAGGGAAATACAGTGGTAAGTGCAAATGAAGTAGTAGATAACCTTCAGTTAAGAGAAAATAATCAAAGTGAAGGCAGTAGTGTGAATGAACTGGAAAGTTTTGCTGGGCCGAGTTGTGTTACTTGAGAAGCCTCAAAAAAACGAAGAAAATTCAATCGCTTGTTTTGAACACATATAAATATGTGCTGAAAAATAATCTTGGTAAGGGGTCATGCAATGAACCTGGTGAATTCTGGATATTCACAGAAATACAGTAAGAAAAATTGTGAGGAAAGGAATGCCAAAGACGCCGATAGAGTTTGAAAACAGAAGGAAACATTTCTCTGACTTTTCGATAACTTCACATCCATTTAATTCGTCTAGAAATTTATAGATTCTATGCAAAAGGGAGAGCACCTACCTAAGATGAATTGGTTGCACATTTGCAAGAAATTTGTGATTTTCCGTATGGGCACTGCACCTTGCGTGGCCTCCTAAAGGAGCTGGGCTTCAAATACCGCATTTTAAATAAGATAAGGGTTTATATACATATATACGGGATGTATATAAATGAATATCTGGGATTCAACCCTTTATAATATTTATTACATTGAACTTATAGTTGTAAATTATATGCTAAGCGAAAAAAGCAACTCAGTTTTGTTTGTTGGCACCAGTGCGCATGTGCGTCCAATGTTTCTGCCGCAATCCGCTAGACAGCGGTAGTGGCAAAGATGGCGACTAGTAAAGCGAAAGCTTTTTGTGTTTTGCAGTTTGCAAAGACCGAATCTGTAGTTACTGTACAACGTGCGTTCCGCATTCAGTTCGGTTGTGATCCTCCTAGTGATAAGAACATTTCGCAGATGGTATCACCAATTAGAAGATACCGGCTGGCTTTGTAAAGGGAAGAGCACGGGAAGACCAAGAATAAGTGAAGACAGTTGAGCAAGTGAGAGTCATTCACTTGTAGCCCAAAGAAATCAGTCCGGAAGGCTAGTCGTGAATTACACGTTTCTGTGTCGACTGGAAAGTTGTAAGAAAACGCTTAGGGCTATGTCCTTGTTGTTTACAGTTATTACAGGCTCTAAAGCCGACAGACCACGGATTACGTGACAACTTCGCAAATGACATGTTGTTTCATGACGATGACGATTTTATGGATCGTGTTGTCTCGAGTGATGAATCGACCTTCCACTTTAGTGGACATGTTAACACTCATAATGTGCGCATCTGGGGCTCAGAAGATCCTCACGAGATAGCATAAATGCAACGAAATTCACCTAAAGTGAATGTTTTTGTGCCGTATCCCGGCGAAAAGTCTATGGGCCTTTGTTTTTGGTGAACCTACTGTAACTGGCATTTCTTACCTTGATACACTAGAGGAATGGCTCTTCCCCCAGTTGGAAGAAAATGAGCCAGAGAACTTCATTTTCCAACAACATGGTGCGCCACCTCACTGGCATAACGAAGTACGCAATTGGTTGTACGTCACTGTACCAGAGCGCTGGTGAGGCCGCAAGGGCCCCAATGACAGAGCTTGCTATGCATGGCCTCCACGTCCTACTGACCTAACGCCATGCGAATTTTACCCTTGGGGCTTCATCAGGGATCGTGTGTACGTACCTCCACTACCAGGTGACCTCCCGGAATTAATAAACTGGATTGAGGCAGCTGTTGCTACAATTACTGAATACACACTTATCAACGTTTGGGAAATACTCGGCTATAGACTTGATGTGTGCCGTGTGACAAAGGGTAGTCACATTGAGCATTTATAAGGATCTTGGTAAAACTGTTTGAGTTGCTTTTTCATTTGACATTATCATTTATAACCAAGTTGAATATAATAAATATTATAAAGAGTTTAAACCCCGATATTCATTTATATACACCCTGCATATTTTCAAAACTAAGCAAGTATAGCAGTAATGGACATTTATTTAGACTGAACCTCGTACGATATCCATGACATATCGAGAAATGCGGCAACCTTGCAGAAAGGACTGGGAGAAGGAGGGCCGGTGTTATAAAACGATTATAAGGGTTCGTCAAAGGAGGCAGCAAAACTGCACTTGCGTTGACTAGACAGACTTTACCAGGAGCATATCATCCTGCCATGCAACGCCGAGATTCCCACCGACATTTCTACCCTGAAAGAAAGCACCAAATGAGAGATGATCTGAAATGATAATGGAGATGAAATGGAAATTATGGGGATGTAATTAAACTAACCGGCATTCCTCATTCTACCCGAAAACCCCCGAAAAAGCCATGGGTCAGGTAGATCGGCCACGGAAATCGAACCCACACCTCCCTAATGTGGACTACAGACGAAACTGCCTGAGGAATCCAGCTCGGTGGGAGGTAGGAACAAACAAACAATGGAACAAAACAGATAGGACAACAAGAGATATAAAGAGGTAGAGAGGAAGGGAGAGATATACTGCAAGACAGGGGCTCTACATATTGACACTCTTGTCTCGGTGACCCACCTCCTACCCGAGACATAGACATATCCCCCGACACAGCAAATCACAATTATCTCTTGGACATGCAACGCTAAAACTCCCGAAACTGTAAAACAGCCAATCGGTAGACCTGGGGTCTAATTATCCTTCCAAATAACACCAAGAACAACCACGATGACGCTACCTGCTGAGCCACCCGTGCCGGTCACCCTTCTTCAACACTCGACACGACAGCTTTACCCAAGAGAAAAGTAACACTAGCCTTTAATTAAACCAACAGCCTGCTTTCATTTCTAATTACATCATAAAACGAAACTACGGATCACATGTCAGCAGCCATTCATTCATATTCATGCACAAAATATACCTACAAACACTTGTTCGTCTATCCACCTCAAGATAAACATTATTTTATTGTAGTTACAGAGGAATATTCTAAAATGTAAGAGATAGTCAAATGTTTCAAAATTGGTTGTCTAGGTGACCTTTGTAATTCCGTTCTCTTTGTACGTCCAAGAGAAAAAAATGAAGGTGGAAGGGAATATGGGAGTACAGTAGACTTTAAGTGATAGTGAAATGTATACTGTATTCCCATATACCCTTGTATCTTCATTTTTTATTTCTTGGACATATAAAGAGAACGGAATTTCAAAGACGTCTCCTAGACAACCAATTTTAAAACATTTGTCTATCACCTAAAATCACTGTATTACCATATATCCTTGCATCTTCATTTTTTATGTCTTGGACATACAAACAGAACGGAATTTTAAAGGCGTCACCTAGACTACCAGTTTTAAAACAATAAATTATCAATATTCTATGGTCATATTTGTATTTTCTCCATTGCTATCTTAAGTGCCTTTTTAGGTGTTATGTTTTCTTTTTTTTTTTTTACTTTTAAATGTTTATTTTAATAGATATATTGTTACCTAGTGTGTAGCTTTATACATGTCTTCTACCACAATTGTTTTAACGGGCGCTGATGACCTTGAATTTGAGCACCCTTAAAGACAAACCATCATTGTCATCATCACTTAAAATCTACTGTATTCCCTTGTACCTTCATTTTTACCGCTCATGCGTACAAAGAGAAAGGAATCTTAAAGATAGCTAGATAACGACTTTTATAACATTTGACTATCAATTAATGTGTAGTCTTTTCTCTTGAACCTACCTGAAAACTAACAATAATATAAGTTTTATCTGGAACTATGCTTTTGAAAGACATTGATGAAAAAGAGAAGCAAATATGTAGAATCAGATTTTCAATTCATCTCGTGCCTACACGTAACTTGCTCCCAAATATCGGACTGTCAATCACTTCTGTATACAGGCGTCTAGAAACACGCGTTTGGAGCTGCCAAAATAAGCAAATGAGAGAGGAAATTTCCCGTATTTTATGCCAGATCTATGTACCTCCCCGTGGCACTCTTTTCTGCTACGCGCTGACTACGCCCTTGGGAACACGAGGTTTGGACAGTTCAAAAATTGCAATCACCCCGCTGGGAGTCGAACCGCTGGCCTAGCGCCATCACACGGGCTTTTTGTACAACTGCCAGAATTGTGTTCTCTGGTTCAGTCACTCGCGGAACGATCACAAAATCGTTTTATTGCAGAGTTATCCCGAAACTTCTCTATTACTTTTCTGTTCTATTTGGGCGAAGAAAAACGTTCATCGTTCATGTTATAAATCTATAAAAGATTATTTACTGCTGCTAAGTCAGAAATCTGCATCCACTGTTTCTCTTGGTTACGGAATTTGTGACTCCCTTGTTAAGAAATGTTGATCTCTTAAACATACTAGATTAAATTTAATTTCAGAAATCCTTACTATTCTTTCTATGTATTTCAACATAAACAGTCTTGATTTTAACCTCATGTGGGAATATAGCACCATAGTTGACCTGAAATAATGCCCAAATATTGTAAAGAACTGGTTGTCTAGGTGAAGTTTTTTGAAATTCTGCTCTCTTTATATGTCCAACAGATAAAACATGAAAGTACAAGGGAATATGGGAATACTTTAAGTGATAGTCAAATTTTTAAAACTGGTTTTCTAGGTGACTTCTTTGAAATTACGTTCTCTCTATATGTCTAAAAGATAAAAAATGAAGGCACAAGAGAATATGGAAATACAGTAGACCTTAAGTGACAGTCAAATGTTTTAAAACTGGTTGTCTAGGTGACTTCTTTGAAATTCCGTTCTCTCTGTATGTCTAAGCGATAAAAAATGAAGGTAAAAGGAAATATGGGAATACAGTAGATCCTAAGTGACAGTCGAAGGTTATAGAACTTGTTGTCGAGGTGACCTCCTTGAAATTGCGTTCTCTTTGTATGTCCAAGGGATATAAAATAAAGGTACAGGGGATAAGGGAATACAGTAGACTTTAAATGATAGTGAAATGTTTTAAAACTTGTTGTCTAGGTGACGTCTTTGAAATTACGTTCTATTTGTATGTCTAAGAGATATAAAATAAGTGTACAAGGGAATATGGGAATACAGTAGACTTTAAGTGATATTCCAAATTTTAAAAACTGGTTGTCCATCTAATGTCTTTGAAATTCCGTTCTCTTTATATGTCCACGAGATAGAAATGTGTAGTGTTTAACGCTCGCTTTTACTACATACGGTACCGCAGGCGATGACACTGATACATGAGATGAAGATGGAGCACCGGTGGAATGAGATGGCGGGGGAAACCGGAGATCCCGGAGAAAACTCGCCCCAACGCCGTGTTGTCCACCACAACCACGAGTTAGAAATGCAAGTACAAGGACATTTGGGAACACAGTAGACTTTAAGTGATAGTCAAATATTTTTAAACTGGTTGTTTAGGTGATGTCTTTGAAATTCCGATCTGTTTGTATATCCAAGAGATAAAAAATGGAGTTATAGGCGATTTTTTAAATTCAATTCCTCCAATGTTAGGTCATATCGGACGATGAATGGAATGAGTTAAATGATGCTCAAATGAACCCCGTGTCTATAGAGCTTAATGTTACCTGACATTCGTCTTTCAGGATAAGGAAAAACGCCGGTAAAGTCCTTATCCAGATAACTCAGCCTCACCGAAATTCGAACTCGGGACTCTTGAACGTGAGGCAGCCACGCTACCATCTAAGCTATCGAGGTGGGCGATATATGGGAATACAGTGGACTTTAAGTGATAGTCACGTGTTTTAAAGCTGGTTCTGTAGGTCAGTCTCCAATTCCACGTGTGTCGCATGTCGAAGGCAACAACAAAGAAACCCACAATGGAAAATGCGACTTCCTCTTTAATGAAATATATTTGAGAACTCAAACACAATAGCAAGGAATATCTCGGACACCACTACCCGCTTCAAAGCCACATATTGTTTGTTCCCCATGTGTTACCTCCATTGCAGCAGTAGGTGATACCGACCATGTCTCAACTTTCCTGGTTCTCACAGGCGGGAACAAGGAGTACCAACAATGAAACTACTGCGGCGTGTTTGTTTCGCATTAAGCTACAGAATATAATAAGGTTGAATTTCAGTGTGAAAAATTATGACCATTAGAAATTATGATCATTCTTTATTGAATAGCCCTCGTAATTTAAGATTCTGGTCGCATTTACATAAGTTAAAACCCAAATATCTTTATAAAATGATTTCAGTTGGAGCCTCTGATTTTGTGTTGATTACAGGACGAGCTCCGGAAGGCGTCACTTGTTTTCTAACGCGCGTCGAGCACCTGGAATCAGTTTCACTCACTTGAGTCGGTCTCGATAAGTGACAATCGATAGCGAGGAGCCTACATCCAAAGGCTTCCCACTTCGAATTCAGTCTTTGGTCCCAGGAATTGTAAGGATTCCCATTCAGTCCTTTATGTCCTCTCCAGGTCCTTTCCTTCCCGAGTAAGTGTTTTCTTTTGAGAGAACGACACGATACGCGATCAGTGTTTTGGTGCACGTTAGCAGGCTCTGATCTGAATCCAATAACCGGCGCTGAGCTAGCGGCTTCTTTAACTCTGAGAATCTCCAGAACAGTTTCAAATGTTAACTATTCTGTAAATGACACATACCGCCCACCTCTTTTTATCTGTGAGTAGACAAATAGCTAATTACCCTCTTACTGGACGACATAATCAAAATACTTCATAAAAGTACCCCTTTATCAACACTTTTACACATAAATTTCATTTCTCAAGCTTTGAGATTAAGCTGTTTCAAGAAAACATTCACATAATCTTTCCGAAAATTTAAATAATCTCAAAAAAGCTCTAAAATTATCATAAAAAGAACTTCATGGGTGTATAACTATACTGATTTCATGGGGATAGTCCCTAAACTTGTCTTCATTCTGAATTGATTTCTAATAATTTTTAAAGAACGAAAAGATCTCTCACTCCTAGAAACACAACATTTATATAAATCACTCTATTTTCTGTAGAGTTAGCGGTGTCCGAGTTTGCTGCTGTTGTTATTTTACGTCCTCCAAAGTTAAGCCATATCGGACGGTGAATGAGATGGTTGAAACGATGCTCAAATGAGTCCAGGGTCCATGATGAGCTTAGAGCTACCCGACATTCGTCTTTAAGGATAAGGGAAACCCCTGGAAAAACCTTATCCAGATAACTCACCCTGACCGAGATTCGAACTCGGGACCTCTTGAACGTGAGGCAGACACGCTGCCATCTACGCTACCGAGGCGGGCATAAAGTGGCAGTAACCCATGTAGCGCCCTTTAGTACATTTTTGTTTGATGTAACGCGCCTTATTAACTTAAATTACCCTTATACTGGGCGTATTAGGATGATTTGCTTGCCTCTCAGTTTGTGATTTTCAGAGTTCAGTAATGCAGCTTATTGCGAGGATAGTGGTGTTCCTCGACGCTAGCCTACTGGTTGGTTGCAGGACATAACTACAGCACCGCTTTCTCTGACGTAAACACAAGGTACGCCTTCAAATTGCAAACAGATAATTTTGGATATTTCTTCCCCTGCCTTCCACGAACTCACTCGAAACTTGTGCTGCGAACCTATAACTACTACTAACTGCAGAGCTGAGTTTTCTGTCTTTATATGTCACTTTAATTGTACGGGTTCAAGAAAAGAAAATATACTTCTTACCTACACACCACTTTCTCCACCGCAAGCTTAGCTCACTAAAGCATTTTATCAGAGCTAGGAAGTTCATACCGATTTCCTTGAGCAGTGTAAGACCAGCCAGGCATGGCCATACAACGCAGCGCTACTAGAAAGGACAAGGTTCATCGTAGAATGCAACTCATTACTACAAAACAGGTGTAACTGCATGACACAGAACACGTTGTTAGGAAGGAAGGCATTCGAATAACATCTTTGTTGTGCTACAAAGATGAGCAACTAAATTTGCTGTACAATCATTGTATGCTTTCTAGAAGTGTACTTATTCATGTCTTTATTTACTTCATTATTTACATTTACATTTCAGTGGGATACGTCAGCAAACATGGAAAAAAGAGAAGCCAGACCGAGAAACTAAATTAGCTGAAATCATTAACGAATTTACAACAGATTATCAATCAACTAAATCTTGTTTGACGGGACATAGAATGAGTTTTTCATTTGAAAGGCTTCAGAGGTACATTATTGTTTTTAGTAATACGGCCGCAGATGAGTAAATATGTAGTAAAATTCCTGCTTTGGCATTTTGTCTAGTAAGAGTGTTCAGATACTTAAGAAATTAATTTTATTATTTAGCTATTATCTTACATTCGATCAGGAAATATTACAATCCGCGTTATAATTGATTGGGTGTTGCCACAATGTGCCTATTTAAATAAAGAAATCAGAGAACAGACAAACCCGAATGTACTATATAAGAATTTGTATGTTGTACATAATGATCTAAATATATGTGCAATGTTAATGTCTATTAAGTCATTATTTGCAACCGGTTTCAATGCCTCTCCGTTGTGCGTTTCTTATCTATGACTTGTTTGGATGCCGGGAGAAGGTCGGTCGCAACCTGCATAGGGAACGGAGAGCGGTACTATTTCCTAGCCCTGGTTATTATCCTATCTGCTTCTGTTTTATTAGCTTTAGTTAAATATAATTTTGAAATCAGTTATGTACTTTACTTTCTGCATTTTTAGGCCGTAATAAGTAAAAATAGCTATATGATACTAAATTTCTGGGTTTTGCGGATCTGCACAATTGTGAAGGAGCCGGAAAAATAATTTTCAGAATTGTCAAATTTTAAGATAAAATATTATGATTCTGGGTTTGTAACTTACGTTACATAATGTATACAATATAAAATTTTGAAGCACTTTGATCTTTCGGTGTCTATTCTGATAACACTGGGCAACAAAAAATAATGTTTGAATGTTCCAAGCACTTAATGAGGCAATTCCTACTAATTTTGGGTTGAGAAAAACAAATTTGACAATGAAAAAAATTTATTAGCTCTAGTTTCTATGATATACACAAGGTGGAAGTATTACATATTAACGGATTGAGAGAAAATGATATATTTTAATAACATACATACTAACAACAATGAAAGTACATTTGATTTTTTGAACTGGTGATTACATGCTTAGAGTTCTAAATTGATGGAAAAATACTTCGCAGATAGCCGTGTCTAAGAGAATATGTGGTGGCCTATTGACTTCGTCGTCTATTAGCCTGACTCTTGTGATGGAGTTCCGCAGAATCCCTATACAAAGAGCAACAGTAATCCGCAAACATTAGTTCATTCTAACGGCCCTGATAACTTTGTACCATAACAGAAATGTCCTGATGGAGTCTCTCCCCATGTTCATCACTAACAGCTCCTCAACTAGGAGGGAAAAAGTCTAGGTGGGAGTGGAGAAAATGTATCTTAAGGGACATGTTGCATCCAAGGTTACGGTTTATTTACAGCAGCAGTGTCACCAAATGCTTGTAAATGTTATCTTTTTGTTGTCTAAAAATCCATGAACAAAACCCTTGAAGTCTTCCCAAGCTTCCTTTTCTTTCCCCTTCAAAATTTGGTCCAATGCAGGATCCTTTACAAGTTCTCTTATTTGTGGTCCGACAAAAGTGCCTTCCTTAACTTTTGCATCACTTAATTTCCAACATTTCTCTCTGATTGTGTTTTGTTATTTGACAGGTGTGCCAACTCCCCCCAAAAATCCCCCCAAATTTAAAATCTTCACACTAAAAATGAAATGTCACTTTATCTTCAAAACATGAGCTAATCTATCATTTTTATGGTAATTTTTAAATTCAACAGATGGAAATACATGTAAATTCACTATTTTTAAGCTCGAAACATTTTCATTGTTTCCCAGTATAATCATAAAGGGCAAATGTTAATTTTTCTGAAATATTTACTACATTTTAGCCGTGTATTTCTTTAAAGAGTCTGTATACTATAAATATAAATCTGGTCAAAAACACACACTTAAAATATTTTTTCTGTGGCATTAGTCGTTTCCGAAATATCCGTTGTTAGTATTTGCAATTTTCTATAATCACAGAAACGCTCAATATTGTGAATGTTTCAATGTTTAGTTGGAAATTTGTGCTGGGGATGTACCTGGGACTGTACGCAGACAATGCACATTCCACTCCGGGAACTATTCCACTCGGCTGGTTCCTCGCATTGTTGCGAGATGAGCCACTCCAAAACTTGCGGCACTCGACCTGCCTCTATTTACCATGGACGTACGTATATATGTACACGTGGCCCCTTTTCATTACTCTTTTGTTACTCCTCGAGAACGCGGTGTCTCTTTAAACAACGGCCGTGCACTTGGAAATTTGTTTGCAAGAGAATTAACGCACTGGGGATTGGCAGAAATTAACTGGCACGTTAAAGTAACAGAGTCGCCAACCTCTGTTAAAAATGTAACAACGAATATGAAATGGTAAGTTACCATAGTAACGAAGACAGTCGTCGGTTGCTCACTAGCGATTAGAAAAGTAACTAATACAAGCCTCTTTGTCATTAGCAGTTACCATGGTAACGAATACCAAGCCAGCGCTAAACAAGAAATGTTGCAAACGTAGACAGTTGAAGTGAGATTCTTGCGATCTGCTACGGATATATACACAGACAAAATAAAACAAACTAAAACTGGCTATAAGCTAAACATTACTCTAGTAGCATTAATGGAATTATAGTCTGCTTTATCGTCCTCCAACATTAAGTCATATCGGACGATCAATAAAATGGTGTTCAAAGATAGTCCAGGATACATAGAGCTTAGAATTATTAGCCATCTATCTTTCAGGATAAGAGAAAAGCTCTAAAGTTGTCATATCGGACGATGAGTAAAATAATACTCGAATGAGTACAGGAAACATAGATCTTTAAGTTACCTGTCATTCAGCTTTCACAATAAGAGAAAACCTCAAACGTTAAGTCATATCGGACGATGAATGAAATGATGTTTAAAATGAGTACAGGGTACATACAGCTTAGAGTTACTAGACATTCATCTTGCAGGATAAGAGAAAACCTCCAACATTAAGTCACATCCGACGATGAATGAAATGATGTTCAAATAAGTACAGGGTACATAGAGCTTAGAGTTACTAGACATTCATCTTTCTGGATAAGGGAAACCTCTAACGTCAAGTCATATCGGACGATGAATGAAATGATGTTCAAATAAGTACAGGGTACATAGAGCTTAGAGTTACCAGACCTTCATCTTTCTGCAGAGGAGAAAACCTCCAACATTAAGTCATATAGCACGAGGAATGAAATTATGTTCAAATGAGTTAAGGGTACATAGAGGTTAGAGTTACCAGACATTCATCTTTCAGGATATGAGAAAATATCCAACGTTAAGTCATATAGCACGAGGAATGAAATTATGTTCAAATGAGTTCAGGGTACATAGAGGTTAGAGTTACCAGACGTTCATCTTTCAGGATATGAGAAAACCTCCAACGTTAAGTCATATAGCACGAGGAATGAAATTATGTTCAAATGAGTTCAGGGTACATAAAGGTTAGAGTCACCTGACATTCATCTTTCAGGATATGAGAAAAATCCAACGTTAAGTCATACAGCACGAGGAATGAAATGATGTTCAAATAAGTATAGGGTACATAGAGGTTAGAGCTACCAGACATTCATCTCTCAGGATAACGTTAAGTCATATCGGACGATGAATGAAATGATGTTCAAATAAGTACAGGGTACAGAGAGCTTAGAGTTACTATACATTCATCTGTTAGGATAAGGGAAAATGCCAGAGAGAACCTTGTCACTCTAACCAAGGTTCGAAATTTGGGCTCTTGCTACCACCATGCTACAGACACGGGAAATTTTGGGACTGAAATGTTAGATGGAAGCAATGCTTTATACATTAGAGAAATGGAGAGGAAGAAAGAGTAAAAAAATGTATACCAGAAGAAAGATAAGACATTTATACGGAAAAAATGTAAATTTTTGGAATTAAGGACATAAGCTTCCCTCTACCAGATACCAAAAGTTGTCCTTTCTGA
Organism: Mantis religiosa; assembly: GCA_030765055.1. Lineage (NCBI taxonomy): Eukaryota > Metazoa > Arthropoda > Insecta > Mantodea > Mantidae > Mantis > Mantis religiosa. The sequence goes on from CM060958.1 coordinate 92,479,939, forward strand.
AGCAGAAGCATATGTTTTCTTTGCTGCACGAAGGGAAGTTGTCACAACACCCCTATGTCAGACAGCTGTGCAACACTTTCTTTATTATAAAGCACCCCTTTCTGCAGCATCTGGTCGCATGTAAAGCATCCTGGATCTTTGCCATTAAATATCCCTGAGGTTACTTCAGATATCACACAAACCAACAATATTTATCTCCATGGAGTATTGAAAAGAACTCCGCTGGTCTGCTTTAGTCCGTAGCTGCTAAGCAACAAAATCTCTACTTTGTACTAAAACAAAACACGATCAAAGCAAAATGCGCTTCTTTTGTTTCTTTAACCACAACATGCAATAAAAGAGCTAATGGATACTTGTTGTAATATTGTAACCATGGTAACTTGTAGCACTTTTTCCCATTATCAGAAGTATTGTTTTTCACAATGTTGCCTTTAACTTTCCCCTTAAGTATTACATTAAGAACTTTCATCTCAATCTACACACTTTCTTTTTCCATGATCAACCATGAACACTACGTCATTGGCTCATCTTTACTCTAACTTCACATATGAAACCAGCATCCAAAATTACAGAATATAATAACAATGTTTATTGATCCTGTCTCCTTTAGTCAAAATCCCACATGACTAACATATCGTTTCCGCAATATACCAAATTATTCCGTATGTTAATAAAAGTTGTCTTTGCTTAAGACCACACGTCAGAAGTGAAAACTTAAAAGCTATTAATTATAAATTATTCTTAAAAGTTATTTTCAAAAATGTAATGTTGACATTCATTCTTGCGAAAAGAGGTCAGTTGCGAGATAAACATTTCATGCCTTACGCTAAGTGTGCTCGCAAATGAAAATACTCTGAAACAACTGAATGACCACGGACTTCCGACCATGCGAACAGGGTTATACATAAAGGATGTATACAGGAAGTAGAATCAAATCACATAATATACTGTTTTACGTGTATTTTATTTTTGTATTAAAATAAGGCTATTTCACAGTCATTTTTCATATTTTTTTTCTTGCTGATACACACATTTCCTTACATTTTAAATAACTTTTAACAAAAATACAAGTATATACATATAATTTTATGGCATTCATGTACTTATTTGCATATTTTTGAATATTCGAAAATGTTTAGTTACTTATACATTTTACACATGTTATTACATATCCGCACATACACTTATTACTCCATAATTTATTACACGTTCGTACATATTTTCATACATATTTTATTACATGTCATATTCATTTCAAATGTTTTGTCACAATTTATACTGATATTAATAGATACATGTTCTAGACCCTCAGTCGGTCTTTCAGTTTGTGGAAAAACGTAACCTATAAGATGTAAATAAAAATAAAGGCAAAACGTCATTTAAATGCGTGATAATTTTATTATTTACGTGTTATTACATTTAATTTATTGATTTTTTACGTTTTACTACTCAAAATAAAGATAAATTGTCAATAAAAATAACCAGTTCTTAAATGAGACATCTCTTTCACAAATATCTAACACGTTTCATTCCAATTACTACGCTTGTTTTATTTTTCGTTATTTTGGTTTTAATTATTCAAATACCGAACTTTGGTGATATTATATATTCCTTTCTATTATTATTGCTTAAAGTGGAATTTGACATGTTGTCGACTTGTTAAATGACAGAAGGTTATCTGACCGGATCGGTTACAGACACTTGACACACGTTTGTAAGAACGGCCCTAACCAATTACTTTTTTAATGAAACTCCTGTAGGGTTTATGAATTTTTGATAGTATTTCCAATATATTAAAACATACCTGGATGCGTCTTGTTGATACGCTGTTGAGTGCGACAGAAAATCTACGGTGTATAGCGATATGGACAACATAAGACTGAAATAACGAATGAGTAGGTGGTTAGTTCGGATTGAGCCGACACGAGCCGACTTCACCCGAATAAGCATCACATATTCCAGCGCGTTGGCCTGAGTTAATTCACTATGCACAAAAAAAGTTAAACGCGCCTAAAGATGTTTTCACTTACAAAAATATTTTAGAAATATACGTTAGAATATTAGGTTTAGAGTTAACATAATTATAAATTTTAACTAGATAAAATAAGCAAATAATTTTTATCAGTTAAAAAGTTACCTACACATTTGGTCCAAAACCACCGATTTTCCCCTCAAGTTCTTGAAATTAATTTTGAATCACTATGAGAACAATGATATTAACAATGAAGAGTGACACTATTTCCGTTCTCTTGGTTCAAAACGCTGCCTACGGAACGAAAGGTTTAACCGGCAGACTACGTGACTGATGCACGTCAATAATGAACATGACTGACTTTGTTAACTGATGTGTACATTGTTAACTGTTTGTAACCGTTCTTAACGAAGTACTTAACTTTCTGTGACTTGCAAGCACTCCGTCGACAAAAGTATATTTATTTACTCACATGTATTGGGGTAGTTAGTTTTGTTCTCGGGTATAATTGAAGCAGTTTCATTATGTGCGTGGTACAAAGGACTAAAGACGCAACCGTTATTTACCTTAACCTCCCTTCAATCGCTTCTTCTTCTCTCCTCCTCCTGGGGGTAAGAATTACTTACACAACCCTTTATAATGCGACGTCGGGGGCGGAGCAATCAACTCAGATATTCCATTAACCTCGCTGCCACCCTGTTCAATGTTGCATGCAGTTAGTTATGTCCTCACTTAACCCCGTCGTTGCCCACCTTATTTCCCCGCCGGCATCATGGTAACAACAAAAGACGACCCCACGAGACGCTACAACAAAAGTTAGCTCTGGAAACAGGGCAAACCAAAAACCCAGCGGCGGCCACGTCTGGCACTAAACCTCACAGTTCAGTCCAAATTGACACTACAATTTTTAAATGTGACCTATTTAAATTTTCTATAGGAAATGAGTTTATTTTGACAGTTCAATATTCAATACGACTTCAGGTTTTTGGTGATATATAATCAAATTTTCAATACCACGTCAATCATTCTGTGAAATACCTTAATTTTCATTATGGCCTCAGTTTTTTGTGACGTACTTAGATTTTTAAAATGGCTTTAACGTTTTATGACACTTCAATTTTCAATATAACTTCAGTTTTTGTGAGTTCAATTTTCCATATGATCAGTATTTTACTCCTTCAGTTTTCCTAAAAACTTCAATTTTTGTGATGTAGTTTAATTTTCAATATGAATTCATTTTTATGGCATAGTTCAAGCCTCAATGTAAATTTAACTTAAAGTTTTTGTGAAGTACTTCAATTTTTAATGACTTCAGTTTTTGTGAGTTAGTTCAATTTTCCACACTTCAGCTTTTTTGTGATATAGTTGAATATTCAATATGACTTCACTTTTCAATTTTCCATATGGCTTCGGCTTTCTTTTGTGATAGAGCTCAATTTCCATAATAACTTCAGTTTATTGTGACATAGTTGATCATCAATATAACTTCAGTTTTTTGTAACGTACTTCAATTTTCAATATGACTTCAGTTATTTGTGGATTAGTTCAATTTTCCACATGACTTCGGTTTTTTGTAACATAGTTCATCTTTCCCGTAGGGGAGGGGATCCGTACCCTTCAACTGCCGTGGTGCGGACGCTGCGGACCCCTAGCACTCTTTGTACCTTTTGACGTTACTAGAGGAACATCGGGACGAACGTTCGAGCCCTTCCCTGATTGGGAGTTGTTCGGATTGGGTTGGACTCGAGGAGCAGTGGTTCCCGATACCCGTGGAAGATCGGGTACGTTTTCGAACGGGGTCGAGGGAAGCCATATATTCCCGCGTACTAGCCTGCATAACTAGTAGAAGGTGTGCTAGAACGCCAGGTGCCCCTACCGAGTTTGTTCGGTAGTCTTCCACTTTGGGGTTGGCGCGCTTAAGTGGCGTATCCACTTCCATCCCGTCTTAAGTTCATAGTATCAGATGGGGAGGGGCTTGTTAGTCTCTAGGTCTTGCCCTATGGAAAGTCCCACGGAGGCGGCGGGCGCCCTTTTAGGACAGCTCGGTATCTCCCTGGTCATTAGAGGGGAGGGTCAGTCTTCACTTTGTGTGGATTGCCCTTGTAGATACCCTCGAGCTTATATAGTTCATCTTCAATACAACTTCAGTTTTTGTAACCTACTTCAATTTTTAATATCACTTCAGTTATTTGTGAGTTAGTTCAATTTTCAATACGACTTCAGTTACTTGTGAGTTAGTTCAATTTTCCGATAAGACTTCAGTTACTTGTGAGTTAGTTCAATTTTCCATATGACTTCGGTTTACTGTGGCATAGTTCATCTTTAATATAAATTCAGTTTTTTGTATCCTATTTCAATTTTCAATATAACTTCACTTTTTTATATAGTGCAATTTTCAATATGACTTAGGTTTTTGTGAATAGTTTAATTTCCAACATGACTTAAATGCTTTATTGCGACATAGTTCAGTTTACACTGTTCAATTTAGAGCTTAGTTCAGACTGTACTTCTGTACTGCTGATTTAATCTACCTACTTAGTGAATCAGTTCACACGCACCGTCGAAACTTCTGATATTCAAATGGATTAAACTTTATATGATATTTTGCAGTACAAAACGAAGCTATTTGCCTAAAAGTCATTATTATTAAATCATTTACATATGCAGAGTCACATAGTGTTATTACACGAAGCGCTGGTTCTATACGTGGTCATTAAAACATAGGAAGCCGTCGTAACCGAATAGCGAGAGTTAGTTAATTGCTTCCCCCTCGAGCACTGCCTAGTTGAGTTTAGATGGCCAATGTCCCCGTCGAGTGCAGTTCCTTTGTGTCGAGGAAATACCGAGGTCATATGTACGGCTCCCACGACCGACCTTCCCGACCCGTGTTTTTTCGGGTGTTTCCCGGATCGGATGGCGAACGCTCGAAAGAGGAATGTATCCTGTCCCTCCATTTCAGAGTTTCTAGTGCCAGCCAAGGCGGTGGTCTCCGAAGCCCAAATAAGACGGGGACAAGAAAGGGACGAGGGGATGCGGTTATTCGAGCTGCCAACAGGAAGCTAGCTACATATGAGACTCCAGGGACCCAATTCCTGCACTGTCGTACCTCCGGTCACACTCGTCTCCCTTAACCCCATACCTCCCTCCTGAGAGACAACATCTCACTTACAAAACGACTTCTATAGTGCGAACATTCTCATTGGACTGATACAAACCCTTATATCGCCGACATAGAAAACAATTATGGTACTGTATTCACATGACCTTCTCTACCCTTGTACAGACTTGTTCCTTTATCTATTTCTAAATAAACATTGCCTTATTGTAAGTACATGGGAATACAGTAGACTTTAAGTGATAGTCAAATGTTCTAAAACTGGTTGTCTAGGTGACGTCTGAAATGCTATTCTCTTTGTATGTCCAAGAGATAAAAAAATGAACAACAATTTTCTATTTCAGAAAACCGCGAGACGGGTCACATCCTTCAGATTAGATTATCCCGGATAGTGCGGGTTGTAGAAGGTTTGCCTACGAAGAAAGGGGACTTGCAACTATTTAAGCACAAACACTGAATACTTGTTAGCTAACAACACTATGTTTACTTCTGATTATTCCTTACTTCAATTTACCTTTGGCCACATGCAATATGACGATTCTTTGGTACTTCTTAACCCTTTTATAACATATATAAGATTTTTATTGGGAACTTTTTGATTTGGAGTTTTCTCGCAAAATAAAAGATGAGGGAAGTAAAGGGAAATGACAGAGGATACCATAGGTAGGAAACTGCCCTCCACATTCATCCTGTTGGCCAGAGAAAACTAGGAAAAAGCCGGAAGTCCGGGTGGGCGGTAACCGTTTCTTTAATAATATCAGTCAATTTCGGTGGTATTACTTTGAAGTACGAGACAAAAGAAAGCGGGGTACCGCACGTCAGGAGCCATTATTGCGTATTACGTAACACCGGGAGAGGGAGAGCCTTTTGCGGTGATGAAGCGTATGATATTACATGATGGAATTTTGATGAGGCAACACTCGGCGAATGGAAATCGATGTTCCAAATCGATACCCTCAATGTCCTCGTAGAAGACAGCTAATGCATGTGCCACCGTATCTTCTTAACACCTTCCATATCAAAATTACATCAGACCCTTTTACGTACTCTCCTGAAACTAGGTCTGGGTGTGCGAAGTTAATAAGTGCTTTTATGTGTTAACCCTCTTTAATTGCTAGCTTTCTCAACTTTCCAATAAATAAATAAATATATATCTTCCGAAAAAGACATACTAAGAATTTCTTAGACTTTTCCAGTAGCTTTACTATCCTCAAATGAAGGTCGTTATGAATTCTCACGTCTTGTACGTGCAAGAGAACTCATCACTTAGACAACCACTTTTAAAACATTTGACTATCATTTATCACTTAAAGTCTACTGCATTCCCGTATTTCCCTGTAACTTCATTTTCTATCTCTTGGACATTCAAAGAGGACGTAATTTCAAAGACGTCACCTAAACAACCAGTTCTAAAATATTTGACTATTACTTAAAGTCTACTGTATTCTCATAATCATTGTAACTTCATCTTTTTATCTCTTAGACATACAAAGGGAACGGAATTTCAAATTCGTAGCCTAGACAACCGTTTCTTAAACATTTGACTATCACTTAAGGTCTACTGTATTATTTCGTACCTACAAGGTAATTCACAATAAGATAATGTTTAATTAGAAGTAGACAGCAATAGGAAGTTTTCACTAATGTTTCAGACTAAAGCTGGGAGCTTTTGTATAGATTAGTTTGTTTTGTAAGTCCACCTGTTTACTTCGGTTACGGGATTTAAACGTGAGAGTTTATTGTGTTTCTGAAAGCAAGGTGATATGCACAAGCAAGAGTTAATTAAAAACATATGATGTACAAGCAGAACATGACACAGCGTGGTTAAGCTATAGGTAAATTGATAATGGAATGTTAGGGAAGGCCGCCGGCTTGAAGAGGGCAGTAGCGGCGGGCTAGATTGATGATGAAAACTTTAGCCCAATTTATGGACAGAGAGAGCGGCGTGACAACTGTGGACTGATGATGAAAGTTTAATTTCATTGCCGGGGTTGTTCCGGGTAATGAGATAGCAAACATTTTGGCTGCCAGCGAACCCTCTGGGATTATTCGCCCGATAACCTCCTCTTTAGATTAACCACTCGGCTTCAATTAAGATACATTCCTTTTTTCCATGCTGGACAGAGTTTGCGATACCTCAGGTCGGGAAGGTCTGTCACGGCGCCAGTGAACACCTACCGCAGAGGGATAAAGTGTGAGGAACTCCATTCTCCTGCGTTTGCCGTCGACGGTACCAAAATAATGCAACATTCCGATGACGTTAGGAGACGGAAATACGTTTCGCGCTGATGCACCACACCGTTCATTTTGGCAAATCGAAATTAATGGCCCATGCCGAGTAAGCACATCAAGAAGCGCGAGCTGGTATACGCGCGGCGCTGTGTATTTGTAATATTGAACACAACTCCAACTGTTTTTTCTTAACAATTGAAGTGGGTTTAGCCATCATTTGTTATGACAGCAAGAGATAGAGAAAATATTACTTGGTATTTAGGTTTACTACCTTGTAAGGATGCACCAATAATATTTTGATTCAAATCTTGCCAGCCAGGTTACATATAGCATAGAAAAAACGTCGTCACTTTTTATTTACCTAAAATAACTAACGATTCTGATTAAAATACGAAAAGTTCACATCTAGAATTATCTAAAAAGAGCTACAAAAGTGCTCCTCATTCTTAATGACTTTTGGATAATATAGGTGTCGCACTATTTCCCGTTTTTTTATCCTAAGATATGCGTTTTCGACACATTACTTCTTATTTTTTCGAAAGAAAGCTATCATCTGAAAACAAAAATCATTCCTTTTTTGTTATCTCTTGCACATTAAAAGAGAACGAAATTTCAGAGACGTCACCTAGACAACTGGTCTTAAAACATTGACTATCCCCTAAAGTCTACTGTATTCCCGTATGCCCTGTACCTTCATTTTTTATCTCCTGAACATAAAACGAGAACGATATTGCAGAGACGTCACCTAGACAACTGGTCTTAAAACGTTCGACTATCACGTAAAGTCTACTGTATTACCGTATGCACTTGCACCTTCATTTCTCATGTCTTGAACATAAAAAGAGAACGAAATTTCAGAGATGTCACCTAGACAACTGGTTTTAAAACATTTGACTCTCACTTAAAGCTTACTGTATTTACGTTTGCCCTTGTACCTTCATTTTTAGCTCTTGAACATAAAAAGAGAACGGAATTACAAATTCGTCACCTAGACAATCAGTTTTAAAATATTTGACTTAAAGTCTACTGTATTCCCGTTTGCCCTTGTACCTTCATATTTTATCTCTTGGACATACAAAGAGAACGGAATTACAAAGGCCTCACCTAGGCCGTCAGTTTTAAGACATTTGACTATCACTTAGTCTACTGTGTTCTCTTTTAAGTGCAATAAGATAAGGTTTATCTTGATTTACGAAGTAGATGTGTGATTTTAGCAGTGGCTATAACGACCTAGTAGAGAAAGTCATGCGAGTGCATATGTTTCGCTGGAAATGTTTATTGAGCTTGGCTAATGATAAAAAGCTCATTAATATCGCAGCTGCAGTGAATTTTTAATTATGAACCGGCGGTTTCTTTGCTTTTGGCAATGGGTTTATTTAATTTTATTTGCGTGTTTTCGATATTTATGATGGCTAATTAAAACTCGTGAAGCATTTGCAATGCCTGACCATTATTAAACCAAATAATGTAATATTATCTTGGTTTTTAGGGCTTCTGGTTTCACGTTCGATGTTTTCGGTAGCTGCATATGGGCGCGGTAATGTTATACCCAGTTAATTAGCTATTTTTCTTCCCAATAATCTTTCTCCATATTTACTTTATGTAGCTCTGACTGCGTGGCGATACTGTGACGGATCTGTTAGTAGATACCTCGTGGATCGGTTCCTGTGTGATCTCTGCACCACACCATCTTGCTTTGTTACTTTTACACTCAGAACTTAGTGCTAGACAAACTGTACCTCTATCTCTGTGACGTGTGGATGGCAACTGGATGTTGCAGGATGATTTTACTGTTTAACTGTTGTATATCTGCTGCTACTGCCGCCTGGAGGTGATGTTAGGGTACTGCACACCTTCTTGCTTTCCTTATCATAGGATACATGGCAGACTATTCGCTATTGCAATTTCCTAACGTTTTATTCGACGAACTGCATCTATGGTAACGTTGGAGTGAAAGAAAAGGAAAAATACAAAAAAAAAAAAAAAAAAAAAAAAACTGAACTGAACTGAATTTCTTGCACAGTATTCTTTATTTCTTATCGTATTTCAAATGTTCTAATAATTACAGTGGTTTAACATTTTAACTGACATATGAAGGAATTTATGTATACGGAGTGAGTATAAAGTATTGAAAAATGCATGTTACGTTATACTTGTATTTGTGTAAAGTGATACTTTGTATGAAAGCTGTAAGATCTCAAAATGTTGTCGTAGTACTATGATTGTCAATAGTGCGTAACTTTTTGTAATGGCAACATTTTTTTTTCATTACTTTTTTATTGTTGTGTCTCGAAACCTAGAGGTAGATGCCTTTTTACTGTAATTTTAACACTTTTTTGCCTTATTTTTAACCCTTCCAGTTTCATTTAACTATTTAAAAAATTGTCTTACCGTAGAATGAGTAATCATTCGTTCTGGATGCATTTTATTAAACCAGTGGTGGCTCGTGCCGAAAAATAACAGCGTGCTGCAGGATAAAGGTCCATGCAACTCACCTAGTTTCGAAAAATGATGTCCGTGTGCCCATGTTTCTTCAAGGTATACACAGAATGTTTACTTCCTTTCGCTTTTTGCTCAGTTTTTAGATCAGGTATTGGTCTCCCTAATATTTTGACACCAGCCTTTTCTTCTAATGCTCGCCTTTTCAAGGAGTTTTCGGAAGTGTTCATTATTTATTGGTTAAAGTTTTTGCTACACATACATTGAATAAAATGAATTTATAACACGTTTCTCAATCACAAAATAAAGAAACTGATATAGCCACTAAATAACGTTACACAAAGGAATACTTGGATACAGTGCGAGCTCGCGAACCACATTCACTTGTTACGGTCGTGCGAATGGAGTATGATAAGTGCATCACAATCTGCCCTGCGATTTAATAACCATTAAGTACTGGATCTGTTTACGTAAGTAGGACGGACTTAAGTTTCTAGAACTAAAATATAAAACAATGATAGATTGTTAAATGATTCAAGTTCTATATCTGTAACTATGAGTGTTGGTAGCCCTGCTTCATCGTGCAGCGAATGATTACCGCGCAATAACCAGCTGCAGCACGCACTTTTGCGAAAATCTAGGGAACATACGACACAGGGAAGGCAGGAGGGGAAGGTTGTACGCATGCGCAATAACTGATTACCGAGCTTGCTGGCTCTCAGCACGTTGCCGTCAAGGATGCGTTCCATTAATTACGCAGGTGTTTTCCATGCATCAAGAGTTCATTATTGGTCGTACTCTATTTTTATACCTAAAATAATGTATTGTTATTTACATGGTCTTTTAAAATTTCTACAATGTGATTTATAAAACGAAAATAGCGTGCTGTAGCAGAGATAGGTACACAATTAGACCAGATGTCCGAAGTGTTTTGCAAAGAACTACTGGGATTGCCAAAATCGGCACCAAGTGGCATTACTAGAGTTGGGTAATACAAAAAGGAGTGGAATAGTAATACAGAGAATACTGAAATTGCGGTATAAGTGTATTAAAGGGCACAAAGGGCATGAAGTAACATAAAAGCATTAGGATCAAAAGCAGTTGATGGTCGGGTTTGGAAAGAATGGTATCGAAGACAGGCATGGGAGATTTATAGAGAGCAGAGGAGTCAAAATCATAGCAATTTTTCGAAGGAAGTGAGAACTAGTGTACACGACATACATAGGCAAGAGATATGGGAAAGTGAACAAGAAAAGAAATCTTTGAAATTTTATAAGCAATTAAAGACAGAATGGGGTAGAGAAAATATATAGATCAATTGACAAAACTGGAAGAGAATGCATAGCATGAATGAGAGTAGAAATAATATATCTTAGGCATATGTGAATTTTGTGGATATGAAGAGAGCACTGTTCATTGCCTGATAGAATGTAAGGAGTTAAATTGCAGGAGAAAAATATGGGATAAGAAATGGGACAGCGTGAGCAGAGGTAGTGACGTTAGGCATGTTAACGGGGATGAGTGAAAAGAAAAATAGATGTATAGGAGAATTCTTACATACGTTAAGAGAAAAGTGCATTAGGGTAAAAGAAGCAAAGGTCAAGAAGAAATGACATCAAGCTACTCAGGTAAACCAAAGGCTCATGGCCAAGGGACGTGAGTCAGCGAGTAAATCTTGGGTCAGCAATTTCATGTACTTGTACAGGATGTATAATAGTGATTGTTCGATGTTAAAGTTATTGTAGTGAAATTGTATTGGAAACTGTGCAAATAAATATCATAACATATCAAATATCATATGATATAGACACTTAAAGGGTTAATTAAAATTTTGAGAACACATTAGAAAGCTACAAAACACGCACACTATTGGAACTTGTGTAAGAATATAGAGGAATGAATGGAGGCAGCCATGTGAAACAAGATGCAAAGTAATGAAAATAACTCGGAATTGTGAACAGTCCAGTGGCCCGAACAAGATATGTTGTTAAAGGATAAACGGATGTATGCTACAGAATCAATTTGTATCGTCTTGCAGCTATAGACATATAATTGGAGGTCGGGAGCGCTTGTTAAACTCGGAAGAATCGTCCTGAGCAGGAAATACGCCAGACACTGTTGCCCTTAGCAACGGAAGTTCCTACTGTGATATTTGTATCAATCTGACATTGCTTACACGTTTCTTAAATGAGATCGTTATTCATTTTTTATCCCTTGGTTATACAAAGAGAGAGGAATTTTTAAGTCCGTCACCTAGACAACTCGTTTTAAAACATTTGACTATCACTTATAGTGAGTTTTAAATGGGATGATGTTTGTCCTTCAGCGCTGCTAGGTGAGCAACCAATCGGAGTCCTGTGGTGTTGTCGTATTGCATTCCCCCAGAGTGGTTTGTGACGAACGGCAAACTAATCTATCTCTGATAAATACTATTCGCGCTAAGACAAAAATTCAGATTTTGCCAAAACTGACCCATAAGGAAGGAGAGAGTAAGGTACTTAACATAACCATAAAACCCCCATATTTTTAGCACAAATAGTTTTCCTAATACAAATAAACAAAATAGATGCCATTATATTATAACAATGCCTTGCAACATAAGCACTGTAATGAATATCATTATTGGTTGGCATGTATACATGCGTGAACATGTATATGAAATTACTCAGAACTAAAACGTAAACAATTGACATGACGTGGTAAAAGAAATATGTACTTTGAATAAGCCAAGGCGTTTGTTAAATTCGATGAGAGGAAACAATACACTTCCTGCTGGTCTGGCAGAACGTGTCTGGTCACACTATATCTTTGTTTATGAGTGGTTCGTAACCTCTATTTACTCTAGAGAGATATGTACTCAAATATGTACTATTCAGCTACTCTTCTATGAAAAAGTGTATGAGCTGGATCAATGAAATACAATCCACCTGTGCTCCTCCCCCATACTACTGCTAAAACACTCCAATTGAGTTAATGGGGGCTCAAATTATGTTGCAAATAGAAATAATATTTTTAAACTGACTGACGTTGAACGACTTATTCACCAAGAAATTGACAAGGAACGCAACAAGACTGGGAAACCTGCGCGAATCATTAGATAAACTACAAAGAGATGACTTTTGGAAAGAAATAGCACGTAATGAGATTTTAGAACCTATCATCAATAATTTGCACTACTCAGACGTTGAAGACAATGAAAATGACGAACTATCTCTTAACATAAGTAACATTCAAACTATACGGATGCACCGCTGGCATTTTCGTTGGATTAGAAAAATAAGTAATTCATAAAATATAATTAATTTTAAACTAAATATTTAAACTATTTGCGTAATATTGGAATATCCATGTTGTAAATCTGATTCCAACAACTGCATTATTATAAAACTTTGGAAAATTCAGTTTGCGCTCCCTTACGTCTAGCACCACGAAGTGGTGCAAGTGTGCGAGAGAGACACAATAGTCTACTATATTCCCATATTCCCTTGTACCTTCATTTTTCTATCTCTTAGACATACAAATAGAACGGAATTTCTATGGTCAATACCTAAACAACAGCTTTGAAACATTTGACTACCCCTTAAAATCTACTGTATTCCCATATTCCCTTGTACCTTCATTTTTTATCCTTTGGAATATCAAAGATGTCACCTAGAAAACCAGTTTTAAAAGATTTGACGATCACTTAAGTTTACTGAATTCCCATATTCCCTTGTAGCTTCAATTTCTATCTCTTGGACATACAAATAGAACGGAATTTCAGAGACGTCACCTAGACAACCAGTTTTGAAACATTTGACTATCACTTAGTCTACTGTATTCCCATATTATCAGGCTCTTTTTTTCAGACGAAACTCCCCGAAACGCGTTCCGGTAAACTTTTACAAACTCCAATGAAATTTAAAATTTAACTTGCCGTCCATAATGAGTGCAAGAGTTTGCATTTTGCTATCAGTGATGCAGAAGTAATTCTTTAATACACTGCGATTAGTGCTGCCATCTTCCTAAAACTACCATAAAATTTACGTTCCTTAAAATTAGGAGGATTGCAGTGTGTAGCCTATACATAAGAAAACGACAATGCAAGGGTAAAACAAGCAGGATGTGGTAGGATACCGTCTCCTTTTTTGCGTCTGCTTGATTATAGTGCGATACTGTTATTTTCCGAGAGTAAAGTATAATATAATCGAGTGAGAGAGTTCCAGTAAACATTTTAACAAGAAAAAAGTACTGCATATGACTAGAATAAAACTGGCAATAAGATAATGTTTATCTTGAAGTAGATAGAGGAATAAGGCTATTGATTTTGGTTTGGGAAGATAGAGCTCGTTGAACTGCCATTGTTTACAGCTATTCGGAAGCGTACCTGTGTACACACGATGACGTCATAGGCTTAGTAACTCATTACACGTGTGCACTATGTACTCAGAGACCAATAAGGTGTGTTTGTTTGTATACTCTACGTACCGCAGGCGGATCGTCGTCATTAGCCAAGTCACCGTCGTATCGGGCGGAGACCTTGAACCGTACAATTTAAAAGACCGATTTAGCAACATGCTTAAAATGTTTTCCCATTGTTGTAACCAGAAGCGGAAACAGGTGAATTGAATTGTCAGTTATATTGTTGCGATATTACGTAAACCATTACACAAGAGTATCTTTTACGAATTACAGCGGGATCATTGTCAACGCGGTGATGCATACAAAAGGATAATGCATAATTGATATTTGTTTACAAAATGTTGCTGTAACAATAAAAACTGCAGTTGCATCAGTTTCATATAGATTTATTGTCACAGTGTTTGTTGACATAACAGAGCAGATGAAACAATGAATAATTGCTGTTTTTGATATAATATTCATTTGTTTATGATTTTGTTGTGTATGAAACTTGTGTGTTTTGTCATCGGATCGTTTGTGAAATGGTGTTTCGTATACAGAGGTATTAAAAAGTAAAATTTAATCTGCATTTATGGGAATATATTTTATGATTTGTCGTTATTATTTATACATATATCTGTATAAAACTCTGATTTGAGTTAATTTACCCATTACCTTTATCGTGGGTTTAGCAGAAACAGGTGAATGTTATCAGCTAGAAATGACAAACAAGTGGTTAGAAAGAATGTTTGAAGCATTAGTTGAATCCAAAATCTTGTATGCAGTGGTGATCTGAGGGGCACAGAGGTAAACATAACGGCGGACCAAAACTACACCAGGTTTTCTAAAGAGATACTAGGCTTACCAAGATCAGCACCTAGGGAATAGCTTTAGTGGAATTGGCAAAGACAAGAGGAAATAGAATAATAATGGAAACAATAATAAAAATTTGATATAGATGTTTGGCCAAAGAAGAAGGGGAAATTATGAAATTATGCAATTAGACAGCAAATAATATTAGAGAACTCAAATAGTTGGTGGGCAGAGATAGGAGGAATTATGGAAAAAATAGGAACGGGAGATATATGGAGATTAGAGGAAAAGAATACAAGCGATGTGGGTAAATTGATAATAGCAGAATTGAAGATATAGAAAGGCAGGAAATATGGGGAAGTCTAGAAAATATGACATCATTACAATTTTACAAACAAATAAAACCAAATGAGGGACGAGAAGCATATGTACGAGGGCTGTTCAATAAACAATTATCACATTTTTTTGACCACCTACCTTGACCCATCCTCATAATTTTGATGATTCTTCTCAAAATAGCCTCCCCTGAATGCGAAGCACTTGTCCTAGCGTTTCTGTCAGTCTTCAAAGACATGCTGGAAAACATATTCTGAGAGATCCTTCAAAATCGCCTCCGCAGCCTTCGCCACTGCTTCTGATGATGGATAATGCCTCCCACGAAGGTGTTTCTTCAAGTTAGGGAATAGAAAAAGGTCACATTGGGCTAAATACGGACTATAGGGAGGGTGAGGGATGCACTTCAAGTTGATTTTTGCAAGATATTCAGCAACAACATTGGCAATATGCGGCCGCGCATTATCGTGGTGCAGCATCCAGCCTGCTTCACGGAAATGTGGTCTCTTGCGTCTGCTATGGACTTAAAATGTTTTCAGGACATCCCTGTAGTATTGTCCAGTTACTGATGTGTGTGCAGGTACAACATGCTGATAAACCATTCCATGAATATCAAAGAATAAGATGACCATAACTTTCCCAGTAGAAACAACCACTTTTGCTTTTTGGAGGGTTGATGGTGGAGATTTCCACACTGAGCTTTGCTGTTTTCTCTCAGGATCAAAATGATGTAGCCAAGTTTCATCAGCAGTGATTACGTTTGAAAGAAACTCCGGGTCTTCCTCTTACATCAACTTTAACTGCATGTTACCCCCATTTCAGCGGTAGGCGATACTGAACATGTCTAAACTTAGCTGGTTCTCATAGGCTGGAACCAGGAGCGCCAACAATGAAACTACTACGGTGTGTTTGTTTCACATTAAGCTAACAGAATATAATAAGAATGAATTTTATTGCGAAAAATTATGTCCGTAAAAAAATTGTGAGCCTTCTTTTTTCAACAGCCCTCGTAGATTACTGCAAGAGAGAGAAGGACTAGCTTGGATGAGAACAGGAAGACTATTTCTATGAGAGATAAGAGGTAGCGAAAAGGGAATTTGTAAATTGTGTGTGAGGAAAGAAAGCATAGAACACTATGTAACAGAATGCGAGGAGTTTGCAATGTGGAGAAAAAAGGTTTGGAAGGAAAAATGGGAGAAGGTAAAGAAGAGGATAGTAGCTATAAAAATGTTAACGGGCAGGGAGGAAAAGAAGGTAAGAAGTATTGGTGAGTTCTTGCAGAAAGTAAAAGAAAAATGGGCCAGAAATAGAAAGAATATAAGAAAGGAAGATGAGGGGTTAGAAAGGGGCTTATTAAGTAACAAGGAGACGTGGAGTTTAAGAGCTACCTGGTGGAGCAGAAGACCAGAGTTTCATGTAAGCCAAGATAGCAACAAGGTAAAGACAAATAAATGTAAAGAATATAAGAAAGGAAGATAAGGGGTAAGAAAGTGGCTAATTAAGTAACAAGGAGGTATTTAGGTTAAGAACTACCTTGCAGAGCAGAAGACCAGGGTGTCATGTAAACCAAGGTAGCAACAAGGTAAGGACAAATAAATGTAAAGAATATAAGAAAGGAAGATGGGGCGGAATAAACGGTCTAATTATGTAACAAGGAGGAATGGAGGTTAAGAACTACCTGACAGAGCAGAAGACCAGGGTGTCATGTAAGCCTAGGTAGCAACAAGGCAAGGACAAATAAATGTAAAGAATATAGGAAAGGAAGATGGGGCGGAATAAACGGTCTAATTATGTAACAAGGAGGAATGGAGGTTAAGAACTACCTGACAGAGCAGAAGACCAGGGTGTCATGTAAGCCTAGGTAGCAACAAGGCAAGGACAAATAAATGTAAAGAATATAAGAAAGGAAGATGGGGCGGAATAAACGGTCTAATTATGTAACAAGGAGGAATGGAGGTTAAGAACTACCTGACAGAGCAGAAGACCAGGGTGTCATGTAAGCCTAGGTAGCAACAAGGCAAGGACAAATAAATGTAAAGAATATAAGAAAGGAAGATGGGGCGGAATAAACGGTCTAATTATGTAACAAGGAGGAATGGAGGTTAAGAACTACCTGACAGAGCAGAAGACCAGGGTGTCATGTAAGCCTAGGTAGCAACAAGGCAAGGACAAATAAATGTAAAGAAAGGAAGATGGGGCAGAATAAACGGTCTAATTATGTAACAAGGAGGAATGGAGGTTAAGAACTACCTGACAGAGCAGAAGACCAGTGTGTCATGCAAGCCAATGTAGCAACAAGGTAATGACAAATAAATGGAACCAGAAGTTTTTAATTGTAAAATTTTGGAATATGCACAATAAATCTAATCTTAATTCTTGAAATCTTGACAAAAGCTGGTTGCTAGGCGACGGCAACGAAATTCATTCTTTTTACATGAACATGAAGAAGAAAGAAAGAGCAATTACTTCTCATTTGGCAAGTGTTTAAGTTTTATACAATTAGTTATCTGCATAACAAGTTAGGCTGTAAACTCCGTCACAGAGTCAGTGGGTGGTTTTGGAACAACCAGGGTAAGACGATCAATGCCTGTACTGATACTGACACCGATATGATGACAAATGGTGGACATTTTAACCAAAACACCAACCACAATTCTCAGTCCACCTTTCATTGATTCAATTGAAAAACAATTTTGTGGCAGGGACGATAAAGTATGGATATGAAACAGGATATCTATAAAGATAAATGTCCTAAACATTCTTGATTTACTGAACAGGATAAGCCCAGGATACGGTCCTGCAGGAGAAACAACTGCGCGGCGCTTTTTTGTGTTGCAACTGAATTATGGCGCGCTCGCAGATGTCCATTCCACACACTTTTAAAAACGTCCACTATAAAATATAATGTTGGAAATAAATTGTTTGCATTTCTTTTTACTCCCTGCTCGGAACATTAACACAGATAGATGAACATCTAGACACGAAAAGAGCGATCGCATATATTGTGGGAAATAGCTATTTTAACCTACACAATATATTACCATGGTTACTGTTCCCATTTTTGTCAATACCATTTAGAGAGTCACCATGGTTACAGTTCTTTAAATTCTTCTAGCGATGTAAAGAGAATTTTAAACCTCAAATAAAAATAGCTGACTACCGCTGAAAATAAAATTGATTCTATTGTTTTGATTAGACGCCACATTTTCTTTAATATACAGAGGCTGACAGAAGTATTCGAATAATACAACATGTAACATTGCACGTACTATAAATACTGTAATATTTATTTGGCAGCGTTGAATTGTTAAACATGTAAACATTAACCTTTTGTGTCTAGGAAACAATATTTAAAATATCACATTACATGTATTTATTACACAATATGTAGTGTATTTATTCTATTGTCCCTCTTATTGGAGAACATAAGTATCCGAACGTAACCAGTCAAACAGAGAGAAAGGTGGCTGGACGTACCCTACACGCCCCTACCACATAGTAGTTGTGTTTATGCTATGCCTCGAGACAGTGTGCTCAAAGTAATGAACTCACAGGTAATATGGAACGTAAAGGTAAGGAGACAACGGTGGCAGAGGGGAATATCGTGATAAATATGTACAAACAAAACAAATCTCTCTCTGAAATTGCCAAAACCATTAACAGAAGCAAAACTACAGTGTTCTGTATAATTCAACGTTTAAAACAGACAAATACTGTTGTAAATAAACCTAGAAATGTCGCTTCTTCTAAACTAACCAGCAGAGACAGGAGGTAAATAATAAAAATGGTGAAGCAGAATCTAGGTGTCATTGCATCTGAGATTAGAGGATGCCTTGAGCAACATTCTGACACTGTGGTTCACACCAGAATAGTTGAACGGGTTTTAAATAGTACTGGGTACAATGCCCGCGTTCCTAGGAAGAAACCATATGTTAATAAGGTGAATAAGAAAAAGTGTATAGAATTTGCTAAGCAGTATGTGGTGAAACCAACAGAATTCTGGGATAAGGTTCTCTGGTCGGACGAGAGCAAATTCTGCTTATATAAGAGTTTTGGGCGTCTAAAATTGTGGAGACTGCCAAATACAGAATAGGAACCTAAGAACATGGTAGCTACAGTGAAACATGGTGGCAGAAGTATGATGATATGGGACTGTACAGCTTCATCTGGCTTTGGGGAACTGGTATTCATAGATGGGATCAGGGTAAAATTTGAATACAAGAGGATTCTTTAAAAGAGTGCAGAGAAGCTGGGATTAGAGCATGATTATTACTTCCAGCAGGACAATGATCCGAAGCATACTGCTGAAATTGTAAGGCTTTGGATCGTGTGCAACATTCCTCACACGTTGAAGACACCGCCTCAATCTCCAGATTTACATCCTATAGAGAACATCTGGAAGGAACTCGAGGAGCGTGTGAGGAAGCGTCATATCAGAAGCAAGCAACATCTGAAAGAACTTCTTCAAACAGAGTGGAGAAATATGGACTCTGCAGCACATACAGACAATGCCCAAACGATTATCAGCAGTAATTCAAAGAAAGGGGATGATAACTAAATACTAGCTGTTCTCTGTTCGAATACTTATGTCCAGATGTTAAGTAACCGCTTTATTTCCCCTTGTAGTGCAAATTAGTTTCAGTTGCTATTTATGAGTTTATATGTTTAATGGAAGACTCAAGTTTATTTTGTACCAGTTGTATTTACGAATGCTTACTCTGCGCAGCTTTAAAATAATATAAGTAATAAATATGTTTACGTTCGAATACTTATGTCGGCCTCTGTGTATGCATGACAAACGTTTAGAGTGGGGGGTAAACAACCCCTTATATGACAGATGTAATCGCTTCCTAGTTTACGAGCTTTTAAACTTATTTTTCCTGAACTTAAATTCAATAATTAACACTTCTCCTGAAATGGTTTATAAATTCTTCCCTTTCAGTACTCTTCACTCTTGTAATTCCTTTGCAGATTCCGTTGTTTCATTTTGTCAATATTCCTGCCATTATTTCTTGTAGTGTAGGTAACTTATGATTCTAGATTTACTTTTCAGATTTTTTGTGTTGTTAATGTATCATTTTCGTAAGTTACCTTCCATCCGTCCGCATGTGGTGCTGGCAGGCTGTATGCCTGTATGCAGGATTTTGTCGGAAGGTATGGGGCTCTCTATGTTGTGGTATGTTACCTTCGTCGTCGTAAGGTGCCCCCGTACTGAGGAACAGCCCAAGGTGTCTTATTCTTGCGCCTGCCCTGGATGGGGCTTAACCACGGAGTGGCGGGATGTGAGTGTTGCAGTATGGTGGGTGAAATTTAGATTAGAGGAAGAATGAAGGTAGCTATCTGCTCCATTTCACCACTAGTGATGAATGAAAAATAATACTAACCCAGGCCAAATCTTGGGCAAGGAGTAATTTATTTCAGACTGATATAGGTGCCCTATGGCTACTGGTAACGCCCACAAATCAGGCGGGGAAGCAAGTACTGCCTTATGCAGCGATCTCTGGGACGATAATCTCCAAGAGAACTAACCAGGATGCTCTGTTGGAATGGTATTTGGTGGCCCAGCGCCTAATTTCATCCTCCACATAACGGAGAGATGAGGCATCGTGAAGGTATCTAGTGAAGGAAGCTAGTAACTAAAGAACATATAACCCAAAGACATCTATTCGGCACAAGTGGAGGAGCAGGAGGTTGGAGCCGGCAGCCATGTACCAGACTTCACAGAGTATTAGAGCATTAGAGGAAACACTTAAGCCTGAAATTGGCGAAACATAAGGGGTGTCGGCACATAGGACCACTGTATCGGGTATAACGAAGTCGAAGCTACGCACGTCCAATGCGATAGGTCCCTCGAGAATCAGACCCTTGTCGAACTTCACTCACAAGTACTTAGTGGAGTTCGTCCACCCTTTCCTACGCCTAGAATATGTGAATGTGGGAAAATTGGCGGGAAAGCGGCGCTTAGTATACGGGATTGCCTGACTTTTCTCCGTATTTATGGACAGCCGCCAGAGCGTGCGCCATTCTTGGAGGAGATATGAATCAGTCAGTTATAATAACATTGCAAGTCACTAAGGTAAGTTTGAATCTCTCTGATGGGGAACTAGAAATTAAGTTCTTGATGGTCTTGTGGAAAACTAGAATTCTATAGAAAGTATAATTTTGGAATTAACGGAAAATCATACACAGGGTGGCTCACAAAATATCATACATTGAAAATTCTTGATATAACTTTTAATAAACAAACTATGTCAATAATATTTTTTACATTAATCATCACAATGTGTATGCTCAGTGAGCGTGCAGTACATGTTCAACATGTCCACCTTGTTGACGTACCACCTCTTCGAGAAGAACTGTGACGTTTCCGAGCACTCTACGATACATCTCTTCTCTTACTCTTACTAAGGTTGTGATAGCCGCTAGTAGTTGCAGTACAGTGCGCGGTTTGTTGCGGTAGACTGTCTCTTTCAAATATCCCCATAAGAAATAATCACAGGCATTAATTATCCGGGCTGTGTGGCAGCCATATTGAGCAGCCCTGAAAACTTCAGGATATCGTTGGGACATCATATGGAGCCCGAAATGTTGGTGCACGAAATCCAGAATAAGATTTGGTGTAAGTGGAGGAGCTCCATCTGGCATATACTATTGACTCTCCATTGGTAACCCTGTTGCATAAAGTTGCGGAAGAAAATGTCCAAGCAGCGAGCACTGTCAACTGTGCCGTTAGAAAAGATTGGCGCAATGATTCCATTGATGGATATGGCACCCCAAAAGCTAACTTTTCTCCGTAATTTTCAATCTCGTGTAGAACACCAGAAGGTTCTCATGTCCAAAATCTGATATTTTGCCTATGGCCGCTTCCGTTTAAATGAACGTAAACCTCATCAAAACACCATGTGTTATGAATCACGGCAGCATTTGGAAGCCCGCCTCGTTAGCGTGGTGGTAGATACCTCACGTTCAAGAGGTCCCGGGTTCGACTCTCGGTCAGGTTGAGTTACCTGGATAAGGATTTTCCGGGATTTTCCCTATCCTGAAAGACGAATGCCTAAGCTCTATGGACCCTGGACTCATTTGAACATAATTTCACCCATTCCATTCATCGTCCGATATGACTTAAAGTTGAAGGACGTAAAATTACAATAACAACAACAACAAAAAATCATTTGCAAGAGCCGAAGCCGCAAACTGTAATCGCCGTACCTTGTCATGTTCCATCAGTTTGTGCAACACTGTCATTTTGTATGGGAATATTTCCCGTCAGTATTCTTTGAAGCGACCGACGTGAGATGCCGATTTCGGCAGAAGCTCGTCTCGTGGATTTTCTGGGACTTTGTCTCAGAGCCTCGATATTCTCTGCAGTACGGATTGCAATGACACGAGGGCGCTTTTGCTCTAACATATGGCCGTCAGTTTCAAATTGTGTGGTCAGTCTGTACACTGTCTGTCTGCAGAAGGCCCACCACGTACGAAAATGAACACGAAAACGTCGTTGTGTCTCTACTATGCTCTTCGTTTCCCCGTCAAACAACACAGTTTTCACTTTTTGTTCTAGTGTCTACCGGCCTTTGTCAGTCATTTTACTAAACTGAAGTGATGGAATCACGCATGCGCGATATTGACAATCTATTGAACCATGCACGAACTAAGGCTAATTGTCACACATCATTCCAGCGTTGCCAACTCGCAATTAACATATTTATTATACAATTTCAATTTTTTTATTTTAAATTTACGTCCTCCAACGTTAAGTCATGTCGGACGATGAATTGAATGGGTGAAATGATGCTCAAATGACGCTCCATAGAGCTTGGAGTTATGCGACATTCATCTTTCAGGATAAGGGAAAACCCCGGTAAAAAACCTTACCCAAGTAACTCACCCTCACCGAGATTCGAACTCGGGACTCCTTGAACGTGAGACAGACATGCTACCACCACGCTACCGAGGCGGGCAATTTCAATGTATGACATTTCGTGTGCCACTCTGTGGAATCATCTATTTAGTCATATAAAATAAGTAAATTGTATCTGTCACTATCTAGTATCAAGACAAACGTACTAATTGAAGATATTGCACAACGACTGCTCCATCTAACAGTGGAGCGGCAAAGTTAAAATGTTTTCAAACATTTCTCAGACTATATTCGGGCTAATAGCGAATAAGAGATAGGGGGTAAAGAGGTGTAATATAGAAATAAGGTCATTTAGTTCATTTTCGTGTCATAGAAGCAATTTCCTGCGTGGCTGGGGCAGCAAACAAAGCTCTGGATGTCTGCCAGTTGGCAGTTTATTACTGTCCCTCGAAGCGAGCTCTAATGGGTTACTATTAACACCCAGAAATATTAACTAACAGAACACTTCTCTGCGCATCCTGCTTCTCTGTCAACTGTTTGACACTATGAGCTATTCTTTGAGCGACTGAAGAAAAAGAAATAGTCTTACCTTGGTGAAGAAGTCTGAGAAGGTTCCGATTCTCCTGCCGCCGTAGGCGAGATGGCTGAGGATGTCGTATCCCGCACAGAGCAGCAGTACGGTGATCCCCGTCTCCTTGGTGAGCACAGCGCAGGTAGAGAATATCAGACATCCGCACAGATACAGCCACTTACGAGCACTGCTTGACACCACGACCGCCGCGTACTTACTTTGTAGGACACAGCCGCACTTTACCGAACTGGTACAGCGATAACAGCGACCGGCACAGCTGTTGGAGGCGACCGCAGGGGGCCTGTCACGCTGCCTCGTATGGGCCACGTAGCACTGGAACGACAGGAGGTAAAAGATGCAGGCAGCGACGTCGGCGCGACCAACCACTCCTGCCACGGCCTCTGTGTGGATAGGGTGAGAGGCGAACAGCAAGCCGGCCACGGCCACGGGCAGGCGAGAAGCTCGGTGATACATTAGTCGTGCCAGGCGCACCACCAGGGACGTGGCTAACACGTGTAGCAGGACGTTCACCAGGTGGTATCCCCAAGCCCTGAATCCGCCTCCCAGGATGTAGTTGAGGCGGAACGAGAGGACGCACAGGGGTCGGTAGGAGCCGTGTGAGCCGGAGTGACCCAGTGGAGTACCCCAGAAGTCGTCAACCAACAGGCGCCATAGTGGTGTCGAAGGCAGCACATCCTGATTGGTCAGGATCGCTCGACTGGAACAAAACAAAATGAAAGATTAATACTGATTAGTACAAAGATATACAAACTGCGCTATGAAATTACTTCAACTGCAGTAAATCCGATGACAATAACTTATTAACTCGCTAATTGTTAAGTTTCTTGAAGTTACAGGGGAATATAGTAGATTTTAAGTGACAGTCAAATGTTATAAAGCTGATTGTCTAGGTGACAACTTTGAAATTCCATTCTTTTTGTATGTCTAAGAGAAAAAATGAAGGTACAGTGATAGTCAAATGTTTCAATGCTGGTTGTCTAGGTGACGTCTTTGAAATTCCGGTATCTTTGTATGTCCAAGAGATGAAAATGAAGGTAAAAGGGAATATGGAAATACAGTAGACTTTAAGTGATAGTCAAGTGTTTTTAAACTGGCTGATATGTGACGGCTATGAAATTCCGTTCTCTTTGCATGACAAAAAGAGATAAAAAAATGTGATATCAAATGTCTTAAACTGACTATAATGCGAATACAGTAGACTTTGAGTGATAGTCAAGTGTTTTGAATCTGGCTGATGTGCGGCGGCTATGAAATTTCGTTCTCTTTGCATGGCTAAAAGAGAAAAAAAGTGAATGATGGCTGATGGGATGTCAAATCTGTTAAACTGACTACAATGCGATGAATATTAAATTCCATTGCCTTTGTATGAATAACAGATAAGAAAGTGAATGGCAACTTCCCATTTTTGAAAAATATATGTATTAAAATGACAAAAAGTTAGATTATCTCTAAAAAATTATATGTATTCCTCTCAAATTGTTTGCTTTAACGGGATATGGGTTTGTGAGTGGTAAGATGTACCAGTTAATCAGAATATAGAAGAACTCAGAAATCATTTTCAGGAAATTTAACACATCCATTTAGAACATCTTACCGGTTTCGTATTTTTAGGAAATTTTCAGTAGAGTTAAAATGTTAGTTATTTTGTTTTTGGAAGTTTTTCTTTTCTTTTTCTTTTTATTTCTTACTTCTTTTTTGAGTCTGAAAATCTGTGTTTTTGGTGCAATTATGGTATCCAATTTTTGGTACACCAAAATATATATCCGTGAATCACAGAACCCGAAGAAGGACTTGCAATTTTGTTGAGGGGTTTTGACTTGACCGTCCATTACGGAACATTCTCGCTGTGCATTTTGTTGCAGCCGGCTTTTTTCATGTCCGTGATGAAAACCTGTAACGCTTTGAATCACCCCACAACGCCGTAAAAACGCCTCCTTTGCCGTAATGTCGTAAAAATGCCCGTGCTCCTGTACATTTTACGGGCAAACCGTAAAAGTTGGCATCACCGGGGCACTTTACCTTCAAAATCTGACGGCTTTCCTTTCACACAGCCTTTTCCACTCGTTCCTTTAATAACAGTCTTATTGCGATCTCTACTACGCCTATAAAGTTTAATTTCCATTTAGGTATCCCTGCGACTGTCCAAATTTTTATAGAACGGTTGCTGAGCGACGAGTCTGCATGGCCACGATATTAAAATGAATGACTACTTAAGGGTTGGACATTCAAAACCACTACAAGGATCATTTAGGAACCGGCAAATTTCACAATATTAAAAAGCTCATACATTCGTATGGTGTTTCTATCCACTCCTCCACAAAGGCTTACTGCTCCTTTTATGTTTGCAGAAATGAATATAGAGTATAGGAATCTAAATATCCGAAAATAGACAATATTTGTAGTTATCTGCTTTAAAGCTCATTACCTCGTCTGTGTTTAAATAAATCAAAGGTTAGAGAAGAGCCAGCAATAATCAGGAGCTCGTAAGGTATTTATCGAGCGCTGTGCTTCTGTTTCCGACCTTCTTTTATTCAGACGGACTTGGATTCCAGACGGTTGCTACGGCAACGCAGCCAGCCTTGAATATGTCGGTAGGTAACTGCTATTGTTGCATAATTCAGCGTTA
This sequence comes from Mantis religiosa, assembly GCA_030765055.1. Taxonomy (NCBI): domain Eukaryota; kingdom Metazoa; phylum Arthropoda; class Insecta; order Mantodea; family Mantidae; genus Mantis; species Mantis religiosa. The sequence goes on from CM060958.1 coordinate 92,506,302, forward strand.
CACGTGCAATAGTAATAAGACCGTATATCAGGTGCGCAGTAGAGACGTGCGCACGTCATGAAAAATTCACAGTTTCCTGCTACTGTGGTGTTTGTTCAATTCCCCAGTCTTACGTGTGCGAGCTGTATACAATGTGCTTAGTCAACTTGGCGACAGGGTGCGGGCAAAATTGCGACAGTTTAATTCGGGCGAGGTCCCAGGAGATTGCATTTAGAGCCCTCGTAAATCTCGGCGAAGATTTCTGTATGCTTCTGCAAATGGCGCTATTGGGATAAATAAAGCATCCTCGGGCTTTGTGGCCCAAATAAATATAATTTCTTGTCACTTTCACGAAATGTTTAAAAAAAAGTCCTGAGGTTGGTTACAGGCTGCTAATTTGTTTTCGAAATGTTTAAACGTTTTTCAGTTTTAACATCACTAATCACCGCTGCATCCAAAATACCTAAGTCTAGTCTTCGGAAACAAAGTCTGAAGTGTACTCATCTCACTTCCTGTACTTAGTGCCTGTGTTTAGGAATTTACCATTTGTTTACTTTAAGATTAATAAATATGAGAATGGCGAAATAATGTACTTATTTTAAATGCATATTATAAAGTATTAGAACATACTTAGCATATTTTTAGTGCATAGATGAACGCATATATTCATACTTTATAGTGCATATAAATTCCAGCTCTAGTAGTGAAACCAAAATGTAGAGTTTGAAACAAAATAATAAATCAGAAAACTAATGCACATAAAAAGCACGATTTTGGCCTGCAGTTTATATTTTTAGTAGCTCGGTGATCATTTTTATGACACTGAGCTAATAAAATGGTGTACATACTTCAATAATGAGAATTGATTCAGTAGAACAGAAGAATAGAAAAGCAAATGTGGAACAGTAGATCATTCAGAAGTAGAAGCGTCATCACTGTAAAGTAGATCCTGTGGCAGTCGTCGCTTCAGTCGCGTTGGCCAGTGACTTCGGACGCCGATGTTATACGCCACATCTGCTGGGACGTGGCGTAGATTCTAGAAGCGTCGAGCAATCTGTCGGATGAAACGGTGGAGAGAAAGAAGTCCCAGCTTGTGATGCAGCTGCTGCTTACGGACAAACCAAGGAGCACTGGTTGCGATTCGCAGGAATCGACTCTGGATGACCTATAGACGCCTCAGGTGACAAGTACTGGCAGCCCCCCAGACCTGGCAGGCATAAGTAATAAGAGGTCCAACCAGAGAGTTGTACGGCAGCAGTGAACATACTAAACCAAGAGAAGTGTGTTTGTGAAATAAAGGAGAGAGTTGTGAAAGACGAACGGATGCCAGGGTAATGGTGCGGTCACGAAAGCCGAGTGTCCCGTAACACTTCAAGGTACTTGACTGGTGTAGGTGAAGGGAGCCATGGCACATAATCGGTCAGAAGGCATATAGCTGGAGGTGGATTATAGCGACGTAAAGTAAAAATCTTGGCTTCAGTTTTTTTGGGTATTGAGGGAGATGCACCAAGTTAGAAACCATTGATTGAGGCGATCAAGAGAGAGCTGTAAGGTTTATATAGTAGAATCTAGACACACTGTGTCGTCAGCATACAGGGCAATTGAGGTTGGAGCCCTGTCTGGAATATCGGAGGTGTAAATACTAAACAGCATTGGTGCCAGTATTGAACCTTGTGGAACAACTGCTGTAATAGGATGCTTCATTGAAAGAATACCCCCAATGCGCACCGAAAAATTGCGATTGGTGAGAAAACTGGTAGTAATGGACAAAATTGTGAGAAAATTTCTATTCAAACTTGTAGCAAACACTTTGACCTACACAGTACGATATCGCGATCGTCAATTTTTTAACCTTCGAGTGCAGAAGGTAGGTCGTGAAACAATGATGGCGATAAATGACTAAAGGGATATCTTCATACATTAGAGTTTTTATGTAAAACATAACTCTCCTGCCCAGGTTACGTTACTTATTTCTCTACCGAGTAGATGGGGCAGAGGAAACATCGCTATGATTTTGTTTCAAAATTTCGTACTATATGCGTGAATAGGAACAAAAAGGTGAAGTACTGTCTTTCCATTCGAGAAAAGTTTTCGAAAATTCAAACAAAAATATGTCGGGAATGGTTACTCCACGAAAATTGTATGTGACAATTTGTTAAACATACCTATCGTAATTTAGTAGGATTAGGACTACTACGGATGGGATTGGGCGACGAAACCTGTGGTTTATTGTACGTAACTCCAAGTGGGCATCCCCGGGAGAAAGGATGAGGTGAGAGGAGACAGAGGACGGCCGGCACAAGGAGTGACAACAGCGCAGAGGGCAGAGCCACCACTATTTACCAGTGGAAAACGCCCCCGCAGACCAGTAAAAACGCATCCTATCCGCCATGGTCCGAAAACGGCCCCACTAGGTCGGACCGGAAACTGTCCTACTGAAGGACAGCGACCCCCAGATGGAATAAGGACAGGGATTTTTCATTGCGGAGGTGATTCGGTACATAGGCCACAATGCTAGGCCCTTTGTTCCTATACCCCCAAGTGGGGGCACCGCCGGGAGGAAGGATGAGGCGAAGGAGACAGAGGGCGACCGACCCAAGGAACCGCGATAGTACAGAGGGCAGAGTCCCTACAGTTTACTTGGATAGAGACCTCCCCCGACAGGCCAAGACAATGAACTCGCTTCCCTACAGCGGGAAGTCAGCGAGCCTAACAGCCGAACCCTAAAGGCTCCAGGCGGGCGATCCGAGCCCCAAAGGTCCCTGGCTGGCGGTCCCGAAATGGTCCCAGCAGGGGAGCGGAGACCAGCAACCGACCTACCGGAGGAGGAAGTAGTTTTCCTCAGAGCATATCATACTGTCATGCACCGCCGAGACTACCGCCGACACTTCTACCCTGAAAGAGACCACCAGGTAAGAGATGGTGCGAAATGAAAATGGAGGTGAAATTGAGGGACAGGAAATTCGGGGGATGTAATTAATCTACCCAGCATTCGTCTAGCGACCCAGGAGAACCACATGGTTCAGATAAGTCGGCCACAGGAATCGAACGCGGGTTTCCCGAACGCGGGCCACAGCCAAAACCGTCTGGGCCATCCATATACTGGTAATTTACTAAAACTCGTTATAGGTATTTTTGAGAAAATCAAAGTTTTCAAACAACAAATGTGTTATTTGCATAGGAGCTGGTAAACATTCTTAAATTAATGAATTATTTCTTTTAATATTCTCCAGGTATGGGGAGAATGTCAAGCAGTGTAGGTAAATAAACAAGCAAAAAAAAAAAAAAAAAAAACAGGAAGTAATTCACTATACTTCCGCTACCTGAGGTGCCAGGTAACAAACAAACGAAACAAGAGAATTTCATTTCAAGTTCGTTGTTAATGAATGACCGCTCGCCATTAAATATGCTTTTCTCATAAACCCTGGTCTAAGCCCCGACTAGGGTGTGTGCGCGCTTATTTTTTCGCTTGTTTTTTTAATAATGGCGGCGGCTTTCTCAGGAAGATGGAAGAATCCGGCGAGAGGCACAGACAACCGTAATAAATTAACCAGGTGAATGCTGCGAATATCTCACTGAGATATTAATTCATTGCTATTTGTTTCGCAAACGCTTCGAGCTGATTAAAGTTTCAGCGGATTCGGAGACATTAATTCGCCAAAAGGTGAGAGAAAAGTTTATTTTTGGTCTGCTCTTAGCTCTGCTTGCGGGAAACTACAACACCTTACTCCAGTATCGCTGACGGTGAACATCAATAACGCATCAACAATGATTCGGTTTGTTTTTGGTAACATGTCTCCAGTCTTCAACAATTAGTACGTCTTTTATTGTGAGTATGGATACAGTAGTCGTACACGATCGTCAAAACTTTAAAAACTTGGTTTTAAACAACGCCGTGTAAATGCCAGGGCTTTTGTACAAACTATTTTTACAAACATTAATTCCTATATCTAATTTAAGATAATATCTGATTGTAGGTACAAATGAATACAGTAGACTTTAACTGAAAGCCAAGTGCTTTAAAAATGCTAGTCTAGGTGACGTCTTTAAAATGTCCCTCTTTATGTATGTACAAGGGATGAATAATGGAGGTACAGGGAATATGGGAATACAGTAGACTTTAAGTGATAGTCAATTTTTTTAAAACTAGTTCTCTAGGTGACGTCTTTGAAATTCCATTCTCTTTGTGTATCCAAAACATAAAATATGAAGGTAAAACGGAATATGGGAATACAGTAGACTTTAAGTGATAGTCAAATGTATTAAAACTGGTTGTCTAGGTGACGTCTTAGAAATACTGTTCTCTTTGTATATTCGAGAGTTAAAAGAATGAAGTTACACAGGAATACGGGAATACAGCAGACTTTAAGTGATAGTCAAATGTGTTAAAATTGTTGGTCTAGGTGACGTCTTCGTAATTCCGTTCTCTTTGTAGGTCCAAGAGATAAAATACGAAGGTACAAGGGAATATGAGAATACAGTAGACTTTATGTGATAGTCAAATGTTTTAAAACTGGTTGCTAAATAAAAAAATAAAGAAAAACATATTACTTTTAGGCAAAGATACAACAATTGGAAAATCCAGAGAATAAAGAATAGATTTTGTCTATCTCTTACGGTTTACCAGTTGTATGAAAGTAATCACACTGAAGAGAACTTTTGACAATATTCATAGGAAGTTCAAGCATGGCATGTTTTTGTGCGTCTGCAATATGTTCTGCCCTCTTCGATCTGCATTATAACTTTTAAAGCACAGACAAAATCTCAATACACAGGAAAAGTGCATACCTTAAAACACAAAATGTATGTCACATGCATATTTTGAGGAAGTAGCCGTTTCAAGATATTCCTTGTTATTTGATGAATTTTAGAACCCACTTTGGAAAGTCGTTATTCGTTTTCTGCCTCCCTAAGCAGTTAGAAAGTCAATTTTAAGCCATTATCAGAGCTAGGAAGTTCGCCCCGATTACCTTGAGCAGTGTAAGAGCGGCCAAGCATGGCTATAACACGCAGCGCTACTAGCAAGGGCAAGGTTAATCCTAGAATACAACTCATTACTGCAAAACAGATGTAACTGCATGACACAGAGCACGTTGATAGGAAGGGAGACATTCGAATAACATCTTTGTTGTGCTTCAAAGATGAGCAACTAAATTTGCTGTACAACCATTGTATGTTTTCTAGAAGTGTACTTATCCATGTCCTTATTTATTTCATTATTTTCATTTACATTTCAGTTGAATACTTCAGCAAACATGGAAAAACAGAGAATCCAGATCGAGAAACCAAATTAGCTGAAATCATTAACGAATTTGCAACACATTATCAATCAACTAAATCTTGTTTTACGGAACATAGAATGAGTTTTTCATTTGAAAGGCTTCAGAGGTGCATCATTGTTTGTAGTAATACGGCCGCAGTGAGTAAATATGTAGTGGAATTCCTACTTTGGCATTTTGTCTTGTAAGAGCGTTCAGATACTTAAGAAATTAATTTTATTATTTGGATATTATTTGACATTCGATCAGAAAATGTTAAAATCCGTGTTATAATTGCTTGGGTGTTGCTACAGTGTGTCTATTTAAATAATGAAATCAGCCGGAGAAAAACCCGTATGTACTATATAAGAATTTGTATGTTATACATAATGATATAAATAATGTGCATTTACAAATGTCTCATAAGTCAGTTTTTTTTTTTTCGGGAACTGGTCTCATTGTCTCTCCGCTGTGCGTTTCTTATCTATGACGTGTTTAGATGTCGGGAGAAGGTCGGTCGCAACCTGCATAGGGAACGGCGAGCGGTACGAACTTCCTAGCCCTGGTAATTATACAGCAACCTGTTCATAAAACTTTTGACTATCGCTTAAAGCTAGCTGTATTCCTTTTACCCCTTTCTACAATCCATCTTATAAATTAGGATGACATTGCTACCAAGGTGTTCAAAGCGGAACTACCTCCTATCACGTGATTTACTCATGCGAGTGGAGCACATTAGACCTTTTATGTACGTAAGACCTTCCTTATCGTGTCTTTGTTCCTGGCTTGGGTTAGCGGTAATTTAGTGGCTGGTTTCCTTAATTTAAGTTAACGGTGAAAATCTAAATCACAAATTTCACCCGAGCCGTAACGTAACTTGCGAATTAATTGTTGTGCACAAGTTTATCTCGTGTGTGCCTGCATTGTTATCACGTGCAGTGATCTAGAGAGTAATAACGGCCCGGCTCTGACCTTTACACGGCTGTAAATATGTCGCACACCGGCAGTAGCCTTCTTTTTACAACAAACCTGCTGATAACTTCCGTTAAATCGAAACTAAAAGTAGGTGCTATAATTATAAACTAATTTAAAGCTTCACATAACACCCTACAGGGCGCACAAATACAGTTTGTTGTTCGTTTGAATCTCTTCTTTATCTATTGGACATACAAGAGAAAGTAGTCTCAACGACTAAACTAGACAAATATTTGACTGTCACTGAAAGTCTACTGTATTCCCACATTCCCTTGTACCTCACTTTTTAAGCTGTTGAACATACAAATAGAACTTAAATTCAAATACATCACTTAGACAACCAGGTTTAAAACATTTGACTATCACATAAAGTCTACTGTATTCCCATATTCCCTTGTACCTCACTTTCTAAGCTGTTAAACATACCAATAGAACTTAATTTCAAATACGTCACTTAGACGACCAGGTTTAAAACATTTGACTATCACATAAAGTCTACTGTATTCCCACATTCCCTTGTACCTCACTTTTTAAGCTGTTGAACATACAAATAGAACTTAATTTCAAATTCGTCACTTAGACAACCAGGTTTAAAACATTTGAGTATCACATAAAGTCTACTGTATTCCCATATTCCCTTGTACCTCACTTTCTAAGCTGTTAAACATACCAATAGAACTTAATTTCAAATACGTCACTTAGACGACCAGGTTTAAAACATTTGACTATCACATAAAGTCTACTATATTCCCACATTCCCTTGTACCTTCACTTCTTATCTTTTGGACATACAAAGAGAACGGAATTTCAAAGAAGTCACCTAGACAATCAGTTTTAAAACATTTGACTATCACTTAAAGTCTACTGCATTCCCATATTACAGTGTGGATTCATTTTTTTATCTCATGGACATACAAATAGAACGGAATTTCAAAGACTTCACCTAGATAACCAGTTTTTAAACATTTAACTATTACTTAAAGTCTACTGTATTCTCTTGTCCATTCAGTTCTTATCTCTTGGAGATACATAGAGAACGGAATATCAAAGACATCACCTAGACAATCAGTTTTAAAACATTTGACCATCACTTAAAGTCTAGTGTATTCCCATATTCCCTTAACCTGAGTATTTTATTATCAAAGTGAAACTTGGGAAATATTTTTCTCAGAAGTACCTACTAACTAAAACTTTATTAATATAAGGCAAATATCACCCAAGTTTGACTAGTATATAAAGTTTTTGTTACAATAAAATATTCTAAACATTTGCTTGAATTTTCAATTAGTCTAGGCTACTGACCTCAAAGTCTAGGATTCAAGTTGTACCCTGACCGATGGAACAAAATCATATTTAATTTAAACTGGTTTATATATGTCTCTTCTGTAAATCACTATTCTTTTATTTTTCATTCTTTATACAAAGGAGATCGATAACAACCGACTGCGCATAGCAACCGACTTTAAAAACATTTGAATATCAACCGGACCAGCGGAGTACTCGCAACAACTCCGGGCGAGGTAAAACATTGCTGGAGTGTCCTCTTGCTGTTGCAAATGAGTTAGACACTTACAATTGCAGATCCTACGTATTTTTTGGGAGTCATTCCTGCGTTCTCTGACCTGACCTGCAGGCAGCGCTTTTGTGTGTACGTTTCTCCAGAACCCCATGTGCAAGTTGAAGGACATTTTGTGCCTTTTGTTATCACCGCCTCTCACACGCGTGTTGTCTCCAGGCACTCCAGAAACACCCTAGGGGCATTGCACCCCCTTGTCTTGTGCCACTACAACATCCTTCTTGACGCTGCCATCCGTCCACGGATATTGAACTGCTTATTAAATCGTCTCCCCCTCTCTATCCCTCATTCACACCATCGCGAGGAGGGTGAGGTTTCTTATCTGCCAATAGCAGCCGGTTAAAGATGATCCGATGCTTAATCGAGAGAATCGCACATTCATATATTTGTAGTTTCAGGGGATCTCAGAACGTGTACTTCTGGTGAATATAGAAAACGAATTCCATAAGTACAACAAATAATATCTCGGAAATTGCTACTGCCAAAAATGACTTTCAACGAGAACTACATTTTCTGGGTACCAAGATTTTGTCTATACTCACAGTTCACAATTATACAAACACATGTTTAAGGATTTTTAAAACATGCATTTTCGGTGAACTCTCGGAATCGATTTTTGAATGAAATGTGATGACTTTTCTACATACCAGAGCAACTAAAAAGAATTAGTAATTACGTAAGGGAAAAAAACTGGAAAACAAAGGAAAGCTAGGTAAAATGGAAGGTGCGCGCGTCAGGCAGGAAACTGGGACTCCCTCTGGTGGGGAACATTTCAATCAAGCTAATGGCTGTCGCGTTATAACGTCAGACACAATAGAAGTGTTGATACTCCTTCATGTCTCTCCTTTCCCTCCAACCTCCCTGTACCTGTCACGCACCTATTTCCACAAATTTCATCCACTAATGCGTTCTGTGGACATTTCCTTATCGTAAAATTGGCTGCATCATAAACATACCATTTGTGGACACGTGGTAAGTAAACGTCTCAACAATAATTAATAACTTCACAGTTTAAAATAAAGTTACACATTATCAAGATAAACATTATCTTATTGTAGGAATATGGAAATACACTAGAGTTTAAGTGATAGTCAAATGTTATAAAACTGGTTGTCTAGGTGACGTCTTTGAAATTACGTTCTCTTTGTATAACCAAGAGATAAAAATAGATTTGAACTAAAGGCCAAAGAGGGGCTAAAAATGAAGGTAAAAGGGTATATATGAGTACAGTAGACTTGAAGTGATGGTCAAATGTTTTAAAACTGGTTTTCTAGGTGACGTATTTGAAATTCCGTTCTCTTTGTATGTCCAAGAGATAGAAAATGAAGGTACAATGGAATATGGGAATACAGTAGACTTTAAGAGTCAGTCAGATATTTTAAAAGTAATTGTCAAGGTGACTACTTTGAAATTCCATTCTCTATATTTGTCCAAGAGTAAAAAATGAAGGTACAAGGGAATATGGGAATACGGTAGACTAAGTGATAGTCAAATATTTTAAATCTGGTTGTCAAGGTGACTACTTTGAAAGTCCATTCTCTATTTGCCCGCCTCGGTAACGTAGATGGTAGCATGTCTGCGTCACATTCAAGAGGTCCCGAGTTCGCATCTCGGTCAGGGTGAGTTACTTGTATAAGGTTTTTTCCGGGGTTTCCCTTATCCTAAAAGACAAATGTCAGATAACTGTAAGCTCCATGGTCCCTGGGCCTCTTTGAGCATCATTTCACCCATTCCATTCATCGTCCGACATGACTTAAAAAGACGTAAATTACTACTACTGCTAATAATAATAATAATAATAATAATAATAATAATAATAATAATAATAATAATAATAATAATAATAATAATAATAATAATAATAATAATAATAATAATAATAATAATAATAATAATAATAATAATAATAATAATAATAATAATAATAATAATAATAATAATAATAATAATAATAATAATAATAATAATAATAATAATAATAATAATAATAATAATAATAATAATAATAATAATAATAATAATAATAATAATAATAATAATGTCCAAGAGGTAAAAATGAAGTTGTAAGGGAATATGAGAGTACAGTAAACTAAGTGATGGTCAAATATTTAAAAGCTGGTTGAGCAGGTGACGACTATGAATTCCGTTCTCTTCGCATGTCCTGAACCTTAGAAGAACAGAACAATTGCCAGTTTGCATTTGAAACTTTGATATAGCTTAACTTAATTTCTTAAGATGAAAGATTTTGATAATGAAATCTACAGTACAATCGACGGGAGCAACACCTGACATACACAACAATGTGATTACCTCCGTTCGGGTTGTTATCGCCACGCAACGTAACCGAAGTCGTTACCGAGGTAGGATAATTTCGCCATTTTTCACAGTCGGGAGATAGCGTGTTTGCCTCTCGCATTAATTACATGCAGCTAGTGTTCATATAATTAATAATGGTCATTACATGCGTCACCGAACGAGAGTCATGTATCTTTCTTAACACTCTGCAAGTTTCACGTCTTGTGCTGACGTTGAGAATGTTGAACGAATCCGCCTTGGTATTCTAGAACATGTACGAGGACGGGGAGCGGTAAACGGCGACAGTAATTTGCTTTAATATAAGACGGTGTCCGTCGGACAAGGTCCGGGGGTTCTTATCGGCGGACACCTCACGCCTCGCTGGGCGCTGCTCCGGGGGTTATCAACACCGTCCAGGGGGGGAATTGATTGATTGTTGCCTTATCGAGGCGCCCACAGACACGAAAAGAAAACAAAACAACCGAGCAAAGCCTTCCTTCCCAGATTTTTCTCCTCCGCCTCCACCTTCTTTTTTTTTATCAAAGAAGAAAGAAAGAGTATCTTGAAAGACGAAGTGCAGAAAAGAATTCAAAATTTGTTCATGACAAGTTCAACTTCTGAAGTACAAATAGAGAACAGAACGCGATATAAATGCTTCGCTCTCCGTGAAGACTGCAGAAACTACCGTATATACAATTAAAATTACTTTAATACGATTTTCCCTACCCAGAGAAATTCATTCCAAGAAAATTTAAGATGGCAAAATATATTCCAAAGTTTTGCTCATTATAGCAGACAATCTATGCACAGTAACTCTTTCTACTACCAGCAATTCCCGTAGTATTTTTTGTTGTTGGTTTCAATTACAAATTGTTATATGTACTTCTCTCAAATATTAACACGTTTATTTGCCTTCTATCTCTTCACCGTCAGAAGAGAAAGGATTTCAAAGTTGGTTACTTGGCAGCCATCTATCACTTAAAATCTACTGTTTTCGCATATTACCTTGTACCTTCATTTTTTGTTCTTGGACATACAAAGAGAATGAAATTTCAAAGACGTCACCTAGATTACCAGTTTCAAAACATTTGACTATCTCTCAAAGCCCATTGTATTCCCATATTCCCTTGCACCTTCATTTTTTTGTTCTTGTACATACAAAGAGAATGGAATTTCAAAGACGTCACCTAGATAACCAGTTTTAAAACGTTTGACTATTACTTCAAGTCCACTGTATTCCATATTCCCTTGTACCTACATTTTTTATCTCTTGGACATACAAAGAGAACGTAATTTCAAAGACGTCACCTAGATAACCAGTTTTAAAACGTTCGACCATCACTTAAAATCTACTATATTCCCATATTTCCTTGTACCTTCACTTTTTTGTTCTTGGACATACAAAGAGAATGGAATTTTTAAGAGGTCACCTAGACAACCAGTTTAAAAACATTTGACTATCACTTAATGCCTACTGTATTCCCATATTCCCTTGTACCTTCGTTTGTTATCTCTTGAACATTCAAAGAGGACGGAATTTCAAAGACGTCACCTAGACAACCATTTTGAAAGCATTTGACTATCACTTAAAGTCTCTTGTATTCACCTAATTCCTTTTACCTTCATATTTTATCTGTTGGAGGTATAAGCAGAATGGAATTTCAAAGACGTCACCTAGACAACCAGTTTTAAAGCATTTGACTATCACTTAAAGTCTACTGTATTCCCATATTCCATGGAGAAAGATGCAACAGCACGAAGTCTGAAATTAAAATATAAAGTAAACTGAGCAGTTGTATTGCAACATTTAAGACACTTTATAAAATGTAAATTTAACGCATGTTGGAGACATGATACAATTGAAAAAGGAGAGGACGAAACTGCAGACTTGTAACTCTCCGGCCAGGGTTTGAATGAATCCAAGTATTCAAAGCTTGCTGCCAAAACGTTTTCAATGGTTCAAGGAATGAACGGTCAAGCTACCATGATCGTTCATATATAATTTGTCAGTATTCTTTAAGAACTTTCAAGTTCCCTCAATGCCCGGGGAAGATGCAAGAGAGCCTTATTTTTGTGTACGATACCATGCATGTTGGTCCGAGCTACCATGTACTCACAAAGACGCACATTGCAAAATACCATGGTTAGGTGGACCTCCATGCATTACATCAAATGCTAGACATTACGTATGGTGAACGAAGTATTACACTGCTTGTGCTTACCAAGTTTACAGATAGTGGTTTCTTGTTTATCACTGGATGAAGCAAGATGTAAAACGGAAGAACATAACAGCAAACTTCCAGCTGGATGCCCTATGCTAGGCTGTGGTAAGTGCTGCTATCTAGTCTCAGATGAACAAAATATTACGAAACTTCCGTCTTCCCAAACTTCCACTTCCCCCCACTTACCTTACAAATATACATATACACATACATGCCAACAGCACAGTGCTTACATCGCGATACAATGTTATAATATATTAGCATTTTATTTTATTTGTATTATGAAAACTATCTGTGCTAAAATATAGGTTTCATCGGTTATTTTAGAAACATTCCTCCCTACCTTCCCCGAGGGTCACATTAAGTCAAATTTGAATTTTCTTACCCAAATAGTATTTATTAGAAATGGATTCAGTTGGTGCTCTTCATACACAACTTTCGTGGGATACAATATGACAACAGCGCAGGACTCTGATTGGCTGCTTACCTAGAGGCGTTCAAGCACAAAGATCATCCCATTTAAAACACATAATAGCAGCTTTCCTTTTTTACTTCTTTCCTTACCACACAACAAAGGTAAGTGGAATGCTTCGACCATCGCAGGCACCTGCCGTCGCCGTGGCAACCCTGACATGAGGCGGTCGATCACCGATCTGGCCCTTCAAAACCCTATTCATCACATGCTGGAACGAGGAATAGCGTTCATATGGGATGTAAAGCACCTGACTGTGGGAATCCATTTTGCTGGTTCCTCAAGGGTATCGCGGACCGCAGAGCGTTCCAGAATTGAGTTTGGTTTGACCATGAAGGACGACGGTTCATCGAATTATTCCGTCGTTACCTGGGCACAGTGCCTTTGTGCCTATAGACTCACAATTGCTACTGGGACGTGCAAACAGCCTAACGAGGATTTAGTGGTGCAATAGCGTTAATGAGCTCTTATTAGGTGCCCACCCGTGGGCGACGTGATTGGTTTTGTGGCTACGTTACCAAGCCTTTGACACAAACAGAAGCTCCGCAGCAAGAACGAGTGCAAAACGTTGTCACGGAGATCCATTTTGATTGCAAACCGCTATATATTTGAAATGTTCCAATGACAAATAAAACTTAATCTTCAAATTTTCGTGAATGCCCTCCGAAGTCCGATTCATACTCCGTAATCTTTGTATAAAAGGTTAACTGTAAGAAATATAAAAGATACATCTCCTTAAACCACTAAGTTTCCATCTAAACCATTTTCTTTCTATCGTGTGAACCATTTAAGAGTTATTCCTGGTTATTTTTAGAGTTTTAAAATGCATGATATACCAATTTTTCTAAAATGGAAACTCCTCATACAAATAGAAGGAAATTTAAAAAACGTCACCTAGACAACCAGTTTTAAAAGATTAGACCACATTTGTATTCCCATATTTCCTTGTACCTTCATTTTATCTCTTGGAGGTACGAAGAGAACGGAATTTCGAAGACGCACCTAGACAACCAGGTTTAAAACATTTGACTATCACTTGAAGTCTACTGTACTCCCATATTTACTGGTACCTTCATTCTTTTATCTCTTGGACATACAAAGAGAACGGAATTTCAAAGACGTCACCTAAACAAGCAGTTTTAAAGCATTTGACTATTACTTAAAGTCTACTGTATTCACATAATTCCTTTTTCCTTCATATTTTATCTCTTGGTGATATAAACAGAATGGAATTTCAAAGACGTTACCTAGACGACCATTTTTAAAGCATTTGACTATCACTAAAAGTCTACTGTATTCCCATATTCCATTGTATGTACAAAAGGTTAGTTTATCTTGAAGTAAAGGACTGAGGTAATAGTGTAGTGAGAGACACGTGAGTGCAACATCAGACATGAATATTGGTTTTCATTAACTGTAACCTAAATAAAGACAAGGAGACAGGTGCGCCTTTAATTCTGTTTCGTGACGTCAGAGCGCGTTGTCTCTCTCTCTCCCTCTCTCTGCTAATGGCAAATCTCTCGTCGGAGTGCCGACTGGGTATTAAATGTAATCGTGTAAAGACCCAGGCGAAGACAATACGATTTCCTATCCTCTCCCGCTTTTAGTTACTTCGCCGTCCGACAGGTAGAGCTGCAGGCAGTACATTCGTGAAGCTTTGCCGTATTAGTGCTTCTCTTGTTTCTTCCTGCGGAACTCCAACAATCATTTTCTCTCCAGTTGCTTAGCAATGGTTACGTCCAATCTCAGCGAACGTAATAATGTAAGTGTTAAGTTACCTAACGGCTCAAATTGGTTAAAATGACTCCTAATTAGGCACTAATGACTACACTTGCACGATTTTCTCTACCCATTCTTTAACACATGCTCTCAAGAAACCTTTTTCTCTTATCTGCGAGGGCTGCTCAATAAAGAATGATCATAATTTTTTACGGTCATAATTTTTCGCACTAAAATTCATTCCTATTATATTCTGTTAGCTTAATGTGAAACAAACACGCCGTAGTAGTTTCATTGTTAGTACTCCTGGTTTCCGCCTGTGAGTACAACGCAAGTTCAGACATGTTCAATATCACCTACCGCTGTAATGGAGGTAACACGCGAGGAGCAGTGTGCGGCTTTGAAATTCTGCTTTCGTCTGAACAAATCCTTGGTTGAGGCCTATACAATGCTACAGGAGGCCTATGGAGACTCTGTTCTTCCCTACAGCACAGCTCGAAGGTGGTTTAGAATGTTTAAAGAGGGGAGACAATCAATTTCAAAGGAAGGTGGACCCGGTGCTCCAGTTACTGCTCTTACGGAAGAAAGCATCAACACTGCTGCTGCCATTGTGAGTGAGGATAGACGAATTACCTTAAGATCACATTCTGAAATACTGAACATTTCATTGAATGCCACCGACACGTTGATGAAAGAAACATTGCACATGAGACGTGTTTGTGCGCGGTGGGTTCCAAGACTGTTGATTGCCGTACAAAAGGACATGCGTATGCAGGTCTGCATGCAGTTAAAGTTGTAGTTAGAAGAAGATCCGGAGTTTCTTTCAAACGTAATCACTGCTGATGAAACTTGGCTATATCATTTTGATCCTGAGAGCAAACAGCAAAGTTCAGTGTGGAAATCTCCTTCATCACCAACCCCCAAAATAGCAAAAGTGGTTGTTTCTACTGGGAAATTTATGGACATCTCATTTTTTGACATTCATGGAATGGTTTATCAGCATGTTGTACCTGCATACACATCAGTGACTAGGCAATACTACAGGGATGTCCTGAAAGCATTCCAAGTCCATATCAGGCGCAAAAGACCACATTTCCGTGAAGCAGGCTTGGTGCTGCACTACGATAATGTGCGGGTGCATATTGCCAATGTTGTTGCTGAATATCTAGCAAAACTCAACGTGAAGTGCATCCCTCGTCCTCCCTATAGTCCACATTTAGCCCTATGTGATATTTTTCTGTTTCCTAACTTGAAGAACCGCTTTCGTGGGAGGCTTTATCTATCATTAGAAGCAGTGGTGAAGCCTGCGGAGGCGATTCTGAAGGATCTCTCAAAAATGGTTTCCAGCATGTCTTGACGACTGGCAATAACGCTGGGACAAGTGCATCGCATTCAGGGAAGATTATTTTGAGACGGAAAATCAAAATTATGAGGATGAGTAAAGCTACGTTGTCAAAGGAATTGGTGATCATTCATCAAAAGCCCCCGTATTTTAAATTAAAAGGAAAGAAATTTTGGAAATTTTTTCATTGAAACTTCCATACAGGAAGGCATGGTCTTGAGTAGGCGACTTCTTTTCTAAATTCTGGTGAATATACTGAATTTATACGATAAAGTTTGCTGGCGGTCACAGGAATTGTACTTAGAGACAATGGGAACAGCCGTAGTCTTAGTAACCTGCCCGCCTGAAGGTCGCCCTAGTAACCACGTTGATGGTGGTATTGTCATTGCTCTCTGCTGCAACAATGGCCGTAGCCACCCTTCCTGGCACATCGACTTTTCGAGTGTTTGCCTTGTCGTTAGGTGCATACTGGCAAAGATAAATGCATCTGTAGAACATACTGTTTCTCCATTTCTGCCGTAGCTATTGGGGACCTTATAATTTCGCAAAAACGCTTGTGTTTACTTTGGCGTGACCTCAAGCATTAGTTTCAGTTCTATGTAGACTGCTTTTTCATGCTAGCCATGGTGCAACCCTCAAAAGTACCAGTTAGAATTACCGAATATTCTTTAGAGGAAAATTCTGATAGTGGACGTAAACCTTTTAATTAGAGGTACGAGGTTCGTTCAAGTTATAACACCTATTTTTTTAAGAACTAGGAAAGGATAGGAACTTCTGGTTCTTTTAAAATACACGTGGACTCCTTCTGAATGCGTGACATAGATGGCAGCACTGTACTGGCAGCGATGAGAGTTAGGACAGTTTTTGATACTTTAAATGACGACGTTTTTATTGCAAGAACAGCGTGTGATCATTCGTTTTCTCCATTTTCGTGGTGTGAGAGCTATTTAAATTCATCGCTAGTTGAGTGAGGCATGTGGTGATGACACCATGGATGTGTCTAATGTGCGTTCCTGGGTGCGACAGTTCAATGAAGGCAGAACATCGTGTGACAACAAACCAAGACAGTAACGGCCTCGCACCAGTCTGACAACATGATCCAGCGAGTAGAGACCATTGTTTTGGAGGATCGCCGATTGAGCATTTTCAGAACTTCATGCAGGATTGTGTGTACAGTTCCCACGGAAATGCCAATTTAGGAGGCGATGTCTGCAGCTGTCTTAGTTTGTTGTCACACAATGTTCTGCCTTCTTTGAACTGTCGCACCCAGAAACGTACATTAGACACATCCATGATACCATCACCACATGTGCCCGCCTCAGTAGCGTAGATGGTAACGTGTCTGCCTAACGTTCAAGAGGTTCCGAGTTCAAATCTCGGTCAGGGTGAGCTAGCTGAATAAGGTTTTTTCCGAGGTTTTCCCTATCCTGAAAGACGAATGTCGGGTAGCCCTAAGCTCCATGGACCCTGGACACATTTGAGCATTTCATTCACCGTCCGATATAACTTAACGTTGGAGTACTTAGAATTACAAAAAGAAAGGTAAAAAAAGAGATCACCACATGCCTCACTCAACTGGCGATGAATTTCAATAGGTGGCACACCACGAAAATGGAGAAAACGAATGATTACACACTCTTCTTGGAATTCAAAACTCAGCGGTCGGCAGGGAGAGTTATGACGACAGTATTTTGGGATGCAGAGGGTCTGCTTATGATTGATTTGTTGGAGCAGGGATGCACAATAAATTCTGTCCAATACGTAAGAATTCTCAGAAAGCTAAAAGCACGTCTTCGCCGAGTTCGCCCAACAAAAACTATGGCGGATGTTCTTCTTTTGCATGACAATGCAAGACCACACACCAGCCGTTACACCACTGCAGAAATTGAGAAATTGGGATGGCAAGCCTTACCTCAGTCTCCATACAGCCCTGACCTGGCACCATCATACTTCCATCTTTTCGGGCCACTAAAGGAAGCTCACTAAAGGATTCATTTTGAAGATGAGGAGGCTGTGAAAACGTCCGTGCGTCAATGACTTAGGAAGCAAGATCGTGTATTTGACCACACTGGAATACATGTCCCTAGTTAAAAGGTGACCAAAACTGTGGAAAAGGACGGAGATTATATTCAATAGTGACAAATTAATCATCAATGTTGTGGTTTTCAAGCTATGTAAATTGGATTCAATTTTCTTGGTAATTAAAAGAGAAAAAATAGGAGGCATTACTTTTTGACCCACCCTCGTACTTGACAGAAGTGAGGAAATTGTGTTCATCCAATGTTGAAGATCCGTGCAATAATTTACAGACGTGTTGAAGTGCAATATCTGCTAAAACACTACACAAACTTATCTCCAGAATGCCAGCAGTTTCTGCAGCAGCTCTCAGGCAAAGGATGGATACCTTGAAGACGTTATAATCTACACCATATTGTCCTGTACTTAATACTGGAGAGAGAAAATATTAATTTTCTTGATATTTTAATTTTTACGAACGTGTTTGTACATTGAAATATTTAGTTTATTTCATATGTGACCAAAAGTTTTCGACTGGTAAATTTTAATACACGAGGCGTGTGCGTAAAATAAGGTCTCCAAGGCGCTGGAGCCGTGAGGAACGCTATTACGCAAGATCCGGCAACACTGGCATGTAGCTGGGTTTCACCCCTTCAAATCCTCATGACATCGAACTCGTTGCAACCATTAGTCTTGGCTGGGCAGCCGTTTGCGATGGAGCTTCCTATTACTTTCACCACCAAGTGCAAATTGCGTGCAGTGATCCGTTCTTTTTTTTTTAGTGCCAAGGGCACTAGCCCCACTGAAATGCATCGTCAGTTATACGGGCCACAGTGTATGGACGTCAAAAACGTGCAAAAGTGGGTCAGAGAGTTCAAGCACGGACGTACAGACGTCCATGACGAACAGCGTTCTGGTCGACCTTCGGTTACAGCCGAAACAATTGCAAAAGTGAAGAAAGAAATGCTTAAAGATCGGCGTATGACAGTTCGCGAGCTGTGTGAACTTATCCCTGAAGTCAGTAAGACTACGACTGGCAAGATTTTGAACGGACATTTGCATTATCGCTCATCTCCATACTGCACATGAAACGGCTGACCTCCTGGACCAGTTCGGATGGGACATCCTCACCCATCCCCTCTACACTTCAGACGTAGCACCTAGTGATTATCATGTTTTCTGAGTTGAAGTCGCACCTGGTGGAACACATTTCCAGACCAATGATGATTTGAAAAACGAGGTTGATTACTAACTACGCAACTTGTCGGGAGAGTGTTATAACAAGGGTATACAAACACTCCCACAGCGCGTGCAAAAGTGCATCGATCGCAATGATGATTACGTTGTAAAATAGCTGTAAGTTCCGCCTTTCCATCAATGTAACATTCATTGACAATAAACATGTGTTCTATATTAAATAAAACTGGAGACCTTATTTTACGGACACACCTCGTACATGGAATTTCTGTGGTGCTATTGATAGTGGCTGAAATGGAGATGATGAATGGATCGCTGATTCCTTTGAAACGCTCACACACCGAGAGGAAATCGCCGTCGTCACTTGGCTACGCACCTACACACATCCGTGTCGTTCATCTGTTCGAAGGAGAAAATGTGCACCTTCTTTTGTTAACAATGCCAGCGTAACAATCTGCAAGTAGACACCATTACAATAAAAGTGTAAGAGCCGTCTCTAGGCAACCGGCCTATCCTCTGTTCCTCTGCAATATAAAAAATTGAAGATTTATTTTTATTTTAAGTTACCTAGGTGTTCTTAAACTTATATTTTCGTGATTTATATAAATTTGGGTGTAGCATTTTAGGATTAGAATAAAGGTTAGCTAGTAAATAAGGAAGGAGCTTGATGAGAGGTATCTGGAGGACAAATCAGGTACAAGGCCAGGCAGGAGAGGCAGGAAAACCCTAGGGAAATTCCTTA
Source organism: Mantis religiosa (assembly GCA_030765055.1). Lineage (NCBI taxonomy): Eukaryota > Metazoa > Arthropoda > Insecta > Mantodea > Mantidae > Mantis > Mantis religiosa. The sequence goes on from CM060958.1 coordinate 92,526,095, forward strand.
GATGTTCCCAAGAACCAGGATAAAGCATGCGAGTGTACACCATTCCCGGGATTTTCTAGGAATGAAGAAAAAAAGTAAGGAAAGGAGAAACGAACAGGATTCGTTCATATAAATAGGACGTTTAATCCAGCTTTCTCCGAGGGAGCAAAGAGATTTCCCTTAGCTCCTGACTCAGGAGAAAGTTTTGCCTCCCTGCCGTCGTTTTTCTTTGCTGCTTCTTCTTCGGAATAAAGTGGAAAGTAAGAGAGCAAGGGGCAACGGGGTCAGTAGTGTTTGACTTTTGGAGTTAAATTTTTGAAAAGGTAATCCAATTCGAAATGGCGCCACTCAGACGGACAGCCACGCGAACATGCGAGGCGCTCAACAAATGACTGCAACGCAAAGTTCATGCAACACTTGAAACGAAAGTTCATGTAACGCGTCATTGTTACCCTTTATCTATGATGCATTGTAGTTACCCATGAAGACGATGCACGATATCAGGCAACCTAGAACTGAAACATCGCTAACCATCTTTGTTAAATACAGGACTTTTAGTAACAATCGAAGTAAATGTATCGAGTTCTCTGTCAATGTATTCGGATATCCTATTCATTTTGGATGACTACATAAAATATAGATCTTCTTTAAAAATATGTAACATAAATGATATATAAGCCATTTGCTATTCTATTGAAGTTTTAATTGTTAAATTATTGAGTATTTTCAAATAACGTATGGTTTTCTTTTTTAATTCTTGGTGAAGAACAGAATTTCAAAGACGTCACCTAGACAACCAGTTTTCAACTATTTAACTATCACTTAAAGTCTACTACATTGCCATATTGCCTTGTACATTCATTTTATCACTTGTACATACAAAGAGAACGTAGTTTCAAAGACGTCACCTAGACAATCAGTTTTAAAACATTTAACTATCACTCAAAGTCTGTATTCCCATATTCCTTTGTACCTTCATATTTTTAACTCTTGGTCATACAAATAGTACGGAATTACAAAGACGTTACCTAGACAATGACTTTAGAACATTTGACTATCACTTAAAGTCTACTGTATTCCCATATTCTCTTGTACCTTCATTTTTACTCTTGGACATACAAAGAGAACGGAATTTCTAAGACGTCACATAGACAACCAGTTTCAAAACATTTGACTATCACTTAAAGTCTACTGTATTCCCATATTCCCTCGTACCTTCATATTTATCCCTGGTACATACAAAGAGAACGGAATTTCAAAGACGTCACCTAGAAAACCAGTTTTAAAACAAGAATATCAGTTGAAGTCTACATTTCTCCTCTTGGTGGCAGAGGAAGAAAAAAATGGTCCTAACAGATTAACCGTCAACTTCCTATGTATAACCAAAAGTAACAGGGGAAGCGTGATGCGGATGCCACTACGTCAACACAAATTATCAGCAACCCTCTTCCTTGTGTCTTTCCCTTTGGTTATTCCAGCACACGCCGTCGATGAGAAGGGGAGATAGGCCAAGTGGTCTCGGCGGAGTGATGAAAAACAGGAAAATGATAAGTGTAAGAATTGGGGGCCTTTTTCACGAGCTACCTGTACGCTCATGTCAACAGAGACATTCGTATTGCTGCTCCTTTCGCGTTTCCTATGCACCCTCCTGAACATTCGTTTCACAATGCATTAAAATATGTAAAAGTAAGTGAAACATCTGCAAAAGTACTGTTACATGTACTGAAAATGCAAGATACCGTAATGCGGTTGCTAAGGAAACAATAGAATTTAGTTTTTAGGAATTTGAAGGGATGGTGCATAAAGGAAAAATGCGTTACATTCTGGTTGCTAGGTAACTATGTATCACAGCAAAAGTAACTTGCTTTTGTTTAGCTTAACTAACGTTAAATTTTCTGCTAAACATGCAGAGCACTGCCCTCTCCCAAAACTCGATTTGGAGGTTTGAGTGTACCCCAAGGTAATAAATAATTTAATCATTTTAACACTCCGTGCATTTCCTACAGGGAAATGACTGGCTATATGAACCATGACTGCACTCTGCTGGTAAAAACACTGAACTAATCGAATGTGTTACGGACACATTATCATTCCATGGACAACTCATGCTATAAACAGTTGAACTTCACTTTATCGTTCTCATGATTTTCACAGAGGTACTTACTTCTAGGCAACGAACCGCAAGATTCGTAGTTCAAATCCCGGCTATGCATTGAATCGTTTAGCGTAATTCAACGTTCTCAAATACAAAAACTGGGATGTTAGGAAACTTGATACTGTAAAACCTCTCTAAAACGGAAAGCGACCGTTTTCACAGGTTTCCGTCTTACAGAAGGTTGTGTTTGAATACAAAGAAATTACAAAATAGCTGCAAAGGTGAAAATAATAATTGGCTTACACACTGTTTTCATTTGTAGCTGTGATTTTAGCGCGCAAAATTTGACGTCATCAATAGCATCGTTGATGGAGTGAGTTTATATACGATTTCCCTAGCGGCTTGCGATCGTATTTGATGTGCTGATCAACAGCTTTGGGGCCTCCCTCTGCTGGCAGGTACTATATGCGCAAGATTTCTTGAGCGTTCGGGTGCCATGTCCTCATTCGGTAGGTTTCGCCTATTTCCGTAAACACAGATGACAACTTTAAAATAGGAAATGCGCCATAAAGGTATACCATGCAGAATATACGAAATGATGTCAATGAACACTTATTTCACAACGACCTGTTAGAGTAGAACTGTCACATAAAATAGAAATATTGCAGTTTGATCTTAATTCTTTTCTACCACCCAAGGTTTCCTCAAAATGTAACTTAATGACAAACCAGAAAATTACCAGAACATGTTCTAGAAATGAAAAATAAATTAGTGTTACAATATGTACAAAGCTGTTATCCAAGTCGAAACAAGAAAATATCTCTAGTACATAGTCTTATGTGTCCATTTTCTTATATTTCCTTTCTCTCTTCACCTTAAACACTGTCTGTATTGCGAGAAGGTATGCTTGAGTCCTTTCTGTCATAACATTTATTGCTTCTAGATTGGAACCAGTCAATTTATAGCGTCTAGTGTCTCTCTTTTTACAAGTAATTGATCGTGTATCTTGGAAATGTTTGATGCATCTATTGGTTTTAAAAGACATAAGGACCGAAATTAATAGATACTTTAATTAATTGTAAGAATGGCAAATGACAACTGTAATTATACAGACCACTAAAACACCTGCAAAGGCGTTTCCACAAATCTTTACAATGCTCCCAACTTTAGAAGTGTAAGGAGTTTATAGCACAGTCATCAGGTGGTGCCAAGTGCTGGAGTCAAACTGCAACCTTTTGACATTTTCAAATACCACTCGTCACTGTTTTCTTATTAACTGCATGGATAGCACAAAGTCACCCTCCAGGTACAAAGTCACCCCAGTTGACGGTAGTAGAATACAAAGGCCTGGGAAGCTACTGTCACTATTTCTGCTCAGTTCACAAATGTTTAGCTCATGGTTTACAGAGATCGCAAATATAGCGCTGCCATAGGCCCCAGAATATCTTCCGAGCACTAAGAGCTACACTAACTACCATCAAGCACTCAGAGCAGACAAACAACTGAAGAGCGGAAGAAGATATCCGACTATATCGCACGTGGATTCAGAAGCTTGTTACTGCATACTGTAAACTTCTGCCACATGGAGGCGAAAACGGAAATTACAGTAGAGGCCGGTACTGCATGCCGGCCGATACTGCATGTCTCTCCCCTATATATTAAAATTTACGAGGGCTCTTCAATAAAGAATTATCATAATTCTTTACGGTCATAATTTTTTTCGCACTAAAATTCAATCTTATTATATTCTATTAGCTTAATGTGAAACAAACACGCCATAATAGTTTCATTGTTGGTACGTAATCACTGCTGATGAAACTTGGCTACATCATTTTGATCCTGAGAGCAAACAGCAAAGCTCATTGTGGAAATCTCCTTCATCATCAACCCTCAAAAAAGCAAAAGTGGTTGCTTCTGCTGGGGAAGTTATAATCTTGTCATTCTTTGATATTCATGGAATGGTTTATCAGCATGTTGTACCTGCACACACATCAGTAGCTGGACAATACTATAGGGATGTCCTGGAAACATTGCGAGTTCCTATCAGGCACATTTCCGTGAATCAGGCTGGATGCTGCATCAGGATAATGCGCGGCCGCATATTGGCAATGTTGTTGCTGAATATCTTGCAAAAATCAACGTGAAGTGCATCCCTCACCCTTCCTATAGTCCGGATTTAGCCCCATGTGACCTTTTTCTATTCGCTAACTTGAAGAAACGCCTTCGTGGGAGGCATAATCCATCATCAGGAGCAATGGTGAAGGCTGCGGAGGCGATTTTGAAGGTTATCTCAAAAATGTTTTCCAGCATGTCTTTGAAGATTGTCAGAAATGCTGGGACAAGTGCATCACATTCAGGGAAGATTATTTTGAGGAGGACCATCAAAATTATGAGGATGAGTAAAGGAACGTTGTCAAAAAATTTGTGATCATTCTTTATTGAACAGCCCTGGTATGTTATGTTTTCAAAGCGTGTTTTGTTAGAATATTAAGCACAGGTTTCGTTGCCTAGCAACCACCTCTGATAATTATAATAATGGACAAAGCCTTTGTGAATTTTGAAAGGGATGCATAGAATGTCATATTTTTTTCCTTCTTGCTTGTTTAGACAAAAACCCTTGTAGAACATTCATTAAATGGTAAAATAGGAATACTATGGTATTATTACTGCTCAGGTTTAGATTGTTCGTAGAATACTTTATGCACAAAACGGGTTAACTATTTTACGGCAAATCGCTCTGATGTAAAACATAACCTCAGGCCCCTTCAGTTAACAAAAATAAAGGGCACAATTGATGCTAAACAGCTTTTAATGGCAGCCTTTGTTCTTTGTTAGCAAACCGTTCAGACGTTTTAGAAAAACAAAAGCATGTAAAATAAACACACAGCAGTATAAAAGGTACTTTAAAACAGTGGCATTCAATTACATGCTAGAGATAAGCTTCGTAAAACAATAAACGTTTGTGAGTGGAGAAAATCGTGTGAAATGTAAATTTATTTTTCGTGTATTAAACTAAATTCCGCTACGTGGAGAAACGGTGGCTGCTGGCCGTGACAGCTACACAAGTGTTTGCCGATGTCAGACGGAAACAAACAAATCATATTGCACTCGACACTCGTCAATGAGATAGAAATACGTCAAGATGACGATGACAAACGTTCAGCTCGTGTTTTATTGCCCAACACACCTTATAAACAATGCTCCTAGGTGTTACCTAGCGTTTGTTTCGGCTTCAACTGTCTCGTCTACTTAGGCTGTCCAATTGTTACATTTCAGTTTGATTCCGTCACCTAGCATTTGTTTCAGCTTCAACTGTCAACTTAGCTTATTCAAGTGTTTGTTTAGTTGCCGTTTCAAATTTGCATACAAACGATTGTTATTTTCTGTACTACATAACACAATGTGCAGGTTTCACAGAGAATGCACGTTTTCAGGAATCATAAGCATAAAAACAGGAATTTTGGAAAAAGTTAATTCTACGTATTTATATGTACTTCGAACTATCTGGGAATAATCTCTAAGTCCTCATTTGGACTGAATTTTCATAAGTGGTGAACTGAGAAAGATAAATTCTTACCCCCACAATGAAAGAAAAACAAAGAAAGAAACAAACACATAGAATGAAAGAAAAGAAAATAAAGAGAGGAATAACGAAAGATAGGTAAAGGAAACAAAGAGAAAAAGAAATAAGAAATGAAATAAATAAAGAAGTAAATAAAGAAACAGGGAAAGTAAAGGAGTAACAAATAGAGATAAAAGCAAAGAGACAAAGAAACAAAATGAAAGAAATAAATTAAGAAAAAAGAAATAAAGAAAACTATATAAAGAATGAGAAAGAAATAAAGAGAGAAAAAAGAAAGAAAGAAAGAAAGATAGAAAGAAAGAAAGAAAGAAAAAAGAAAGAAAGAAAGGGAGAAAAATAAAAAAGAAGAACAAATAAATAGATAAATCAATAAATCAGAAAGAACGAAAGAAGGAAAGAAAGGAAAGGAAAGGAAAGGAGGAAAGGAAAGGAAAGAAAAGAGAGAAAGAAAGAGAGAAAGAGAGAAAGAAAGAGAGAAAGAAAGAATTAAAGAGAGAAAGAAAGAATGAAAGCGAGAAAGAAAGAATGAAAGAAAGAATGAAAGAGAGAAAGAAAGAATGAAAGAAAGAAAGAAAGAAAGAAAGAAGGAAAGAAAGAAAGAAACAAACAAACAAACAAAGAAAGAGCGAAAGAAAGAAAAAAAGAATGAAAGATATTCTTTGTATTGGTTTGAATGTTCTTTTATCTGCAAAATGGAAAGTCGACTGTCTCTGTCTCTATCTCTCCTCTGGTCATGATATCGACCTCCGAGGTCTAGGTGTAACCTACTAGCCTCTGACTAGCGAGTTTGCAGTTACCCGGCAAAGAGCGATCGATTATTTCGAGCGTAAATATAAGTAGCTTGACTTCTTTCAGAAGGGAACTAAAGCCGGTGGCCCCATGTCTTAGACTTAGAGCATATAAAGGAACATCAAGCCTGATAAATATATCTCTGAGCGGTCTTTAGGAACAGTTAAATAGCGTCCATATATAAAAACCCAGTTTCAATTGTTCCTTTGGTGATGCAAAGGGAAGGGAGTGTCGTCGTATAGCAACAACCTCCTTAAACACTTGACTGTCTCATGGATCACCTGCATCGATAACAATGCATGCTTTGTGGTACGGCGGCCTCTGAGTGGAATTTCAATGATTTAGCTGCTCGGATACTCGACTTGACCCCGCAGGAAACCTTTTACATAATGTAGCTACAAATGACCTTTGTTCCAACGTTCCCTGGAGGGAGCAGACCTCTCTCTAATTTCACCCCATTCTGATAAACCAAAACAGGTTTATTGTTCGACCTCGATGAACGACCGGTTAACCAAAGAGCCGCTTGTGAAACGTGGGAAGGAATCGGAGTGACGAAAAGGAAATTCCGGTACATGAAAGACCATTAGAGAAAAACGATCTGAGAAAAACACGAACAATTCCAAGGTCACTGTGTGCGGTGGGCGGGAGCCGAAGTCGGGGTTTGCACGTTACTGAAGAACCATCTCGTTTGATACTACAATTAATGTGTATGACATTACATACAAGACCCCTCCCCGTGGCTGGGAACCACAGCAGCCATGCTCCTGAGCACTGTAGCAGCAGAACTCCCATACTTGTGAGTTCATTGTGCACGAGTCTATCTTCTTTAAACCACATTCATCATGTCCGAATATCCCACAGGAGTACTTCAATCTTAACAGAGATCTGCACCCTAGATCGGCTTTAAAGGGATATCTGCTATGACGCATGGCCTCCTCTGTGTGCGGTATTAGCCAGGCATTAAATATCACTGCAAATCCTCTTATCCCGGCCGGGCGGGGTTCCGTATTCGATTCCCGAAAACAGGGAACTACTTCATAGCTCGGAAGATTACTTAAGTAGCCAATTTACTGCTTGCTGCCTCTTAGTTAGCCTCCACTTCCCCTAGATCCTTTGCAAACTTTGTTACAATCACATGCCTTTCTCTAGTAACGTACAAAACTTACTCCTCCCTCTACATCATGTTAATCGAGATAAATATTATGGTACTGTCAACTTTATTGTGGCTGCCACAAAATACAGTAGACCTTAAAGAATATTCAAACGTTTTAAAAATGCTTGTCCAGGTGAGTCTTTGAAACTCCTTTCTCTTTATATGGCCAAAGGATAAATAATGAAGGCTCAAGGGAATATTAGAATACAGTAGATTTTAACTGATAGCCAAATATTTTAAAATTGGTTGCCTAGGTTACGACTTTGAAATTCGGTTCTCTTTTTATGACCAAGAGATAAAAAATGAAGGTACAAGGGAATATGAGAATACAGTAGACTTTGAGTGATAATCAAATGCCTTAAAACTGGTTGTCTAGGTAACTTCTCTGAAATTCCGTTCTCCTTGTATATCCAAGAGATAAAAAATGAATGTACAAGGGAATATGGAAATGCAGTAGACTAAGTGATAGTCAAATGTTTTAAAACTGGTTATCTAGGTGACGTCTTTGAAATTCAGCTGTCCTTGTATGTCCAATAGATAAAAAATGAATGTACAAGGGAATATGGAAATACAGTAGACTTTAAGTGATAGTCAAATGTTGTAAAACTGCTTGTCTAGGTGACGTCTTTGAAATTCAGCTGTCTTTGTATGTCCAATAGATAAAAAATGAAAGTACAGGGGAACAAGACAATACAGTAGACTTTAAGTGATAGTCAAATGTTATAAAACTGCTTGTCTAGGTGACGTCTTTGAAATACAGCTGTCCTTGTATGTCCAATAGATAAAAAATGAAAGTACAGGGGAACAAGGCAATACAGTAGACTTTAAGTGATAGTAAAATGTTGTAAAACTGCTTGTCTAGGTGACGTCTTTGAAATTCAGCTGTCTTTGTATGTCCAATAGATAAAAAATGAAAGTACAGGGGAACAAGGCAATACAGTAGACTTTAAGTGATAGTCAAATGTTATAAAACTGCTTGTCTAGGTGACGTCTTTGAAATTCAGCTGTCCTTGTATGTCCAATAGATAAAAAATGAAAGTACAGGGGAACAAGGCAATACAGTAGACCTTAAGTGATAGTCAAATGTTGTAAAACTGCTTGTCTAGGTGACGTCTTTGAAATTCAGCTGTCCTTGTATGTCCAATAGATAAAAAATGAAAGTACAGGGAAACAAGGGAATATAGTAGACTTAAGTGATAGTAAAGTGTTTAAAAACGGGTTTCTAAGCCGCGGTTTTCAAATTCCGAATTCTTTTTATCCCCAAGGTACGATAAATGTAATTCTATATCGTATAGAGTTCACAGCTCACTTCAGGTAGCTAATTAATAAGCCTGCTGCCATCTGTAATGGTCTGCACAATGATTTTCTTTAAAATATCACACATTTAACAATTTTTATTGAACATATAAACGCATACTGAATTTCTTCTGAATGTTTTCTGAAGTCGTCTTCATTCTAGGTAACTTTTTGTGGAACTGATAAACTAAAGACAGAAAGCTTAATATAGATCCTTTTGAAATGTAATACTTAAGCGTTATATGTGTTTTTTATTTTAAATACATCTTAATTTTTCACTTTTAAAAGTGATTTCAAAAAGAAAATCGCTATTTATTCATTTCTTGATCATTGAAGAATACGTAATTTCAAACAACCAGTTTTAAAACATTTGACAATCACTTAAAGTCTACTGTATTCCCATATTCCCTTGTATCTTCATTTTTTATCTCTTGGACATACAAAGATAACGGAATTTCAAAGATGTCACCTAGACAACCAGTTTTAAAATATTTGACTATCACTTAAAGTCTACTGTATTCCCATATTCGCTTGTACCTTCGTCTTTCTATCACTTGGACATATAAATAGAACGGAATTTTAAATCCGTCACCTAGACAACCAGTTTTAAAACATTTGACTGTCTTACTCCACTGTCTTGCAATATTCTCTTTTATTATGATACAACGATGTTACAATATGTATCTGAATGGGAACTTCAGCTCTATTCCTAACAAAACATCGTGTGCCACAGAGTATAGTAGTAGTAGCGTTTTACTGGAACAACGTTTGTCTAACCGGAAACTAGGCAAACAATAATTGACAGCTGACCTCGGCTTTATTGTAATTTAATGCATCAGCTGTCACATTCGTTTTGCTTTATGTGACGTGACAGTGCAATGCAATTACAAAGAACATGATGAGTTGCGTGCCACCATTGTGCAAATGGCACTAATTTTATTAGCTGCACCCCCTCCTTTCTGCGTTTTTAAACTTCTCATCTCAATGATCAATTTATTTATTTGTTTGTTTCCATGTATAAACATTGCCTCTGTTGCTCTCAATAAAAATGTGAAATATGATTATAAATAGATACGATTTTCTCAGTCGCTTTATCGCAGCAAGTTTGCATGAAATTTTTGTTTGGTACCATGACAACAGTTACATACTCAGAACGTGGTGTTACTAAAAACGAATGATATTTTATTGAAAGTTAACACGGTATTTCTAGTGTTTTTTTTTTTCGTTTTAAAAGCAATAGAATATGGACGTAAACTTACTTCCAATTACTGGACAAATGCCTGTTGAACGTGAAGGTTTGAAGAAGCTTGTGAGAAGGGCGTAACAGCAAGAATATTTCACAATAGCAGTACATTGTCGCACACAATAAAACTAAAAACTAAGCACGTATATATCCCAAAGGTCGTTACCATGGATACCGCTCTAACTTAGCACAACTTATAATTTAGCTAAATGTTTACATAAAAAATTTAGTAATTTGGTAACTTTGAGAGTTTAAGTATTAAAAATTCTTTTGAATTAGTTAAAAAGATTGACAATGTTATATTATCTAAAACTGATAAACTTACACAAAAATAAATATTTGATACAAATGCTGCACTTATCTTAAGAAATTGGTGTTAATGCTTCTTTCTGATGGAGATCGATTTCACAAATAGATTGTATCTTCAGTCCACATCCACAAACAAACTCCATTGTCAAGGATTCCGGTTACCATGTTTTTCTTTTGTTTTTTCAGTATTACCAAAATCTGAAAACTAAACAAAACTAAAAACACAATCAACTGCTGGTATTTCAAAATTAATTACGTGATGTTTATTTTTTAAAATACATATACTTTCCCAAACTATTAAATCTAACGGAATATTTAATTGTTTTAATAATTTAACTTCAGGTTTTCTTTCATGGTTAAATGACCAAACATGATCCGCTACGACCGATTTATCAGTCTTTTTATACTTAATTTTACGAAAATGTTCTTTCGTTCTGGTTTCCAAATTACGTTTCTTCTTTCCAATATAAACTTTATCACTATCTTAAACAATTAAATTGATAATTACCAGATTTTTTATTATTAGATATTTTATGTTTTAAGAGAAATGTAGTACATTTTTAATATGAAAGGGTCGCGCCAGACTGAAAAATTCAATGCTAGAGCTGGGATTTGAACCACGAACCAGAAGATCCGTGGTTCAAATCCCGGCTATGGCACTGAATTTTTCAGTCTGGCTCTACCCTTTCATAGTGCGTCCTACACACGGCTAGTGTGAAAGAACAATTAATTTCCATTACTTTTTAATACTATATTTATTTAGAAGAACCACAGTCATACCAGCTACTTTAAAAAAAAATTGAAAATGTTTGTTAACCCAAGGATGGAAAGTAAATATCTTAAATTATAATCGTCTTTTTTTTAAAGTGAAGAAATATCTTTAAATTTTTCAATCTTCTTTTGTATAAAGTCGTTATTAAAACCATTAATTAAAGCAGTATTAATAATATGTTTATATTATTTATTAAATTCATCTTTATTCAGGTGTGTATTTTTAATCTATTAATCAAACTATTAAAAACAGCAAAATTATGTGAGAAAGGGTTAAAACTTTTATTTTTATCTGATTATCAATATGAGTAGACTTCCCATAAATAAAAAAATCTAATTTGGTGTTATTTCTTAATATCTTCAAGTCTAGAAAAGGAACAAATCCATTAATTTCAGTTTCTAATGTGAATGTTATAGCTTTATCTTGTAAATTTAGTAATTTTAAAGCATCGTTAATTTGTTTATCAGGAACAATAGCAAAAACATCATCTACAAATCTATACCATGTTTTAAAAATCAAAGTAAAAGCTTTAGTGACTTGAAAAAAAGTAAAACATGGTAACGGAATCCTTGACAACGGAGTTTGTTTGTGGGCTGAAAATACAAAAAATCTGTTTGTGAAATCGATCTCCATTAGAAAGAAGTATTAACACGAATTTCGTAAGATAAGTGAAGCCTTTGTATCAAATATTTATGTTTGTGTAATATTTATTGCTTCACTCTAGCTAGCTTCATTTTCTACCTAACTGATACACTTGTTTCTTTTGATGTAACTGCCTTATTTCCTATTATTCCTAGAGAAAAACAATAATTTATTTAAAAAACTGGTTAAGTTCAATAAATTTACATGAGGACTAAATAGCTGATTTTGTTAAACTTATTGATTCTTGTTTAGATCAAAATTTTTTCACTTTTAATCCTGAATTTTTTCAAAAATCTTCTGGCTTAGCAATGGGTAATCCTCTTTCACTTTTTCTTGCTGATCGTTTTATGAGTTTTTCCGTAATGCAGGTCACTAAAGCATTCCCTTTAATTTTTAAATTTCGGTATAGATATGTTGATATATTTGCAATTTTAACTGATAAACTCATAAAGTATGATTTGAAATTAATAACTTTGCAAGATAAAGCTATAAAATTTACGTTAGATACTGAAATTAATAGCTGTCTTTGTTTTCTAGAACTAAAGATAATAATAATAATAATAATAATAATAATAATAATAATAATAATAATAATAATAATAATAATAATAATAATAATAATAATAATAATAATAATAATAATAATAATAATAATAATAATAATAATAATAATAATAATAATAATAATAATAATAATAATAATAATAATAATAATAATAATAATAATAATAATAATAATAATAATAATAATAATAATAATAATAATAATAATAATAATAATAATAATAATAATAATAATAATAATAATAATAATAATAATAATAATAATAATAATAATAATAATAATAATAATAATAATAATAATAATAATAATAATAATAATAATAATAATAATAATAATAATAATAATAATAATAATAATAATAATAATAATAATAATAATAATAATAATAATAATAATAATAATAATAATAATAATAATAATAATAATAATAATAATAATAATAATAATAATAATAATAATAATAATAATAATAATAATAATAATAATAATAATAATAATAATAATAATAATAATAATAATAATAATAATAATAATAATAATAATAATAATAATAATAATAATAATAATAATAATAAATTAAACTTTGGTATATATAGGAAGTCTACTCATATTGATACTTACATGAAAATGAAAGTTTTAACACTTTTTCTCATAAATTTGCTGTTTTCAATAATTTAATTTATAGATTAATAAATATACCCCTGAATAAAAATGAAGTTAATAAATAATATAAATATATTATTAATACTGCTTTAATTAAAGATTTTAATAAAGACTTTATAAAAACTAAATTGAAAAATTCAAGAATTAAAAAACTGTTAATGATGTTTCTACCCTATGGAAAATGAAAGACTATTATAATTTTAAAAAATTTACTTACCCTCCTTGGGTTAATAAACATGTTCAAAATTTTTTAAAGAATTTGGTATAACTTTACTTCCTGAAAATAAATATAGTATTAAAAATTTATTGCATTTCTCTAAAAAGAGAAAATTCCTAATAATAAAAATCTGGTATTTATTGGTTTAATTGTTTAGATTGTGATAAAGTTTATATTGGAAAGACAAAACGTAATTTAGAGGCCAGAATGAAAGAACATTTTCGGTACATTAAGTATAAAAAGACATAAATCGGCAGTAGCAGATCATTTTTAGTCATTTAACCATGAAAGATATCCTGAAGTTAGATAATTAAAACAATTAAATTGTCCGATAGATTTAGTAGTTTGGGATAAGACATTTATTTAAAAAACTAAACATCGCGTAATGAATTTTGAAATACCGGCAGTCGATTCTGTTTTTAAATTTGTTTTATTTTCAGATTTTGGTAGTACTAAAAAGAAAATATTAACATCTAGCGTTCGTAAAGTTGGCGACAGTTTTGTTGTTTCCGGCTCAGAATGTGTAAAAGTTTTACATGAAATCGCGATCCCGGACAATTTATAAGATAAGTATGATCATTTCTTATAAGATAAGTGAAGTTTTAAGTTACAAATTGTTATGTTTTTATATACCTCGTGATTTGTTTTTGTTTTCAAAAATTAAAGGTAGAATGCATTGAATCAATCTTTTGCCATCAGATGAAGCTGTGTGTATTGGAGATGGACAATTACCCCTCCACCCGTACGTCTCCAGGGACTGGCTGGTGGAGCTGATTGCTCGTTTCGACTGACTCTGATGGAGCAGCCAGCCATTTCTCTGCTGTCACGTGACCTCCTCCAGTCTTCTCAACTAAACGCTGACCAAATAAATCAGCACAAATCAGTGATACTCCAATAACCTTTGTTTCACAGAGAGAAACACGCCGACTGCAACTCTTAGGCTTTCATAGTTTCTCCTGGTCGGTAGGGTGTGTCTGGTTGGCTCAGCTGGTTAGGCGCTGGCTTAGTTATCCGAAAGAAGAAAGGTGAAGTGACAAATAATTCCTGAACTAGTTTTCTTTGAAGATTAATTGTTCTTTCACACTAGCCGTGTGTAGGATGCACTATGAAAGGGTAGATACAGACTGAAAAATTCAATGCCATAGCCGGGATTTGATTCATGGATCTTCTGGTCTCCGTCCAGCCACTCTAAAACATTGAGCTACTATAGCCAACGTGCCAACATGACATTGAATTCTCCAACTGACTCGTGTTTTTTCCGGTAAACCACTAGGACCACTATTAGGTGCAATTAATGGAAATTAATTGTTCTTTCATACAAGCCGTGTGTAGGACGCACTATGAAAGGGTAGAGACAGACTGAAAAATTCAATGCCATAGCCTGGATTTGAACCACGGATTTGCTGGTCTCCGTCCAGCCGCTCTAAACCATAGAGGTACTATGGCCAATGTGCCAACATGCGATAAATTCTCCAACTGACTCGTGTTTTCCCCGGTAAACCACTAGGAGTTCAGTCCGGCTCTACCCTTTCTAGTTTTTTTCTTATAATTTACGTCCTCCAACGTTAAGTGATATCGAATGATTAATAAAATGGGTGAAATGATGCTCAAAGGAACCCAGGGTCCATAGAGCTTACAGTTATCCGACATTCGTCCTTCAGGATAAGGGAAACCCTGGAAAAACCTTATCCAGGTAACTTACCCTGACTGAGATTCGAACTCGGGACCACTAGAGCGTGAGGTAGACACGCTACCATCTACGCTACTGAGGCCGGCACTGAACTAGTTCAGATTAAGGAAGTGGTAGTATAAACTAAATGAAAGAAGCAATTGTGCTCTCACGTTAAGATAATCTGTAAAGATGACTCCATGACTGTCCCAGAAAACTGACCTTCCCAGCTGACTTTTACACATTTGCTTTTTTGGGAGGGGGGAATCGGTATGTTTCCAATCCATGCTCATGGATTTTGTCTATGGATCATACTGATATATTCAGGATTCATTCTTGGTTACCAGACGATCAACAAAATCATCTTCATCTTTTTCCAACAGCATCAACATCCTTGAAAGGTCACGCCGCGTTTGCTTTTGGAAAGGGGTTAGCAAAAGAGGTTACTGAACTAGTTCACAGTAAGGAAGTGGTAGTATGAACTAAGTGAAAAAAGCAAGTGAGCTGTCATGTTAATGAACTGACATTGATCACTAAGTGAACTGGGTGACAACTGAAGCAGTTCACAGAAGTGAATGAAGTGTAAACTCATTCCGGAAATTTCGTTGAACTAGTTCACATTAAGTGAAGTGGTAGTATGAACTCCTGAAGTGATACTGAAAGCAATTCAAAGTCATTACAGCATATTTTATCAAACTTTGAAAAATAAAGATTTTAAGCTGCAGATGCCATCGCAGGTGCAGGTAGTGTATGATCATCCAGGTAATGGACTCGGTATTAATTTGGAGGTGCCGTGTTCTTGCTGAATACGTCGTTACTTGCAAGGCTGCTACTGTACAAGGAATTTCACTGACGTTAATGTAATAATGAGGATTAAAGGCTTTGCGGGGCGTCTTAAGGGAATTCATCTAATGTCCCTTATCTAGCAGTTGACGAAGCCATAGCAGGATCCTTGGCGAGGATCTGCACAGGAAGAACACAGTTTTATGTCTTAATCTAGTAACATGTAAGCTGCACACAGTATAACAGTTTAAACATAATTAAGTCATTCTAGAATTACTTTATTGTTTATTTCTTCAGGCGGAGAGGCGTAAAATTTGGGGAATACATGTGTGACCCACCTCAAATTTACTGGCATGTAAACAACTTCAGCAACGAAAATTACGGCAAACTGGAGATTCTGAAATTTATGTATCTACTTAATCATTTAAGGTAGAGAGGACACTACTCGTATCGTACCTTGATTGTAGAAGTCTGCACAATTCGCTTTAAGCCACACTTCCACTTCATTAATGACGTCATTTTTGTTGTCAAATCGACGACCGTGGAACGGATTCCTCATTTCCGGTAACAAGAAAAGGTCACTCGGTGCGAGATCGGGCGAATAAGGCGGATGCTGTAAGGTCTCAAAGCCACATTCCCTTGTTTTGTCAACTGCAACTTGAGATGAATGAGCTGTTCATTGTCAGCCAGAAGACGAACAACTTTGGATAGCATACCGCATCGTTTCTTACTCAGAGCTGCTCCTAACTTGTCCAGATGATTGCAGTAGTATCTCCCAGTGATGGTTTGACCCTTGGCAAGATGACTCCTTGACAGTCGAAGAAAACTGAAAGCATCACCTTCTCAGCTGGCTTTTGCACCTTTGACTTTTTGGGAAGGGAGAATCGGCATGTTTCCATTGCACGCTCATAGTTTTTGTCTCTGGGTCATACTGATAGATCCAGGATTCATCCATGATTACCAGACAATCACAAGAATCATCTTCATCCTGTGCCAACAGCATCAACGTCTGTCTTGAAAGGTCACGCCGTGTTTGCTTTTGGAAAGGAGTTAGCAAACGTGGTACCCACCGCGACACCTTAGACATGTGCCAGCTCGTCATGAATACTTTTCCACAGACTACCATAACTAAGATGTGTCTCATTTATGATCATTTGGATGGTTGCTCGTCTGTCTTCCAGTATTAAACACTCCACTTACTTCATTGTGACAACATCACCTGTCAATGATGGTCTACCAGTTCTTGGCTCATCTGTCAGGGACACGTGACCAGCTTGAAAATTCCGTTTCCACCTCACAATAGTTTCATGCGATGGGTAATCATTTCTATAAACAGGCGTTCTCATCAAGAATTTCCCGGGAAGTTTTCCACTTCATGCAGGAACTTGATCACATTACGAGCCTCAATTTTCTCCAAGGTACACCTCAGTCATTTCTGACAATCACTGTAAATAAACCAAAGGACCAAAACCACTGAAACTACCAACAATGTGTCCCGAGAGATCAATAATAACACTGAAAAATTCTTATCACACTAGCATAAAAATACCGGGTGATAATTAAAACTTGACGATACCCTCTCGTACACAGAGGTTGCCAATCGGCGAACTGACCTTCAGTATCTTAGCAGCTTACAGTTCTTATTGTTGCTACAGTGACAGCTATTTTAAACAATTAAGTTAATATTACTTTCAAGTTACCTTTTTGTTGCTAAGGTACAGAAATAGTTGATTTCTACATTCTCAAACAGTTGACAGCTTGTTTCACGTAGCTCATTTTTTAGTGTCCAGTGTCCGTTGTCATTAACTGAAGCTATTCTTACCATCGTGTAAACAACGAAAGGTCACAAAGTACGAGGACGTTTCAGTAAAGAATGATCATAATTTTGTACGGACATAATTTTACGCAATAAACATCAATCTTATCACATTCTGTTAGTTTAATGTGAAACAAACACGCGTAGTACTTTCATTGTTGGTACTCCTGGTTCCCACCTGTGAGAACCCGGCAGGTTCAGACATACTCAGTATCGCCCACCACTGCAATGGAGGTAACATGCAATTAAAGTTGATGTTAGAGGAAGATCCGGAGTTTCTATCAAACGTAATCACTGCTGATGAAACTTCGCTACATCACTTTGATCCTGAGAGCAAACAGCAAAGCTCCGTATGGAAATCTCCTTCATCACCAACCTCCAAAGAGGCAAAAGTGGTTGCTTCTGCTGGGGAAATTATGGTCATCTCATTCATTGATATTCATGAAATGATTTATCAGCACGTTGTACCTGCACACACATCAGTAACTGGACAATACTACAGGGATGTCCTGAAAATATTGCAAGTCTCTATCAGGCGCAAAAGACCACATTTCCGTGAAGCAGGCTGGATGCTGCACCACGATAATACACGGCCGCATATTGTCAATGTTGTTGCTGAATACCTTGCAAAAATCAACATGAAGTGCATCCCTCACCCTCCCTATAGTCCGGATTTAGCCCCATGTGACTTTTTTCTATTCCCTAAGTTGAAGAAACGCCTTCGTGGGAGACATCCATCATCAGACGCAGTGGTGAAGGCTGAGGAGGCGATTTTGAAGGATCTCTCAAAAAATGTTTTGCAGCATGTTTCTGAAGACTGGCAGAAACGCTGAGACAAGTGCATCGCATTCCAGGGAGACTATTTTGAGGAATATCAACATTATAAAGATGAGTAAAGGTACGTTGTCAAACAAAACTGGGATCCTTATTGAACAGCCCTCGTACACCACAATAGCAGCCGGAAGCAGATCGAAAGAAAGAGCTATAGGACATGGCATTAAAAATGAAACTGGCTTTTCTGTATTCAGGATAATTCACTAAACGAGTTCACACAGAGAAATTAAAAGTTATTCGGGACAGAAGCCGACGCTGTCGCATCTGTGCCTTAAGTGGATGATTATGGAACACTGGAGAAGGCTTTCGTTCCAGTTTTTACAACCCCTCCCCTTCAGCGAAATTACTGGAATTGCTGTATTGCATGTATAGAAACGTGGATTGCTTTCCGAGGGCGTAACCCCGCCATATCGGATATAATAGTGGTAAAACAAGCGAAGTTGGAAACGGCAGCCTGCCAAGGGTTCAAAACTTTGTGCTCCTTTCATACGAAAATGACGTCAATGATCGAGATTCGGAGTTCGCGCTTCAACGATTAGCAGCCAATTGTGAACTCTTACTATTTTATCAACTCTTCTAGAAATTATTATTCATACAAAATTGTACGTTTCTACGTTGCATTGCGCAGTAGTCTGAAGCGATAATCAGGTCTGCTTGAAGCTACAATGAAATGTAGATTTAAACAATAGACAAGTGTTCTATTAGCTAGATGCTATGGGGCGAGTTTTAACTGTTTTCACATCGCTAAGAGCTAAAAAAAAAAAAAAAAAAAACGAATGCGACCTCGCGTTTGTTGGAATTGCGCTTCAGAATCCAATAGCTAGGCTCGCTAAAACAGGATTAATTACCTCTTCAAAAATATTGAACTTAATTAACAAAAATGAGTTTTACTTCCGTAATTAGACAGTTTATCGCTTACAGGCTTCCAGTTATACAGAGGTCGCTCAGAATTTAGAGGAATTAAGAGATTATTACACGAAATTCAAAGATATATTTTCCTTTGCACGAAAATTGAACCCGTTAAATAATTTAGTAAAAAGTAAGACGTAAAATGCCAAGTTTAGAATTTACACAATTTTTTCATAGTTTAACAGCCTCCTACATCAAGTCATCTAGAAGGATAATGTACAAATAAGTCCGGCGTCCATAAACCTTAGTTCAGGATAAGGGAAAGCCTCCAACGTTAAGTCAGTCATATCGGACGATGAATAATATGACGTTCAAATAAGTACAGGGTACATAGAGCTTACAGTTACCAGACATTCATCATAGAGGATAAGAGAAAACCTCAAACGTTAAGTCCTATCGGACGATGAATGAAATGAGGTTCGAATGAGTACAGGGTACATAGAGCTTAGAGTTACCAGATATTCATCTTTCAGGATAAGAGAAAACCTCCAACGTTGTCATATCGGACGATGAATGAAATGATGTTTAAATGAGTTCAGGGTACAGAGGGCTTAGAGTTACCAGATATTCATCTTTCAGGATAAGAGAAAACCTCCAACGTTGTCATATCGGACGATGAATGAAATGATGTTTAAATGAGTACAGGGTACACAGAGCTTAGAGTTAGCAGATATTCATCTTTCAGGATAAGAGAAAACCTCCAACGTTGTTATATCGGACGATGAATGAAATGATGTTTAAATGAGTACAGGGTACAGAGGGCTTAGAGTTACTAGATATTCATATTTCATGATAAGAGAAAACCTCCAACGTTGTTATAGCGGACGATGAATGAAATGATGTTTAAATGAGTTCAGGGTACAGAGGGCTTAGAGAAACCAGATATTCATCTTTCATGATAAGAGAAAACCTCCAACGTTGTCATATCGGAAGAAGGATGAAATGATGTTTAAATGAGTTCAGGGTAGAGAGAGCTTAGATTTACCAGATATTCATCGTTCAGTATAAGGTAAAACCTCCAACGTTAAATCATATCGGATGATGAATGAAATTATGTTCAAATGAGTGCAGGGTACATAGAGCTTTGAGTTTCCAGACATTCATCTTTCAGGATAAGAGAAAACCTACAACATTAAGCCATATCGGGTGATAAATGAAGTGATGTTCAAAAAAGTACAGGGTACACAGAGCTTAGAATTACCATATATTTATCTTTCAGGATAAGAGAAAACCTACAACGTTAAGTCATATCGGACGATGAATGAAATGATGTTCAAATAAGTACAGAGTGCATCGAGCTTAGAGATACTAGGCAGTCATCTTTCAAGATAAGGGAAAGCATCCAACGTTAAGTCATACCGGACAATGAATGAAATGATATTCAAATAAGTACAGATTACATAGAGCTTAGAGTTACCAGACGTTCATCTTTCAGCATAGAAAAACCTCGCAATCCTGATCGGGATTCAAGCTCGGAACGTTAGATAGACATGCTATATTCTCCGGGAAGTTTTTAAATGAGCGTGAGTTTGCATTCATGAACGGTAGGTAAAACATTCATTCGATTTGCCCTTGTGAATGTGCAAGTCTATTTATGGAAACGATTTCGCCCGTAAACAGCTGCCGCTTTGAACGGCGCTGCAAATGATCGTTTGATCTGCCATATCGGTCAAATTGCTCTCAAATTGGACAACCTTCCTTCCTTTCTGCATTACCTTTCGCAGCCCAGAAATATTTTCATCATTTTTAGGACTCACGAAAGATTTCTGCAGCGATCGAGGGATTTTTTTGTTCGTCGTGTTGTCATTAAAAATGACGATAGCTAGTGGTTAGTTACATCAGCTGCAGAAGTAAGTCAGGGGCCGTTTAATCCCACGCTGTCATTGTTGGGATCGTATACGACATGGACTAGCAGGATTAGGACACATTTTCAAGAGAAATGGTAGTAAGACCCCATCTATAGTTAATTGCCTCAGATTTGTCAGCAAATATGAAGTCCGTGGTAACCCTAAGGCTCTGTTCCGCACATGAGACCCGTTTCTATGGAGACGGACATAACGAACAAAACAGAATCGCTTATCTCACTGAACGTTGGAAACTAACTTAGCAACCAGTTTTGAAACATTTAACTATCACTTAAGGTCTATTGTATTCCCATATTCCCTTGTACCTTCATTTTTATATCTCTTGGACATACGAAGAGAACGGATTTTCAAAAACATCACCTACACAACCAGTTTTAAAATTTGCCGGCCCTCGTAGCCATGGTCGCTAAAGCGTACGTCTCTATCGTTCCGCCGCGTAGAGGGTCGCAGGTTCGAGTTCGCCTTGGGCGTGGGTGTTTATGTGTATAGTGAATATTTTTGAAACTAGGAAAACAGATAAGAAAATTAACGGATATAATGAACAAATGGTTAAATAAGGGAAAAAAGAGAGAACGGAATCTCAAAAACGTCACCTACACAACCAGTTTTAAAATATGTGAATATCACTAAAAGTCTACTGCATTCCCGTTCTACCTTCATTTGTATATCTCTTGGACATACAAAGAGAACGGAATTTCAAAGATGTCACCTAGACAACCAGTTTTAAAACATTTGACTATTACTTAAAGTCTACTGTATTCCCATATTCCCTTGTACCTTCATTTTTTATCTCTTGGACATACAAATAGAACGGAATTTCAAATACGTCTCCTAGAAAACCAGTTTTAAAACATTTGACTATCACTTAAAGTCTACTGTATTCCCATATTCCCTTGTACCTTCAAGTTTATAGCCCTTTGATACACAAAGAGAACGGAATTTCAAAAAGTCACCTAGAAAACCAGTTTTAAAACATTTGACTGTCACCCAAAGTCTACTGTATTCTCCTTCAGCTACAATAAGACAATGTTTATCTTGATGTAGATAGAGCAATAAGTGTAACTTGATAGGGAGTAGACAAAAATACATATTTTGAGATCACCCAAATCATGAATTAATATTTTCGTGTGTGCGTCTCTTTGTGTGGACGTGCGTGTCTATAAAGTGATAGAGTTGGGCAGTTAAATACTAAGTTATGAATTTATTTTTGTCTGCCTAGATGAGAAAAGAAGATTTTTGAAGAAAATTTCTTCATACAAAGTAAGTGACTATTTTTATATTAAAAAAGGCCGAAGTTGTTGATTTTCTTAAGAATTGCAAACTGATTTCGATTAAATTACTGACTGTTTAAGATATTCATTGACAGATTAAATATAGTTATGTTGTTAAGTTTCTGAAATGACCTCTAAAATGCGTTATATTCCGGATAACTGCAAACGATACAAAACTGTAGATTTCGATTAAGCACATACCTTGGTAGACATTGTTTTGTAGAGTTACCTAGATATTCTTTGCTATACTTTGGTTTTTTTTCTATTTATACTTTTCACTAATATACAGCCGTTATTCATTTTTTATCTGTTCCCTATGCGTAGATAAATGGGTTTAAAGGACGTCGCCTTGCAACCAGATTTCAAATATCTGACTGTCGCCTGAGCCTTAAAGCAGCTGCTAACTGCGAGTAGCGTTAAGTAGACAGAAGAATGCGAATTTTCAAGAATATTACGTTGCAGGAAGGGAAGATAAAGATATGAAAATGTTAGCCAAATGACAGTAATCCAGGAAGAGGCTGGGAATGTCTCAGCACATTTCCATGGCGATGTTGGTACTAACCGTAATCTTGTTACGTCAGGACGCCCTTTTTTGTCTGCCCATATACATCGGGGGGACAGATTTAATACCTGTCACCACACGACGATGTGGCGGTGGTTAAAGTTTGGGCGTTCGCAATATTGCCAACATCTGCTGCTACACTACGTGACGGCCCGACGCCATGTGCGCGCTAATGACGCTTTTTAAACTTGCCTCCGATGTAGACGTCACTTATATTGCCGTCGAAACACATTGCACTGACGTTCTACTTGCGAGAAGCAAACATTAAAACTAATAATACAATGACAATAACGTGCCACCCTCGGTAACCATAGCAACCAATTTTCCTTCTTCTTTCACACTTAGGGCAACGTTGCTATGGTGACGGGTACTTTCATTCTTGGTTCTGCGTTTTCCATGACACAGAAGGTGTTCAGGGAAGTTTTGAGCGAATCTTGTTGTTTTGTTACGGGAATCGCACCCAGCGTAGATCGATTTTGGCGAAGCTTATCGCCGCTAAGCCGTAGATCATGAGCAACAGCACTAAAAGTTACGGTGGAACGAAAGATGGCGGTTCACACGGGGATAGGGGAAGATTTTCCTCACCCCAATCAGAGACAGCAGCATGGGGGGGGGGGGCGGGGGCGAGTGGTCTGAATCAACAAGTTGGATCAAGAACTGGCCCCATCCATCATGCTCCGCTGTCTTACTTTGTTTCGCAAACGAATGCACACACAGACACACACATGCAAAGTAAAGCACAAACAAGGACGCGATCTATCACCTCAACAGTAACATCAACAGTCAGTAAAACAGACAGACATTCATAAACTAGGAGTCAACCTGGTTGATCAGAAACTACAACAAGGGTTCGATATCAGTTGATACTTCTTTGTACAATTCCAAATTTTCACGGAATATTACAAATGTATTCAAAATAAACAAATTATGAAATTAAAGAAAAAGATTTTGGTTAATTTATGGAAATTAATCATTTCGTCACACCAGCCGTATATAGTAAGTTGGCCATGGTAGCACAATGGATAGGAGCGACTGGACAGAAACCAGGAGATCCGTGGTTCAAATCCCGGCCGTGGCACTGAATTTGTCATGTTGACTCTATCCATCAAAAGATTGTTTAGCGACGATTATACGAGGGGGGGACCCAAAAGAAACCGGATTGTTGTCATAAAAACTTTATTGATGAACCTTTTTACAAAATTACTTCAGTCACCTTCAAATTACTCTCCATTACATGCGATGCACTTTTCAAGTCTCTTTTCCCACTGTTGCAAACATGTTTGGAACTCTTCAAGTTTGATATTGTCCAGTGCTCTTTGCGAAGCTGTTTTTACCGCCTCCACATCGTCATAATGCTCCCCTTTTAGCGTTTTTTTCATTCGTGGAAATAGGAAAAAGTCGCAAGGGGCTAGCTCCAGCGAATACGGAGCGTGGGGAACGACAGACCACCTCTGAGATGCCAAATAGTGGGTCACTAGTAAGGCCATCTGTGCTGGAGCATCTTCGTGGTGCAAAAGCCAGTCAGGTGATCGCCAAAGTTCCAGGATTTTCCTCCTCACATCCTCTCGCAGACGCCTTAAAACATTTAAGTAAAAGTTAACAGTCTGACCAGGGGGTACGAATTCCCGATGCACAATCCCACGAACATAAAAAAGACGATGATCATCGTCTTCACATTTGACCTCACTTGCCTTGCTGTTTTTCGTCTGGGAGAGTTGGAAATCCTCCACTGGCTTGACGCTTGCTTGGTTTCTGGGTCATGCCCGTAACACCAACTCTCATCCCCTGTAATGACTTTGTTCAAGAACTTTTGATCATGTGCAATCTCTGTTTTCAAGTCCTGACACACATTCATACGGATGGTTTTGTGCTCCTGTGTGAGAAGGCGCGGAATAAATTTAGCAGCAATACGTCTCGTGTTCAAATCCTCCCTCAAAATCCTCTGGCATGAGTTTCAACTGATTTCTGTCGCTGCTGAAATTTGGTCGATCGTTTGGTGACGATCCTCGTTGATCTTTTGGCGGACATTTTCAATGTTCTCCTCATTTCGCGATGTTGAAAGGCGTCGAGAACGAGCTTGGTCTTCAACACACATCTCACCACGTTTAAAGCACCCAAACCACTCGAAAACCTGTGCGCGGCTCATAGCGTCATCCCGGAAAGCTTCCTGAAGCATTTGGTGGGTCTCCGTTGCAGATTTTTAAGCAGGAAACAAAATTTCACACACACTCTTTGTTCTTTTAAAGTTGCCGTAACGACTTCGCAGAGGTAACCCGCCAACAGTCACAGGAACACAACATCACACTTGCACGTTCAGCTCTATACTGACGCCCTCTGCACAGCTGTTTCATGAAGGTCTCTGCTAACACCATCTAGCGCGAGAACCCTGCACTACGTCTACGAGTGGCAGCGCCCTCGGAGTCCGGTTTCGTTTAGGTACCCCCTTGTATGTTAATGTGTTCAACAGACAGCGATCGTAAAAAGATACGATATCAAACAGATGGTGGCAAAAAAGGTTTAGTGAAACAAAATGTCACGTTGTCAAAAATATCATGAAAAAAAAACGAAACTTAAACGACAACAGACAAAACTGGCTCTGTCAAAGGTTTTTTATTCATTTCAGGAGCTGCAGTATACAGCCTTTAACCAAGATAAATAAATTTCTCTCTAGGAATCTTAATATAGACAGCGAATATGACGAATAACACATACTCAACATAATTTCCAATAAATATCCAATTTTCTTTATTTTAACATTGATACGCAATATAGCTTCACAGAGGAAAGTCCTCCTTTACCAAATTGTTGAATTTATTTTTATTTCAATTTCATTATATTCGCTCTTATACCTCTAATTTCTTTTATCTATGTATTTATTCACAACATTTATATTGATTAACTTTAGAAACAGGATTACATATTTAGAAATGGAAAGTCCGAACTCCAACGTTTTCTGTTTTACAATCAAATAGTAATTCCAAACATTTGTAAAGTAAGCTACATGTAAGAATTTTGGGCACGAAACAATTCATAATAGTAAAGATATTACATTCTACCCGTCTTCGCTTGTATCTTCAACTTTTATCTCTTTGTCACTGAACGAGAACGGAATTTCAAAGCAGTCATCTACACCACCAGTTTTAAAACATTTGACCATCGCTTAAGGTCTATTGTATCCTTGATGTACCTTTACTTTTATCTCTTGGCATACAAAGAGCATAATTTCAGTCATGACACAGGCAACAAGTTTTAAAACATTTGACTATTACTTAAAGTCTACTGTATTCATAAATTCGCTTGTACCTTCATGTCCTTATCTCTTGGACATTCAAAAAGAACAGAATTTCAAAGACGTCCCCTAGACAAGCTCTTTAAAAACATCTGACAATCACCTAAAATCTACTGAATTCTCATATTCACTGTACCTTCCATTTTTACCTCTTGGACATACAGAGAGAATGGGATTCCTAAGACGTCACCTAGACGATCAGTTTAAAAACATTTGACTCCCACTTAAAGTCTACTGTATTCCCAAATTCACGTATACCTTCATTGTTTTATCTCTTGGACATAAAAAGAGAACATAATTTCATAGACGTCACCTAGACAACTAGTTCTAAAACATTTGACTACTACTTAAAGTGTACATTTTTGTGATTTACGTCCTTTGACTTCTTAAGTCATATCGGACGATGAATGGAATGGGTGAAATGACGTTCAAATGGGCCCAGGGTCCATTGAGCTTAGAGTTACCCGACATTCGCCTTTTAGGATCAGGGGAAACCCCGGAAAAGCATTATCCAGGTAACTCACCCTGACCGAGATGAACTCGGGATCTCTTGAACGTGAGGCAGACATGCTACCATCTATGCTACCAAGGCGGGCTAAAGTCTACTATATTCCAATATTCAATTGCACCTTTATCTTTTATCTCTTGTGCAAAGAAAAAGAGTGAAATTGCAAAAACGTCACCCAGACAATCACTTTTAAAACACTTGACTATCACTTAAAGGCTAATGTATTCCCAAATTCACTTGTAACTTCATTTCCTTATCTCTTGGACATGCAAAGAGAACGGAATTTCAAAGACATCGTCTAGACAATCACTTTTAAAACATTTGACTATCACTTAAAGGCTAATGTATTCCCAAATTCACTTGTAATTTCATTTCCTTATCTCTTGGACATGCAAAGAGAACGGAATTTCAAAGACATCGCCTAGACAATCAGTTTTAAAACATTTGACTATCAGTAGTAAAAATGAGTGAAAGCTTCATGCAGTTTGTTGCAAATAACGGTGTTTCTGCAACGAAAGGACTTCAATTTATGAACAAGATAAGTTTGAGCGACACTTTAATCATGTAGTTAGACAGAAGTGAATCCGTAGCACAAAACTGTAATGCAATTATCGCTGAATACAATTTTATTTTCATGTTTTGATGTTAAATGGCGTCAGGATCAACTTAAAAAAAAAAATTGTGTTTGCAACTTAGACTCATCTATAACGCTTCGAAGACGACTTGTATCCACAGAGACCTTAGTGATAGGCAACTGTAGGTTTATCTGCCTGATGACAGCTGCGACACGTTCTTGGTGTTAAGAGATGAAGGTTCTTGCATCGCGGGTGGAAGACATATCTCGTGCTCCGCGAACCGAGGGCAAAGTGTCAACATTAGATCTATTATTTACACTAGTTCCATTTCATTGTTAGCTCATTTTACAGTCACTCGCTTCTCAAACACTCTCTTCGTTTAGCATGTAATCTTCACCGAGTTAAAGCAAAGACAAGTCAAACTACAGCTCTTTCACGTCACAAATATGAATTTAACGAAGCACTTGTGAAACCACGTTCTTTTCTGACACGTGTTGAACGATTCAAGTAATTATCTTTAAGTTTTGGAAATTGATTTATACAAGCTGTTAGAGGATTGAGTGAGGAAATTTTGCGAGCTGGGAGATGCAAGTACGAGGAATAATACTGTCCGATAACAATTTTATCTACGAGGGCCGTTCGTAAAGTAAGGTCCCGTTCACCGTTGTTCATCGAACTTTGTGTGAACATTGAAACGCGCATGCGGATCAACTCCCGGCATGCCTTGAGCGTAAACGATACCATTCGCATTGGTAGGGTGTAGTGTGCTGTTAACAATGACAGTTAAAATTGTTTCAAACAATCGAGCGGCCCGCCGCCTGTGAAATACGCTGTGTGATTCGGTTTTTGACGGCAAGGAACATTTCAGCAGCGGACATTCCTCGACAGATCACTGAAGTGAACGGCACCAATACGATGAGTGACAGCAAAGTGCGTAAGTGTGTTCGAGCTTTCAAAGACGGACGCAACAATGTCCATAGTGAACCGAGATCAGGCCGGCCGTCAGTAATCACAGAATATTTGGCCAATGCCGAGGATGAAATGGTCTCTGAAAACCAGCGATTCACAATTTCCACTTTAGCAATGGCATTTCCGGATGTGCGTAGAACAACTCTGTACAAAATTGTTTTCGAAAATTTGCACTATCGCAAATTGTGTTCACGTTGGGTTCCAAGGCTGCTTACTGACGAACACAAAATGACAAGAATGGCTTGTGCACTGAAATTTTTGAACCGATATCATGAGGAAGAAGATCAACTATTGGAACACATTGTCACTGGGGACGAGGCGTAGGCTTCTCACGTGACTCCTAAGTCAAAACGTCAATCGATGGAACGGCGCCGCACATCACCAGTCAACACAGAAAGTGATGGCATCCTTGTTTTGGGATAGACATGGAGTGTTGCTAGTAAAGTTTTTGGAACGAGGGACAACCACCCATGCAGATGCTTACTGCGCTACTTTGACTAACCTCCGACGTGCAATACAGAATAAGCGGCGTGGCCTTCTGACATCTAGAGTGTTGCTGCTGCATGACTGCCAGACCACATTCTGTCAGGCGAACCGAAGATCTGATCAGCTCTTTTGGATGGGAACAAATTGACCACCCACCGTATAGTCCAGACTTGACGCCTAGCGATTTTCATTTGTCCCGCTACCTAAAGGAGTTTCTCGGTGTCAAGCGCTTCTGTACAGATGACGAGGTGAAAGAAGCAGTTGAAGACTGATTACCCTCACAGGCGGCAGACGTGTATGACGTCGGTATACTGAAACTTGTAGAACGTTATGACAAATATTGAAACAAATATAACAACTATGTAGAAAAATAGACAAAGATGTAAGGAATCCAATAATTTTTTTTGCAAATATCTATGATGGTTTAATTTCTACAAAATAACGGAACTTACTTTACGAATAACCCTCGTCTCTTCAAAAATAAAGGAGATAACTGAAGATTGCTGAATACATTATCTGCACAAGTTAGTTAATGTCAGAGGTTCTACTCCAATTAGTTCTGGATCCGTAGGACGAAGGACCCGGGTCTCCTTCAACCAGGGAGTTACCGAGCTGTCCCAAAAGGGCGCCCGGCACCTCCGTGGGGCTTTCCGTAGGGCAAGACCTAGAGACTAACAAACCCCCTTCCCCCACCTGGTCCTGTGGACTCAAGACGGGATGGAAGTGTATACGCCACTTACGCGCGCCAACCCAGAATGGGATGGCTACCGATATGACCTCGGTGGGGCCGCCCTGTGATCTAGCACACCTTCTGCTAGCTATGCTGGCTAGTACGCGGGACTATTAATGGCTTCCGTCAACCCCGTCCGGAGACGTACCCGATCTCCCACAGTCTGATAACGGATTAGGTTTCCAGAACGTAATGTTTTGGTTTGCGGTCAGATATGATGGCTAATTGGGGTAGATGCTAAAATGTGCTCCATTGTGCTCTATACTATGATGCTTGGATTTGGAATTGTTCTATTGGAAACATCTCAAGTGTTTCAGTCGGATTTGCCATAAGCAACAAGCATACTGTTGAAGTGTAAAAAAATGTCATACTATATGCGCACGATTTCTTGGGCGTTCGGCTACCAAGTCTTTATTCGGTAGGTCTCGCCTAACTCCGTAAACGTAGATGACAACTTTGAAACATGAAATGCTCTATATACTGTGACATCTAGTGGCTAATATGCGAGGCTTTCACCCGTGCGGCGTTTCATTTTGAGCAATTTTGAGGTTAATTATTAGCTAACCAGTTTACAACAAACCTAAGTGCAATTAATTGATAATTTCTTCACACTAGCCGTATATAGGCTAAGGATTTTGATAGAGTCAACATGAAAAATTCAATGCCATGGCCGGGATTTTAACCACGGATCTTCTGGTTTCCGTCCAGTCGCTCCAACCCACTGAGCTACCATGGCCAACTTGCCGTCCTGACATTCTCTATTTGATTCATATATTTCCTCTGTAAACCACTAGGGGCTTTAGCATTCGAGATACACCGTTTGTGGCGACTTACTATCGTAAGTACTTGAGTCCCAGGCTTCATCATTTAACTCTTTATTATTTTAGTTAATTGATGGAAACTAATCATTTCTTCACACTAGCCGTATATAGGCTAAGGATTTTGATAGAGTCAACATGAAAAATTCAATGCCATGGCCGGGATTTGAACCACGGATCTCCTAGTTCATGTACGGTCACTCTACCCCATTGAGTTACCATGGCCAACTTGCCGTCATGACATTAAATTATCCATTTGACTCATATTTCCCCAGTAAACCACAAGGGGCTCTCGCATTTTGAGTCATTATTCTCTCTTATTTTAATGAAAATTATTATTTGGAGCTTCCCTCACTTTTAAAGTCACGCCTCGCCAATGGGCCTACGTGTGACTGTTCAATAGAAAGGGTATTGAAGAATAGCCTTAGTTATTTGATCATTATTCTCTTATTTTAATGAAAATTACTATTTGGAGCTTCTCTCACGTTGAAAGTTACACCTCGCTACTGGACCTACGTGTGACTATACAATAAAAGAGTACTGCACAGTAGCCTTAGTTCTTTGAGTCATTATTCTCTTTTATTTTAATGAAAATTGTTATTTGGAGCTTCCCTCGCTTTGAAAGTCACACCTCGCCACTGCTTGCAGCTGGCTGAAGACAGCTGGTAGGCAGAAAGGTGTTCACATTGGAACACGGCCCGTCTCGACGTTATACTTTATGGAGATAAAGTTTTGGCGGATGATAAAGCCTTCTAAGTCCTATTGCACCTTGCTTAGTTACGTGTTCACGTGGGCCTTGGTACTAGATAATTGAAACTTTGAAAGACGGCAGCTTTGATGCGTGTCCACAGAAACCTTAGTTGTGTATCTGCTTTAATAACGAACATTTGACTTTAGGATCCAATCCGCTCTACCTGCTTTCATTATCACTTGATAGATGGCAGCACATTCACCAGTGCCTTCTATTTTCGTTTTTACTGTTGTTTTAGTCTTAAGCTGCAGCTTTGGGTGTTGGTATTAAACATCCATTTAGGGATTTACGTACACTACTTACGTAAATGTGGAAAACACTGTTCAGAGTCATGGGTTTAGAGAGATTATCACTTTTGTCTCTCGCGACCGTATATAAAGAGTATTAAGTTCAATATATAATGTGCAACATTTAGCTTTCTACTTCTATTAATATCTGCTTGATATGTCGATAATGAGTAGAAATTCTTAAATATTCTCTTGTGGATACAAGAGAATAACAGATGATCTCTGTGTGATCGCTTTGAAATTCCTTCCTCCCTGCATGCTAGCCGATAAGGAACAAAAAATGAATAACCATCTTCTATTTGAGAAGTCAAAACTGTAACCAGGAATATCCCGGAAATGGTTAATTCCATAGAATGTTTATTTCACATACATTGTGTATATAAACTCCAAAATAACGTAGATTGAAATGGACGTTGAAATGCTGAAGATACATGGAAAGATGTTACATTACTTCTGACGTGTTCTGACCCCTTCCGATAGAAATTCAGCGGACCATGAAATAATGCGATAAAAAATTGTTGAATATGTGTGAAGGGATATTCGGCGATCAAATGTCTTGGCCAAGTCTGTCAGGCAGTGTCAAATGATCCCAGGGCAGATAGGCTCGCTGGCTCGCTAGAAAAATAAATGTTGCGGTTCAAGGTGGCGGAAATGTAATTTATCACCGTCGGTGTAAGGCAATTCCTGCTGCCAGCACAATCTTCTCCCTTCCCTGAGTGTGATACATCGGCGTATGGTAATTTTACGTGGCAGAATGAACAAAAACACATGTTTGTAGGCGATCAAAACCCCCACACGCTTCGTGCCTTTCTTCGTTTCGACTGACTTGTGTTTTCCTAGTAGTACATATCTTTATCTTGCTTAACTTTAAAAAAAAAAAAAACAATTCATTTTAACAGCAGTTTTCTTAAGAAAACGAAGTCATGTGGATGTACCACCAGATTTTTTTGCCATATTTCACAGAGCGTTCTTTTCAGATCAAAAATAGTAATAATTTCACGCCAGTATTGCAGATGCCTACCAAGGAGAAATTACGTGAACCAAACACTTGCATTACATTCGTTGTTTGCCAGTGAGAGAAGTAAAACCAACAAAAATACATGTAATATTCAAGGAAAACCCTAGCGGACGTCGCGGACATTGCAGTAACCGTACTTGTGAACTTTCTACCACCAGAAACTTCTCACCGCGACCGTCAGGGTATAAAACTGCAATGCAAATCCTCGCAGTCGATATAGTTTAGTTCATAGTTCAGTGCAGGAGTGAGTTAGAACTGCGAGACGGTCTGCAAGAGTGCAGTCCTTTCCAGCTCCGCAGTGAAGAGTCTGCAGTCAGCGTGAGCATTTCACGAGCAAATGTAGTAGTGTCAATTTGGGCAAGCTGGACAGTGCAAAAGGGAAACGTCGTATGTACGTCGGAGAAATTACTATCAGCGCAACTTGGAGACATAAGGGAACTTTTAACAGACTGTCTGCGTTGTGTATGTATGGAAAAAGAGACGGCGTTGAAAGTGCAAGAAAATACAAATCATTTCAGTGAGGTTATACTAACGGAAAGTTACACTGAACCTTTGTACAAATTAAAAAAAGGTTCATCACGTTAAAAAGCCATATATGTTTAATAACCTATCCAGGTTATCAATTCATAAGAAAACGTTTTACGTTTCAAATTTCAAGTTTTGGAAATTTCTTTGCAAATTATATTTTTCAAAATGTCAATACTGTGCAGTTTCTCCAAATTCTTCTGGATTCCATCATTGTTTTTGTCAAACACAAGCCATTAAAGGTTATTTATAAAACAGATTGCATATATTTAGTTATTCTTCAACAAAACATAATTCAAACAAGTTTAAAATAACAAAATTAAAAAAACTCATAGAGATGGCGCCACTAGGCGACATTGTCGGACAGCATCATATAGTTTAACTCTAGACTAGCTTGTATCCATAGTTACAGGTCAATAACTTGTTTACCTTTTGAATGACCGCATTTTAAACACGACAAGTGTAGAGGTTTCATACAGATGGAGGATTTGGAAAAGCGAGCAGTGACTAAATACTTCCATTTGAAAGACTTAACGCCTAAAGAAGTGAAGGAGGAAATGGATAGTATATTGAAAGACTGTGTCCCTTCATATACAATGATTAACAGGTGGGTTGTAGAGTTTAAAGTGGGATGTACGAGTACTAGTGATGAACTCGCTCTGGAAGTCCTATGAAAGTCACAACTCCAGAGACCATTGAAAAAATGATCTCCATAAGCACTGTCACCGTGAATAAATTATGACGCTTTACATACAATAGTAGCATCAAAATACGTAAAAATAAATAGTAAACGTAAAATTATAATGTATCAAAGAGGTATGACGTAATACGGCTGCTAAGGACATGATGTTTCATTTGTTTCAAAGTGGGATATGATAAAACAATTGAAAGCACGAACCCCACACCGCTTGACCGAGCGAAGCCAAGTATGTTGTTGGCATGGTAACCACGTCATTCCTTTTCTGACACTGGTAACAGAAGCAGAGTGATTTAGCACGAACTGTGACAATTTGTTGAAGACGTTGTTATTAAATAGCTGATGCATTAGAACCGCACTAATATTACGTTTCCATACTTCCGTGACATTACGAAGCGAAGCTCGCCCGCTGAAGCACATAAAATGAAATAATCAGGTAGAGAAAGGTGAAGCGAAGCGTTATTTAGCTGTTTTGAATTACTGGAGAAGAACTTGGGATTCGAGTCGGGCAGCAAAAAAAAAAAAAAAAAAAAAAAAAAAAAAAGAAGGAGCGAACTGGCGAGATGAAGATTTGTATCTTGCTGATTCTACATTTTCCCCCTGCAAACAAAACCATAATATAAGCAAAGTCAACAAAAGCCGCATCTTGATCCGGGCTTGAAGAAGCGTCGGGGGCTCACACAGAAAATAGCAACACAGGAATGGCAACCAACAGGGGAGTAAAAAACATGCGAGTCTATGTATCTTGTGCTTATCTTACGTTTAAAATATGCAGCCTATCCCAGACGAAGTAAGAAATATCATATATACTCTCTTAACACTTTATCAGTTATGTAAAGGTTGTAATCATATTACTAATTTGCTTGTATGATAATACAGTAGACTTTAAGTGACAGTCAAGTGTTTTAAATCTGGTTGTCTAAGTGACGTCTTTGAAATTCCGTTCTCTTTGTATATCCAAGAGATAAAAAATGAAGTTACAAGGGAATATGGGAATACAGTAGACTAATGATTGTTAAGTGTTTTAGAACTGGTTGCTTGGGTGACGTCTTTGAAATTCCGTTCTCTTTGTATGACCAAGAGATAAAAATTGAAGGTACAGGGGACTATGGGAATACAGTAGACTTTAGGTGATAGTCAAATGTTTTAAAACTGGTTGTGTAGGTGGCGTCTTTGAAATTCCGTTCTCTTTGTATGCCCAAGAGGTAAAACTTGAATGTACAAGGGAATATGGGAATACAGTCAAATGTTTTAAAATGTGGCCAAGTCACGAGTTTGAAATTCCGTTCTCTGTGCGTGGACAAGAGATAAAAAGGTTTTTTTTAAGTCATATCGGACGATGAATGAAATGGGTGAAATAATGCCCAAATGTGTCCAGGGTCCATGGAGGTTAGAGCTACCCGACATTTGTGTGTAAGGATAAGGGAAAATCCCGGAAAAAGAACTTATCCAGTGTAACTAAAATTGTATGTGGCAAACAAAGAGTTCTATGTTGTGGCGCCAATTTGTAACTAAAATGTTTATGGTTGAGCAAATAAGTCTGCGAGCAATGAGGTTTCTCTCAGGGTATGCGTAGATGGGTGTGAGAAGGAGATTTTAATAACACTGGAATGCCCTTTTCCAACTTATTTATTTACTGCTTCTTCTTTTCAAACCTCGAAATGAAGGTTGCCGACCAAGGGTTACCAATCTCGGTTTAGATTACTGAATGCAATTTATTTATTACTCGATAAATTTTGATGACCCGACAAATATTCAAGACAGAACAAGTTGATCGCTCTAATAGGCTTCACGCCTCAGACTCCTCTCATCGGCCTGACACCGAAGACTCCTCTGCTCGGCTTCAAGCCGAAGACTGTTTATAATGGCTTCCTAGCCGCGAACTAGCCACATCGGCTTCACGCCGAAGAGTGCTCTCCGACCACAGCTGCGTGTGTGTGTATCTCTTTCACTCTCAAAACTCCCTTTTCAAACAAAGTCCCTTTGTGGCTGTTTTGGTCTCCATTGTAAATGATCCAAAGAATTCCCTATTCATACACGTCAAGTGACAATACCTTTAGAAATATTCTAAGGACACTGCTTCTTATATTGCTTTGTTATACACTTTCCCCCAACTCAACTGGCCTTGCCCTGGTCGTAACAAAGAACCAACATTCCTTTGACATCTATCATGATTCTTTGCTTCTGGCAAACCTTAATTTCGGTATCACCAGATAACTCACCCTGACCGAGATTGGAATTCGGAACCTCTTGAACGTGAGGCAGAAATGCTACCATCTACGCTACCGAGGCGGGCACGTTCGTGAAAAGTTTCAACTACTGAAAACTTCAGGCAAATAACAAGCAATATATCTAAAAATTCAAAGATAAAACTTGTTTACATAAATACTGGCTTTTTAACAAGATCTATTCGTGTATATCAACTACAAAACGGAAAACCGAAAAGTCACTTAGATACTAAAATTGGAATGTAACTCACTACTTATATTTTGTTTTCAATTTTCTAATATTCTTTACCTTTATGAAACTCTCGGCTCTAGTCACAACAATGCAGCATATCTGATTGCAGACCACGTGAGCAAGTGTTTTGAAATGAAACTGGGAAACGACAATACATATATTGTTTTCCAAACAAGAGACAATCGGGTTGTGACAGTAACATATCCGCATGATTAGCTGCAGGTCGTACAACGCACAGGGGCAGAATGCCTCATGATTATGTAAAATAAATTTATAATTGAATTAATTGCAGTAATATACTAATATTCTTATCGGGTTTCAATGACGTCCACATAAAAACGAAATATTACGCTAATTAATGATTCCCCTTTGTGTTATTCAGCGCAAAAATAAATCTGAATAATTAAAAGGTATCAGCTGCAAAACAGCAAACATGGACTCGAGTTTTTAACATAATTAGAAAAACAATCACTTGTTTGGAAACAAAGGGTTGATAAAAGTCCATTAAACAAATTACGTTCGCTTAAGTTTCTCGCCTCTTTCGTTTGTTGTGGTTACAGAAATTATATTCAGAAAAGCTTGTTTGTAGACTGTTTCAATCGAGTTATATATAAAAAACCCTACACGTGATTGAATATGCACTATGTCAACTACTTGTGTGTAGATTGAACTGTTTCCGAGATATTCCTTGTTATTAGCTTGAATTTTCCAACAATTGTACTTCTGTGACATGAGAACTGGTTATTCATTTTTATATCTCTTGTAACTTCAAAGAGAGCGGTTTTTCAAATCCGTTACCTAAACGAACAGTTTTAAAACATTTGACTATCACTTCATGTCTACTGTATTCCCATATTCCCTTGTACCTTCAATTTTTAATCTCTTGGACATACAAAGAGAATGGAATATCATACCGTTGCTTAGCAGATTTAAAACATTAAAATTAACACGAACTGCCTTTAATACATACACGTTGTGGTAGTTTTCGAAATGAGTAAACAAAAAACGAGCTTTGCTTGAGGAAGGCGTCAGAGATTTTAAAATAAGGAATGTTGGGCACGGTCTGAGATTTAGCTGGAGACATTGATCGGAAGGACGCTTTCCTGTTAGAAGAAACTTTCCATTATAAGTTAGTGGCACTGTCGTAAAAGTGTCAAGAAAATGTGAAGCTTAAATTTGGCTGAGAGGGCGAGGTAACATTTCTTATCGTCAAAATGCAAGCTATGTCTATACATCAAGAGAAATTGACTCCGGGATCAGCGTGTCTCCAATAAAAGACGTTCACTTCCAACTGACTGCGTAATAAGTGTTGCTATAGTAACAGAATGGATTTTGTTGGCGAAGTTCGTCCTTTCTAATTGTTGCTAGGCTACCGCGAGCTTCACAGGAGTGGACTAACAGCTCGATCTATGTCAGTGTCGGGAACGGATGGCGTGAAAGTGTACTAAGGCCCTTATCAGTAATTGCTAGGGATATATGTTCTGTATACAAGGAAAGTTAGCACATTCTATATGTAGCGGAGAGGAGGTTTTATGGAATATTCGGGAAATATGGAATACCAAGATTTGGGCTCTGTTTGCTGCTGCCATCATGTGGGAAGTAGTCAAGAAAGACTCCCATGATGCACTGCAGTGACAGTTGGCAGCTTGTCATTTTATTCGCTACAGAACAAGGTGGTTTTGTGATGCTCAAAAGTTTTTGCAGGCAAATGTTCAAGCATATTAACCAACTAGTAACTACCCATGAACATTGATTTTAGGAATAAGGTACAGTAAAAGAACTGTATTTTGCTATACTATGGTCCCTTTTTAGCTGGAAGTGTTTTGTAAATTACTTTAAAGGTCCATTGTCCAAAATTCCGTGTCGGGTATTATGGAATACCAGGTATTTCTTAATAATTATATTATTTTAATAGAAATATAGTCTAATTTAAATACAAAATATATTTTTTAAGTTAAATACTTTGAAATGTAAACAAAAGCTACTTTTCTGCTATTCTAAACTTGATCTATGATCTACTCCTAAAAACATTTTTGTGTAAAACCATTCATGTTTCGTGTTTTATGAAATAAAACTAATTTGTCAATGTTTTAAACCACCTATTTCATATTAACCCCCATTTGTAACATTTTTCTAAATATATTGCTTTATAACAAAAAAAAAATATTATTTGTTTTTTTAGAAGTTACAGTTCATCAAAGTTACAGTACATGGTGTTCATTTTTATTCGTTGTTTCCGGCTCTGCGATTAAGCAAGAACGACGACATTGTTGACTGGTGAGTATACCTTGAAATCATAGTGTCCTCTACAGAGAAGAAGCGGTAATGTATGCGGAACGGTAAGCAAATTACAGCGCTCACAGTGTGGTTGCTCTGGTAACTAATACAACCAGCTTCCCCTGGATATGAACATAGACCACCGCGTCTTCTGGTTGAATGCTACTTTCGTACCGGCATTAAAATTGGTGCGACATATAAATATAACTTAAACCGCTGTATAGAGGAGTTTATGCAAAGCTATCCAGTATTCGAGCAACTCCCTCAGAGCGTAATGTTGTCAAGTGTCCAGTTACCGTCAAATTGACATACTTTTGTTTGCAACATAAACGTATTACGTCTTATCAGTAAACGATATAAACGTTTTGCCATTCTCACGCTTATTTAAAATGTCTATTAACGTTGGTATCCTTATGTCTTTTAAAACCAATAGGTGCATCAAACATTTCCAAGATACAGGATCAGTTACTCGCAAAAGGAGAGACACTGGACGCTATAAAGTGACTGGTCCCAATCTAGAAGCAATAAATAATGTTATAAATAATGCAATACAGGCAGTGTTTCAGAGGAAATATAAGAAAATGGACACATAAGGCTATGCACTACAGATAATTTCTTGTTTAGACTTGGATAACAGCTTTGTACATATTGTAACACTAATTTATTTTTCATTCCTAGAACATGTTCTACTAATTTTCTGGTTTGTAATGAAGTTACACTGTGAGGAAACTGTAGGTGATAGAAAAGAATTGAGATCAAATTGAAATATTTCTATTTTATGTGACAGGTTTACAATATGTATATATGTCTACTATAACAGAAAAAACAGATGTTCATTATGAAATAAATGTTCATTGACTTATCATTTCGCATATTCTTCATGGTATACTTTTATGGCCGCATAATTAGCTTTGTAGTGCATTCAGTGCA
Source organism: Mantis religiosa (assembly GCA_030765055.1). NCBI lineage: Eukaryota > Metazoa > Arthropoda > Insecta > Mantodea > Mantidae > Mantis > Mantis religiosa. The sequence continues at coordinate 92,565,430 of CM060958.1, forward strand.
GTATATATTGTCTTATAAACAGTTATCGTATCCACGCACCATAGGAAATTACGCACCTTTATATTACGCTGGCAGACTCACCGCTGAAATAGTATATTTACCTACCGGTAGAGGGCAAGCCGCTAGGGGAATAGTATATAAACTCGCTCTATCTGCGTTGCTATTGATGACGTCAAATTTTGCGTGGTAAAATCACAAACAAAATTGAACACCGTGTATGTATACATGATGATTTGGCGATTTTTATTTAAAAACAAGTTGTTATTTTAGAAATGTAAGTGGTATTGCATAATACCCTCCTATCATACATTATGTTACATCTAACATAGTTACGCATAATATTCTGTAAGCCACCGAAATATCAATTATAAAAACCTTATGTTCCTCTCAACCCAACAAATCTTGTTTAAAAAGAGTAAGGAAACCACCTGTTCTTAGTCTCTGAACAGCATAATTTAATGGCTCTGAGCCTTTGATAACAATACCATAAGTTTAAGATATTTTTATAGACATAAGTTCATATTTTCAATTTTCTGTGGGTGTCTTTAGAACTCCCATTAATTCTAAATTACTCTCGTATAACCCAACACACCGTATTAAATAAAACCTTGGTACATAAAACATGTGGAACTTGCTAAGACATACCATTTATATCAAAACAACTTTTTTTCTATTTGACGTGCAGCATTTCCGAGATATCCCTTCTTATTTTCCTGATGCTTACACTTTTCTGAAACGAGAAAACGTTATTCATTTTTTATCTCATGGCGATGCAGGGAGAAATGAATTTCATAGCCGTCACTTAACAAGCAAGTTTAAAACATTTGAGGATCAGTTAAGTTGAGACTGTACGCCCTATTTCTCCTATGTTAAAATATAAAATTAGATGAGCCGCTTTTTTCTGAAACTATTAACAAGACATGCATGAAAATGTTATATATGTTATATATGTTATAACACACACACACACATATATATATATATATATATATATATATATATATGCTCCAAAAAGTATTCGTCTAATCATAGCACGTGGAA